>CM042438.1:28553843-28998843 GCA_023631565.1 Gymnocephalus cernua | reverse complement strand
AGTAAATACGAACTACAAAGTGAGTGCTGCTTTCCACGTTGTCATTTTCCGCTAACTTTCAGCACGATTTGGTTCAGTTGAATTTGCCAGCGCACCGATTTAACAACTATTTATTTGCTGTCTCGCACGGCTAACGTTAATTATCAGCTAGCCGGCTAAGCTAGCCCAGCTAACGTTATGTTTTGTGACTAGCACTTGGTGTTGCTAATGCGAATGCTAATTTGTTTCAAGTGCAGTTTGGCACTTTGCTTGGTCTGTTATTATCAGTCTATCCGTATTCTTACACTTTAATGCCATTCTCATACTTATATCTGTGTGAAGCGGAGTTAAGGATTTGCATAGCAATGTTGTAAAACGTGATTGACTAACGTTACAGCTAACGTTAGTGCTAGCCACATTGCTTGGTAGACCAGGATGTGAGCTGGCGACACAACTGCAGTTAATCTGTCAGTGAGGTTGTTGGACGGAATGAATGTACACACCGAAACGTGTTAGCTAGGTTAAAGAGAACATGCGTGATTACCTATTGGGCGAAAGAACAACAAGACTTTGCTTCGGCATTTTGTAGTTTTTTGGTAACGTTAGCGGAGCTCTTTGTTTGCTAACACTTTGCTAATGGCAAATACTAGCAGTGTGCACGTGAGGAGCGTTTGTGAATTTCGTATTTGTCCCAATTTCAGCATCAGAGTTACCTATTATTAAGGCTGATGGGCTAAATCCGATTCAACTTGTGTTTCGCGTTTCTGTTGAAGCTGCTGAATTTAGTCCCAGAGGTCTGTGTAGGCTTTCTTTACGACTGTGTTAGGCTTTGTTTACATCAGTCGTGGGTGACCATTATCCAGAACCCCCTCAAATCCAAAACCAGGACTTACGTCAAGAGCCTGCTTCTTGAACAGGCAGGAAAACTGTACACGTTTTGCTATACAAGACTGGCAACAGACCTACTGATTTTACTGTAATGCTATCCTAAAGACTAAGACAATTAGAGTGATGCCAAGCAATGTGGCTAATGCTATGCACTCTTGTTTTAGTGGCATACATTCTTAGTGGTACTGTATGTCACTCACTATTCACTTTTAGTATGCCGCTGATGCTCCACTGGCATATGGCATTTAGAAACAATACATTATATGTTACTTATGTTTCACTGGCACATGCATCCCACTGATTCTTACTGATATGCCTCTTTTAAATGGCATGTCTCTTGTGTTCAACTGGCAGATACAGCTCTTCACCGACATATACTGATGATGTATGTGTCACTATGGTTTTAGTGGCATTTTCTGATTGTTAGTGGTGTGCCACTTGGACAAGCTGATTGTATTTTCTACTACAAGTTTCTGATGCTGGTAGAGATTGTTGATAGTGCAAACCCTGTTAAGGAAGTCAGGGTTCAGCAATATAACAACCCACCGTTCGGGCGTCATCGTATCGTAATCATTTGATTACTTGGCCAATCAAGAATTGCGTTGCCGCTTGATGCTTCTGACGTTTTTTTTCAGACTTTTTTTTACACTTTTGATGCTTTCAACTTTTGACTTTTTTTCGACATTTTTTACGGGGTTTTCCCCCCGTTTTTTTTCTCCAAACTTTTTCAACGTTTTTCAAAGTATATTGGCCAGTAAAAATTGACTTTGGGCAAGTAGAATTTTTTTGTGTGTGCCCAACCTGACGAGTGAAAAAACAATCTTAGCGTTGAACCCTGGAAGTTAAAGAAAGACTCGGCACTCTTCTCCTTTTCAGCAACACACATCAAGCATCCTGCTCACCACAATCACTGCTCTATCATAGTGAATGAATACATGGAAACATGATTGCATGGCATCAGGCCCCTTATCAGTAATGAGACAAGGCAAAATAGAAAAAAACACTTGTCCATCATCACTCTGTATCACGAAGTAAAGTAAAACAGGGACTGTGGGAGATTATAACTAAAGTACAATACAGCCTGATCATGTGTGATACATCTTAGAGTTGTGGAGGTGCCATCAGTGGGTGAAATCCAACGTTGAGCTAAAAATCCAAACCTGGTATCAGTCGGGCATACGCTACTAGATCAAGAATGGCACAACATTTGTCTACTTATTGAGCTTGGTGCTTGAAAATTGCACACAAAAAAACAATATCTTAAAGTCTACCATGGAAATTAGGGTAAAATTCTACTTCTTGTTCAGCTAATATGATAAATCTATATATATACTGTTTTAAGGCATAGTCATGATAAAGTTATAGGCTACATAAGAATCTAAGAAAAATGGACTCCCAAGTTTTGAAATGATTTACATCTGAAGGAACCATCACAAAACATGTTGGCTAACCTCAGCCCAAACATTATGCTTTTAGTCTAAATGTGTGTATGTATGTATGTGTGTATGTGTGTGTGTATATATATATATATATATATATATATATATATATATATATATATATATATATATCTCACAAAAGTGAGTACACCCCTCACATTTTAGTAAATATTTCATTATATCTTTTAATGGGACAACACTGAAGAAATTACACTTTGCTACAATGTAAAGTATTAAGTGTACAGCTTGTGTAACAGTGTAAATGTGCTGTCCCCTCAAAATAACTCAACACACAGCCATTGATGTCTAAACCGCTGGCAACAAAAGTGAGTACACCTCTGTGTTAAATTCCCATAGAGGCAGGCAGATTTTTATTTTTAAAGGCCAGTTATTTCATGGATCCAGAATACTATCCATCCTGATAAAGTTCCCTTGGCCTTTGGAATTAAAATAGCCCCACATCATTACATACCCTTCACCATACCTAGAGATTGCCATGGTTTTATGTCGGTTAGCCTAACAGCTGGTTTGATTTGCATTGAGAGATGATTTTATGGAAGTACCCCATGCCAATATCTAGGTATGGTGAAGGGTATGTGATTATCTGGGGCTATTTTAAGTCCAAAGGCCAAGGGAACTTTATCAGGATGCAAAGTATCCTGGATTTCAACGTTTTTTTCTCACTTTTCACACAACTTTCACACCGGTTTTTACTGGCCCCTATACATATACATGTATATATAAAAAACATCAAAGGTGTAAAAAACTTAGACAAGAATGTCAAAAAGCATCAAAAACTAAAGAAAATCTAAATAAATCTAAATCTAAAAATCTAATCTAAAAAACATTGAAAGCTTAAAAAAGAGTGCCGAAAAAAAGGCAGAAAAAAGGATCCAAAAAGCGTCAAATGTAAAAAAAAAAAAAAAAAAAAAAAAAAAAAAAAACGCATCAAAAACGTAAACAAAAGGTCAGAAAAAACGTCAAAAGCATCAAGCACCAACTCAGTTCTTGATTGGCCAATGGCACATCATTCAACAAGCATTCTCCGGCGTGGCGAGACGATAACGTCATCAATGATGCGATGATGCCAACGGGCAAGTGGGTTGTTTCATTTGCTGGCCCAACGTGGCGTTTTACTTGCCATCGGGCCACCCTTACTGTTGAACCCTGAGATATATATATATATATATATATATATATATATATATATATATATATATATATATATATATAGCCTGTATATTTATATACACTACCGGTCAAAAGTTTGGGGTCACTTAGAAATTTCCATTCCACTCCATTCCAGACAGAATACCAGCTGAGATCAGTTGCATTGTTTTTTTAACCAGGGCAGCAGTTTTCAGATTACATTATTTATGCTTACATAATTGCACAAGGGTTCTACAATGTTTTCTCAGTTAGCCTTTTAAAATGATATCAGATTAGTAAACAAAATGTGCCTTTGGAACATTGGATGAATGGTTGCTGATAATGGGCAGTGGAGATATTGCATTAAAGATCAGCCATCCACTCTGATCAGCTGGTATTCTGTCTATAATGGAGTGGAATGGATTTATCTGTCTTTGACAGTGTATTATATATTATCATTATCCATCCGATGTGTTAAGGCTACATCTCCATCTAATGTGTGGGAGGCATCTTTAGGCAACACTTTAACAACAGGTAGCGTGTAACACGATTTCTCGAATTACCTTTTGTAGTTTTGTACTGCTTTTCACTTCACTCATAAATCCATGTGTTATCCTGCTGTATGGACATCACAGCTTACCCAAACGTCGTTTTTTTGTGTTTTGTTCTGTGCTACTCTCCTTCTTTAGTGGACCGCAGTCTGAAGCGCCGGCAGGTGAAGCCCCTTGCTGCCTCTCTCTTAGATGCCTTGGATTATGACAGCTCAGATGACAGTGACTTTGAAGTGGGAGATGCCTCAGGTGAGCACAGTCGCACTAGCCTTATGTCATTTTACATCCTAAGTAAACAATAAAAGGTAGAGCTGCACGATTTGGGGAAAAATATGAGTCACGATTTTTTTTACTTAGAATTGATATCACTATTCTCTGCCACGATTTTTTTCTCATCAAGTGTAATGTTTACTGCACACATGATAAAACAAAACAAATTGGCAGTACCAAACAGATTATTTTGGCACCTATAGCACATTGCACATCACCACACGCCTGTAAACATAAGGGGTTTTCCCACCGTGGGCGGAGTCACGCCCACTGCCAAGCCGGATCTTGCCGCGCGCCGTTTGTTAAATACCTCCATGGTACTTGCAGACAGAGCAACAGTGGGACATTTTTAACAATTTTCACTATCTTATTCATCATTAAAGTCACTTCTGACAACGTTTTAGACTAGAAATGAACTGTTTAGATTTCGAATACAGGCAGTCTTCCGAAAATCTTTGCCGAATTGACAATTTGTGTACATGTGTACAACCCTTGCAAACAAAGCTGCACCGATCAAATTGTGGTACCGACATCTTTACCAAAACTTCCCACCCACTGGGGAGCATCAATATAGGGAGCCTTGTCACTGCAGAAATAGAACATTTTTGTTTATTATTTATTTATTTATTTTTTTGTGTTTTTTACGATTTTGAATAAGTCAAAACACACTATTTCTTTGCAACATGTTTTTTCTGCATTGAGTACTTTTACTTTTAATACTTAATTACATTAAGTATTAAGTACATTTTCCTGAGTATACTTACATACTTTTACTTAAGTAACCTTTCTTTGGTGATATTGAACAAGACAGAACAAACGTGTGCTTACAAATAACAACATCAAACAATGACAAGGGAAACAAAACATAGGGGTCATAGTCGTGTAAAATACAGACAGAAACACTGAAGAATGAAGTTGAATCAGAGAATTATTGAGATTGGGTGGGGAAGATAGTGAAAGAAAAGGAAACGGAAGAAGATAAAAAAAATAGCAATACAGAGGCTCAATTTGTTAAATGAAGAGAAGATAAATAAGACATAGTACTTACTAATAATTATAGTTTATCGTAACATTAAAACTAAACTTTTTAATATAATATTTCAATATTAGTTATAATAATAATCAAGGTTGGACATAAGCAATGGCCCGATGGCCCAGGGCCAGTAAAACAGCATGTTGGGCAAGTTGATTGGCCAGTCGCTTTCGGGCCAGCGATACTGTCTGTGCCAATCAACGTCACGAGTCAGTTGTTTGTAATTTGGTGCTAACTTTAGGTACAACACTGTCTAACGTTGATTAGAAATGGAGTTCCCTAACGTCAACAAACGATCGCCGGCACCTGCCACAAAGAGTTCACACATGCTGTGGACCTTCAGTAGCGGCTGCAGCAACTCAGACCCAGCCAGACCGGAGCTGCTGCCCACTCTCTGAAAAAAGAGGTGGTTCTTTGCAACATTTGCAAAAAGGTTAAAACACTCTTTTTAATTGTGTTGTAATTGTTTTGTGTTCTGATAGGATCAGAGGGCACGGGCAACGGCAGTGAAGAGGAAGGGTCCAAAGCGAGCGCTGCAGGTTCAGAGAGCGATTCGGACAATGCTGGTTCTGCAGACGATGGCATAGATGAAGAGGAGGCCAAAGACCTGGCTGCTGAGGACAACTTAACGGAAGATGAAGAGAAGACCAAACAGCAGCCTTCCTCAGACAGCTCCACCAAAGACAGCCTCGCCGTCACCCCACCCAAAGGCCGACGCAAGAGCAAGAAGGTGCCGGAGGCTGAGCCTGAGCCTGCCACAGGCGCTGGCACTGAATCCAACTCAACACCAGGCGCTGGCAACGCTAACACGGAAGAGTCTCAGGCCGAGCCCAAGAAATGGAATTTCCGCAGGAACCGCCCCCTGCTGGACTTCACCACTATGGAAGAACTGAACGAGATGGACGACTACGACAGCGAGGATGATAACGACTGGAGACCCACAGCGGGGAAGAAGAAAGGCAAAGCAGCTGCTCAAAAAGGAGGAGCGGAGGAAGAGGACGGCGGCAGTGGCAGCGCTAGTGACGACGACGATAACGACGACGATGATGATGATGATGAGGATGATGATGATGATGATGATGATCATGATGATGACGATGACAATGCCAAGGAGGATGGTGATGACAACAACAGCACCAATAACAACAACAACAACAGTAGCAGTGACAGTGACAAAGAAGTGAAGAAGCCCAAGAAGAAGGCAAAGAGCACCAACGCTTTTGACGAAGAGCTGACTAATGACAGCATGTCCCAGGGAAAGGGCAATGAGGTGAGCGCAGTGGTGGAACAAGTATTAAGATATGTAAAAATACTAGGGATGCACCGAATCCAGATTTTTGGCCGAATACCGAATCCACTGGTTAAGATTCTGCCGAATGCGAAACTGAATACCGAATCTGGTAATGATCGTCTGCTTAACACAAGTTCTTAGCTGTGACTGTCCTTCCTTCCTTGCTGCATTTTGGCTGCTGTCTGTAGATTCCTTCATGCACAACTCACATTCTTTCGGATGTTTCATACCACATGTTTTACCAGCGGCCATGTTGTGTATTGTTTAGGGTCCTCGCCACCACGAGACAAATCGGCATTGCAAATTGAACATGTAGCTCGACTTGAATGGCCTTCTTTTGACTGAAAGTACTGCCAAACAACACTTTTTCTGCTCACGAGTTCCATTTTCACTTTCTCACAGCCTACTGCATTGAACGCTCCACCTACGTAAACACCTACCTGTAATCAACGGTGCCATCATTATGTCGACCAGCATAGCGCAAGCGTGGGGTTCGGTTTGGCTGGAAAAAATTCTAAGGTTCGGCAGAAACCGAACCCCGTCAAAAAGGTTAATATTCAGCCGAATCTGAAGCCGAATCCTGGATTTGGTGCATCTCTAAAAATTACTGTGTTACAAGTAAAAGAACTGCATTAAAAATGTTACGTGAGAGTATGTAAGTGTCATCGGGAGAATGTACTTAAAGTATTAAAAGTAAAAGTACTCAATGTAGAAAAGATCCTCACGTTTTAGAAACTGGGAACGATCCAAACAGCTCTGTCAATCAAGTGTTTAATCGGCCAATCATTTCAGCTGGACTTGTAGGCTGTTATATTGTTTAATTTATAATAAAACATTGTATTTTATAAATTACATGTGTTTTTGCGTGCAGAAATCTTAGTGTGTAAAGTAACTAGTAACTAAAGCTGTCAGATGAATGTAGTGGAGTAAAAAGTACAATATTTAATATAAGAATATAAGATAAAATATACAATATAAGAAATAGAAAGTGGCATGAAAAGAAAAGACTCAATTAAAGTACAAGTACCTCAATTTGTACTTAAGTACAGTGCTTGAGTAAATTAACTTACATTTCACCACTGGGTGAGCGCCAACTGAAAACATTTTGCCTTTTTTTGCTTTAACGTTCAGATCTGCGGTGCTCTCTTTTGAGAATCTGTACCCAAAAGAGAATATTTGTTTTGGTTCCATGACGTCACTCAGAATGCCTTTAGCTATCTGTCTACTGAACACATTTTTTGCATGTTGTAATCAAATCATTTTCTTTCACAACTTGTTTGTTCAGTATATCATTGGCTGTTCTATCAAGATAGATTACAGGCTGAAACACAACACAAAAGAGCCACAGACTTTCAATGCAGCCAACGTTAGAGTTCTAGCTAATATCTCCTTATTAGGGCTGCAACCATTAGTCAATCGATTGACAGAAAAAGTAATGGTCAACAATTTTGATAATCGATTACTTGTATAATGTAAAGCATTTTGGATTCCACACCATAGATGGAAAAATTCATCGGATTGAGATGAACTATCTATATACTAAAAACACTGACACAACGTCGTAATCATCCGAAAGCTCCGTTTGCTTCTCTGTCTCTCTCTCTCTCTCTCTCTCTCTCTCTCAGCTGCAGTCTGTGTGTGTCTGTTGCCTAGCGACCTGCGAATGCGCGATAGCTCTTGAACTTTTGAACTCTCTGTGGCCGCAGAGTGGTGTCAGGTTACAGCATGTTGCTACTAGTCATTAGTAAGGACTTAACCACGGCAAATCGTTTTTTTGTGTAAAAAATACGTTTTGGACTATTGGATTGTATGAGTTCGGCAATCGATTCGTGTGGTCTTCAACCAGACATCAGTAAATAACCAGAGGTATGGATTAATACAACTTTTCTGCCTTTCTGTCACATCTACTGTAGTCAGATTTGCTGTGTTCCCTCGGAAGGAATAACTGCACATGGATAGGACCTTGTAATGATATTTCGAGCATATTTAGAGGCTAAAAACACGTTTAAAACTTGCCCGGTTTATGCCTGTTAGGTGCTAGAGCGAGTAGGGGAATAACACGGTGTAGGCAGCACCGATTGGTTTCGTTTTTTTCGCTACTGACAGCACTCCAAATTTACAAACAACAGAGCTACGGGTTGAAATCGACCGGAATTCTCCTTTAAGCAAGTGGAATGCATGCTCGATCGGATTGAGATCAGGTGATTTACTCGGCCATTGTTGAATATTCCACTTCTTGCCTTGAAAAATGCCTGGGTTGCTTTTAAAGTATGTTTTGGGTCATTGTCCATCTGTACTGTGAAGTGCCGTCCCATTAACTTTGTTGAATTTGGCTGAATCTGAACAGACAGAATGTTCCTATCCACCTTATTCCTAGCTCCCATGATACCTTGCGTGAATTATGGGCACGACTTCCGGAGCCGGCGATTGCCATGGTAACAGTCATAAACAGTCATTGCGGGCTTTCAGCGTTTGGGAAATAAAACATGTGGGAACACAGCCTGTTACACCTCAAACGGGACAATGTGATTATACCTCTGTCTTCTGCTATTGAGAGATGGGAGGACGACCTGAAAAAGTGGCCTCAGATAACGGACACTAGCATATTTAGCTACTTTATCAACTCTGTTGCTACGGACGGTGAAGCGATGAATAACCTGGAAAGCTCGGAGTCTTATCAGTACCTCCACAGCAATAAAGTCGGTCGCATTTATTTGGGACACAACCTTGTCTACCTTAAACATACTGTCTATGACCTTAAAGCAGACATAGAGCCTAGTCAGAGCCTTACAGTCCCATCACGGTCCTGGGTTTTAGTTTCATCGTCAGGTGAAATACAAACAGCTGGTGCTCGTGTTGCTGGACCAGGGCGATCCTGCAGCCATGCAGGTTCAATACTTTGGAAGGTAAAGTGTTGATTATTTTGATAGTTCAATTTTTTTTTCAATGTATTTTGTAATATTAGTTTGCAACTAACAACAGATTTAGCTTAGTCTGGGTGTTATAGGCTACAGCCGCAAACAGCGCAACAGGTACCAGAGCTCCGCAATGACATCTAATAACAATAATAATAACAACATATGTTTAAACACAAACCAGTTTCAGTTACATTATAGTTAAAATTACTTTAGAAAGAAACACTGTTGACGGCTGGCTGGGGCCAGAGCCATGTCTTCCTCTGTCACTCTGGCTGGGGTTAACGTTAACGTTACTAGGGAAACGGCTCATTCTGCTATCTCACCGGAAGTTGCACCCATAATCATTTCTACAGTAGCCCCCCCGAGAATAAGGTGGATAGACTTCAGAATTCATGCGGCTGCTTCCATCTTCTGTCATATCATCAATATGAAAAAACAAAACAAGTGACCAAGTGCCACTGGAAGCCGTGCATGCCCTGCAATTACACTGCCTCCAATGTTTTATAGATGATGTGGTGTGCTTCGGATCAAGAGCCGTCCCAAGCCTTTTCCATACTTTTCTCTTCCCATCATTCTGGTACAGGTTGATCTTAGTTTCATCAGTCCAAAGAATGCTGTTCCAGAACTGGTTTGGCTTTTTTAGATGTCTTCTGGCAAACTCTAATCTGGCTTTTCTATTCTTGAGGCTTATGAATGGTTTGCACCTTGTGGTGAACCCTCTGTATTTGCTCTCGTTATCCAAGTCTTCTCTTTATGGTAGACTTGGATAATGATACGCCTACTTCCTGGAGAGTCTTCTTCACTTCACTAGATGTTGTGAAGGGGTTCTTCTTTACCGTGGAAAGGATCCTGCGATCATCAACCACTGTTGTCTTCCGTGGATGTCCGGGCCTCTTTGTATTGCTGAGGTCACCGGTGCGTTCCTTTTTTCTCAGAATGTACCAAACTGTTGATTTGGCCACTCCTAATGTTTCTGCCATCTCTCTGATGGATTTTTCCTTTTTCCGCAGCCTAAGGATGGCCTGCTTTACTTGCATTGAGAGTTGCAGCTTTTGACTCAATTGTCCAATTACTTTAGGTCCCTTGAAATAAGGGGACTATGTATGAAAATGTTTGCAATTCCTAAACCCTTCCTCCAATTTTGATGTAAATACCCTCATAATGAAGCTGAAAGTCTGCACTACAATTTCATCTCGATGATTTCATTTCAAATCCATTGTGTTAGTGCACAGGGCCAAAATTATGAAAATTGTGTCACTGTCCAAATATTTCCGGACCTAACTGTATTGTGGAAAATGTGACTGATGTGAACTGTATAGTTGAAAAGTGTTAGTGGTTGCTAAATTATAGTCGGCAAAATTCGGCATTGAATGCTTGATCAGTTACTTATTCTCTGATTATAATGTGCCTGATTTAAGTCATAATTGTGTGAACAAGCAGCTTACATATTATACATTATACAATGAAGATTATTTATACTTTCTCTTTATTTGGACAAACTTCTTGTGGACCCTACTTTGTGCTAATAGTCAAACGGCTCAGTGAGAGAACTGCTACACTATTGAGCTACTGAATGTCGAATTAAATGCATTAGCCTATTCCACGTTATACTAGTTATGTAACCTTCTGCCGATGAATGAGGTATTTGGCTTGCACATTGGCTACTTTGTATGGCAATCCATAATACCAACAATATGAGTCACAAAGTCACCATATAATCCAATGAGAGGTTTAGATGGTATCAGAGTGATTCCAGGAGAATTCCTGCCTTTTGTTGTAATCGACTTAGCACAGTCCATGAGCATTGTACTTGGGATTTACTAACTGTCAGTTATTGGATCTGTGGTCAGATCAGAGGGAGGGGACGTTGATAAGTGGCTCTGTTTCCTCATCCCCCAGGATGCCTTGCTGGACCGATCCCAAACCTGGAGCACTCAGCACATCCTCATCTGCTGCGTCTGTCTGGGAGACAACAGCGAGGATGCAGATGAGATCATCCAGTGTGACAACTGTGGGGTGACCGTGCACGAAGGTAAGCCGCAGAGTTAAGGCTCATTTATGCTTCTGCGGAGGCTCCACGCAGAGCTTTCACCGCAGCCTATGTAAGTGGCCTGATGTTTATACTTAAGCGTTGGTGTGTGCATTGATCACTTTAAGAGAATAGCAGGGCCGGCGTGTGTGTGTGTGTGTGTGTAGGGTGTGTGTGTGGTAGAGCGAGTTAGAGAGTGACAGTAATTGGCTTCAGAGCGAGTAGTGACTCTAGAGTCATAGTGAGAGAAACAAAGTGTCTCCCCTGTTCTTTCTGACCACGGTGGGAAATCTTTAGCAGGAAAAGTTACCCCTCTCCTTGATTTTATGTTGTTTATGGAGAAGGAGAACCAGGAAATGAGTCAGGGGCAATATAGTCTTGCATTGCCAGACCTTCCTCCACAGCGCTGCAGAGGAAGGTCTGGCTAGTCCACTCACCATTCCTGGATGGGAGAAAAACGTGCTCTGGTTTATTGGCATTTCTTTAAACCAATCACAATCATCTTGGCCGGCGCTAAATGCCGAGCAGAGCCACGGAGCCTCTGCAAAATAGCCTCAGGAAGGAACTTGTTTTGGTGGAACATGTGTACGTTCAAAAGTAGTTTTAGTTGTGCGAGAGAAAACTCAGATTGGACAGATAGTCTAGCTAGCTGTCTGGATTTACCCTACAGAGATCTGAGGAGCAGTTAACCATAGTCCTCAGAAATCCACCAGAGTTTAGAACGCCAACACAAAGAAAGAGGAAGGGGGCGGACATCCGGCTGAAAAGAGGGACATCCAGGGGAATTTCCGGCTGCAGCTGAGCAATCCCGGAAGTGGAACGCTGTGGATATAGACTAGGGGAAATGCAACACTACCAAGCCAAGTGTGCGTCACCGCGACATGTAGTTAAATGTTATGAGAGGTGCACCTCAGGCTACGACGTAGGGTCCAGCCTAGGGTATGTGTCTCCACGTACCTACGTACGTACCCACGGCGTACATTTAACTCAGAAGCAGAAATCAGCTTTTAGTCCAATATACAAGTGTATCGATATGCAGAGCGGCTAAAGACTCATGCCTAAAATCAGTCAGGCAACAGACCAGGTATTTGTCTCGACTACTTCATAGAAACAAGATCAATGACTCTGTGAGTCATCTCCTGGTGCTGTCCCAGACATCCATAGTTAAGGCTGACCATGCAAGGTGGATCAATGGGACACCAGTCATTTTCCATTCATTTTTTCATTTATTTCTCCTTGTTGATCTAATTTGAAAGCACCAGACAAATCAAGACAGGCTGAGAAGAGATGCTCTTTTTAATTTGGACAGAAAACGTTTATAGCACAATCATTTAGCTCGTCTAGATATCCACGCAGCAACAAAAAGTTTAGTGCTTTTTAATTTGAACAAGAATATGAACTAGAAGTGCTGAAATGATTAATCGATTTGTCTCTTAACAAAAATGTATTTGATATAAGTTAATTAAGTATTTTATCAGACCAAATTGTCAGACGTTTACTTATTATAGCTTCTCAAATGTTTGATGATGATTTGCTGCTTTGTAAATTGACCACGCATGTTTTAGATCTGTCGGCCATTGCTCTGTAGCAAGTCGAGAACTGTTTTCTCTTTTTCCGCACCTGTTATTCTTGACACATTACTGGAGGAAGCGCTTTTTGAAATCCAATTCAGACACAAAGCACAACAAAGGAGACCTGCTCGCTATGAGATACATCCGTGGTTTCATCTATGAGTATCAAATATATTTTGGCCTCCTCCATTTCTTTCCCTATCTCTCTTTTTGTGAATGTGGCCTGGGCTTTCATGAGATCATTTTTGTGTTGTGTTTGAGACAGTGCTTGAAGTGGGGAAAAAAAAGGTGCCGGTAATCCCTTGCATTGGCAAATCACTATGACATTTGAGATTTCTATAGTGAAAACCAGAACTTGGAGATATTGCTGGTACAACAACACTTTATTGTCATTTATTAACAATATAAATGTATTGATTTATTTAAACAAGTTTACATAACTTTAGTGCATAAGCTATTAAAAAAATCATGTTTTCATTTTAAACATGTGGCACAGTGAATCCTTATTAACTATCTATGGATGGCCTAAGTGACTTATTTACATGTAGGCTAGTATCCATCCATCCATCCATCGTTGTCCGCTTATCCGTGGTCGGGTAGGCTAGTATCAATATTGTTTATTCTTTCCACAAATAAGCTGATTTATATTTGCTAATATGTTGGATTCATGTTAAGAGATTTAAATTATCAAAACAACTATTCATTTTAACAATAATTTGGTGCTCAAACAGATGCAAACAAACACTCACTGTCTGTCTGTCTGTCTGTCTGTCTGTCTGTCTGTCTGTCTGTCTGTCTGTCTGTCTGTCTGTCTGTCTGTCTGTCTGTCTGTCTGTCTGTCTGTCTGTGTGTGTGTGTGTGTGTCAGAGACAGGGGGAACAGGGTTTATGCCAGACAGCTTCAGTCCCCTCTCTGTCTGGGCAGCAAGTGACGGGATGCTGCTACATGTTTTGCAGCCCAGTTTGTTATTATTAAAAACGAGCCAGCTGTTCGTGGAGCAAAAATACATCATTTGGTCCTTTGACCAACAGTCAGGCCATCCGTGTGTTTCGTTACTCACGTTATTGTTGACGTCGGTGTCATTGAGTAAGGTAACGTTAAGGTTGGTATCGGCAGACTCCTCATTAACGCCAGCTGTTCCGCTCACATGAACGCTAACGTTAGCTTGAACGTTAGCTTGAAGCTCATGAATCGTACTAGGCTACCTCCTGATGTTTCTGGTTGGACTTGGACCTCTGTTGACGTGTCTGGCTCTGGCACACGCGTTATTTTAGTACTTTTCTGAAGCCAGGCGGCTAACATAACGACTTACAAACTCGATATTTTTAGTTTCTAGGTTTTCAGCAGTGAAAAATCTGTTAAGGTCAGGCTGATAGCTTTTTCAAACTAGCGTCCGTGGAGAAAATAACTTCTGATAGGGTGGGCCGACTGCTTGTCTTTACGTGATTCGTCAAGATCTAAAATGTAAACACGTAGTGCCCTCTGGGTAGTGTAGTTTATGTAACGTTAGGGTCATCTCTCTGACACTGACGTTTTCTCTGTCAGTGGTAGAGTACCGGCTGCATGCGAGAAGTAGCGGTACGCAAGAAAAAGTGCAGGTACGCTTAAGAGTAAAATGTAGAAGTGCCGGTACTGCGTACCGGTGAGTACCGGCCCACTTCGAGCACTGGTTTGAGAGGAGCGAAACCTAACGCCTCTTCTTATCTACTTTCTTCTATTTGACATTATCTAAATGTAGCTTGATAGTGGGCCTCTGAGTCTGCACGCTCTTGCATCTTTTTCAAGCCATTTTTACCATAGTTGTTTACCCCAGCCACTCTCCAAGATGAATATCTATGAGCACACCCTACAACAATCCAGTAGAATGTGGTACGATGAGGCCATTATTTTAAGTTCAGTGGATGGGACACAAGAACTCCACCATATTCCACTCATTCCCACATTACAAGAATGAGGTATCAACAATTTTGCACATTTTGTGCTGCAAAATAGTTGCAGCATAGATAGACCCCACTTGCCAAATAGAGTAAAGTGATTCCTATCAATAATAAAACGAAAATGAACAGTATATTTATATTTGACACTTACCTGACATCTGCCTTAAAGTAATTCATCACACTGACTGACTGCCGAGTGCTGCATGTGTGCAATTTTGCCTGCATGCGTTCTTCACCATCGAAAAGCTCTGTGCCCACACAATGCTCGCCGCCGCGGCAAGAGGGAGGGAAGGTATTGTCACAACTAGGGTTGCAACGGTATGAGATTTTCATAGTATGAAAACCGTCACAGAAAATAGCACGGTTTAACGGTATACTGTATTACACAATTATTATTATTATTATTATTATTATTATTACAACCCCAAATCAGAAAAAGTTGGGACAGTATGGAAAACACAAATAAATAAAAAAGGGTAGTGATTTCTAAATGTACTTTGACTTGTATTTCATTGCAAACAATACAACAGCACATAATTGAATGTGTTCCTCATGATTTTTATTGTTTTTTTTTCTTCAAAAAAACAAAATTCCTATTTTGGTTCTTGCAACACATTTAAAAAAAAGTTGGAACAGTAAAGCATTTACCACTTTGTAATGTTGCCATCCCTTTTCACATCACTTCAAAGATGTTTAGGGACTGAAGACACCGAGTGATGAAGTGTTTCAGGTGTAATTTTGTTCCATTCTTGCTGCAAAGAAGTCTTAAGGTGGGCAACAGTACGGGGTCTTCGTTGTCGCATTTTGCGCTTCAAAATGTGCCACACATTCTCTATTGGAGACAGGTTGGGACTGCAGGCAGGCCAATCAAGTACCCATATATTCTCTTCCTCCGCAGCCAGGACTTTGTAATGTGTGCAGAATGTGGTTTTGCATTATCTTGTTGAAATATGCATGGACATCCCTGGAAAAGATGTCTTCTTGAAGGCAGCATATTGTGCTCCAAAATCTCTATGTACTTTTCAGCATTAATGGTGCCATCACAGAAGTGCAAGTTACCTTTGCCAAGGGCACTGACACAACCCCATACCATGACAGACCCTGGCTTTTGGACTTGTTGCTGGTAACAGTCTGGATGATCTTTTTCTTCTTTGGTCCGGAGCACACCGCGTCCATTTCTCCCAAAAAATACCTGAAATACTGATTCATCTGACCACAGTACACGTTTCCACTGTGTGATGGTCCATCCCAGATGCCTCCGAGCCCAGAGAAGTCGACGGCGCTTCTGGACACTGTTAACATAGGGCTTCCTTTTGGCACAGTACAGTTTTAACTGGCATTTGTGGCTGTAACTACGTATTGTGGTACTTGACTAAGGTTTGCCAAAGTAGTCCTGAGCCCATGTGGTGATATCGCTTATAGATGAATGACGATTCTTGACGCAGTGCCGCCTGAGGGCTCGGAGATCACGGTTGTTCAGCTTAGGCTTGCGCCCTTGTCCTTTACGCACTGAAATTCCTCCACATTCCTTGAATCTTTTAATTATGTTATGCACTGTTGAAGGTGAAATAAGCAAATGTCTTCCTATCTTTCTTTGAGGAACATTGTTTTTAATTTTCTCACATATTTGTTGGCAAACTGGCGATCCTCGGCCCATCTTTGCTCCTAAAGGACTAGACCTTTCTTGGATGCTGCTTTTGTACCAAATCATAATTACAATCACCTGTTGACATCACCTGTTTCAAATCACATCATTATTTAACCAATTTACCTGATTACTAGCCCTAAATTGCTCCTGTCCCAACCTTTTTTGGAATGTGTTGCAGGTCTGAATAACAGGAAAGGATGTATATTTACAAATGAAATTAAGTTGACCAGACAAAACATGAAATATTTTGTGTTCACATTGTCTGCAATGAAATACAAGTCAAAGTACATTTATAAATCACTTCTTTCTTTTTTTGTGTTTTTCATACTGTCCCAACTTTTTCTGATTTGGGGTTGTATTATTATTATTATTATTAATATTATTATTATTAGGTCAGTTACAATGACCTTTAAAGGAATAAAAGTGGGTCACATAATCAGCTCCATATTCATATGTGTAATCACACTAGGGCTGGGCGATATGGAGAAAATCAAATATCACGATATTTTTGACCAAATACCTCTATCGATACTGTAACGATATTGTAGTGTTGACTATTGGTTCTTTCACAAAATATTTACACAATGAGATTTTTGATAAATAATCATTGGTAATGTGGATACAATGACTAAGTGGGTAAAGGCAAATAATAGAACAGTTACAACCGTCTGGTAAGTTCAAATGACATCACTTTACTGTAATGCAGCCTTTAAAACCAGGAAAAGACAACACTTATGCCTATCTAAGACGATATCTAGTCTCATATCACAATATCGATATAATATCGATATATTGCCCAGCTCTAAATCACACATAATTAGGGCTGCAGCTATTGATTATTTTAGTAGTCGAGTATTCTACAATTGTTCCATTGATTAATCAAGTTATCAGATAACATCTACTTTTGTTTTATTAAAGACCCCTTCCTTGCTATTTTCTCTCTCTTCTTCCAGTTTGCAGTCCAGGTCTTAAATGTATCTTATTGGTTTGGTTGGTTGACATTTCCTTCCTCTGAGACATGTTTAATCTCCCTGAAAAGACACAGATGGGAGACTAAGTGGTTTGCAGTAGAAGCCAGTTCCTATCTTCCTTTCCAACCCATGAATGGTCTGGGGCAGTAAAATATAGAACTTAGATCTAGCAATAGGTTTTTAGTTTCTGTGTATTTGGATGGATATATCCATAATGCTAATGGAGGTTTAATTTATGACATATCGTCTTATCCTTAAATCTTACATCAAAGTACATCATCTCCCAGGATTTTTTTTCTCATTCCTTAGTTAAGACATGTCTAGTCTTAACTAATCTGTGAACGCGGTTCCCAGCCCCCTCAGGCTTGGACCCCTGAAAATAAACCTGCCCTGCATTAAAGAATCTCTATATTGACAGCTTTATTTGAGTACTTGCGAGCTGGATAAAAGTGATAGTCCTGATGCTGGAGATAATATCATGTACTCATGACATGTTGACTCATTTTAGAGATCACAAAGTACCTTGTTCAAGGTTAAGACATGGTCAAACAATGAAGGACTTTGAGGCAGAGATGAGAGATGAGCTGCCAGTATCTGGAGCTCACGCAAGTCAGTCTTGCTGCTTGACTTCACCGCTTCTCTTTGTTCTTTTGCTGCACCACTGTCCGGACACCATCACTCCCCCTCAGACGAGAGAGAGGCTGACATGAAAGGTGTTGCACACAAGACCTGGCTAAGAGATCAAAAGCTGGAACAAGCACAAGTCCACAAAGCAAGCATCTACACAGAGCACATAGAGGAGTCCTGTTCTTACCAGCCTGCCTTTTGATTATCAGACTCTCACCAGTCATACAGACACCATTACCATACCAGAAGTTCTCCCTTTGCTTTAATTTGCCTTTGACTTTAAAAGCCAAAGATGGCCCTTTTGTCACGTGTTAAGATTCTGGTTTTCTTTTATTCAGTAGTCTGTGGATCCAGGTCCCTTTTTTTTGTCATCAAAGGGCACCAGATTTTAAATTTTCAATAATAGGTTACTGGTTAATCATACATCACCATCCAGCTGTCATCCTTTTCTCATCCAGTGATGTGAAAGTAATGTTGAATGTTATACTCCAACGTGAGTGAAATGTACTGTAAATATAATTTTCAAATTGTCCTTGACTCATAAATGCTGGCACCATATTTGTTCAGTTTTAATGCTAACAAAAGGAATTTCTATATTATTTTCAATGTCAAATCCCATGGAAAGACAAAAACTGTCTGTAGCATAGGATTCACATACTTTTCATACTCCATTCAGTCACCACTGTGTCCTGTGTGGAAACATCTGCATTAATATGCTTCTCCAATAATTTATTCATATTTTTTCCTTAACTGGTCTGTTATTGGGTATGCAGATAGCTATATATATTCAACTGCTACTACATGCCTTTACAAAGATAATAATGTTCAGTGTTGATTGACATTGTCAGAGATGTATTCATTGAACTGTATGTTTATTATTGTAAACATGTTGTAGCTTGCAGTGGTGTTGAATTGGACTGCATTACATTGAGAGTTGTTTCGAATATGTTGGCCACCTCATTTACATACATAAGAGCGGCAGAATGTTAGAGAAACCTTTCAATAAACTGCACTCCGGTACAACACCACCACCACTATAACCGTAATAATAAACACAAAGTAATATTATCACCTTTCTGACAGTGTCAACAAAAACGGACAAAGTAGAATTCATGGCAGAGCTGTTGTATTGGATTGCATTACATTGTACAGGTGTACCTAATGAAGTGGCCAGTGAGTGTAGATGGATGATAAGAAAGAGACTGCTGCCAAGTTGAAATTGTGAGCCATGGTTGTGCTGTCAAAATTAACAATTTGGAATATTACAAACTCCAAAACAAAAGTTTGTTTAAATGCTTTAGGCAATTATTTAATAAAACTGAAACTAAACTTAATACACACTCAAAAAATATGAATACATTAAAACAAAAATAGCTTCCTGAAGTTTTAACATGCTTACAGTTTGTTATGTGTTGCAGACTGCTTACAGAGCCGTAGCACAGCCAAAGTAGCACACTTTTTAATTAATTAACTTTATTGGTTATCGGTCAAAATAAAACAGATGCAGATAATGTGCAAATTGCCAAACATCGGCCCAAGCTGATAATTGGTCAATCCCTAATTACCTTTACTACTTCATGCAGGGCTTGACATTAACTTTTTGAGGAACTTGTCCTTTGGACAAGTACATTTACGTTTCACTTGTCCATGCACAAAAGTCACTTGTCCGGGTAAAGATTTATCATTTTATAATATTCTTTTGTGTTTTTTTTTGTGTTTTGCTAATGCAGAATTCGAACGAACCGTTGAAAGCATCCAAACACTTTCAACATTAATAAAATTCTGTTGAAACAGTAAAAACAAACATGTCCCAAGAATAGATTTACCCTTCAACAAGAAAAAAGGCTCTCCAGACTCCATAATACAAAATAATACTTTGTTACGCCGGTGTGCAGTATATCACCAGAGGTAGTGGTGACTTGGTGTAAAAAATAAAACTGTCTGACCTTGATGCAGGCTTCAGTATGGACTGTGTGTCTGTCCAGGTGGGTAAATCATATCGACAACAAAAGCTGTAGCTACTTTACAGTTGAATATTAGCTGATATTTAACTGCGTACATTTAACCGATACAAATGCTGCTAATGCTTGCTAGGTACACAGCTTCTGACGCTAGCTAGGTAACGTCACTTATCAGCCAAGTTGGGTTTACCCCGGCAGTCGCCGCAGAACATTACTCCTCCTTCATAACGCACCCAGTCAAATTCATCTCTCCAGCTGTTTTTTTTTTTTTACCTTTTTAACTCGTATGGTGCTGTTGTTGTAAGGTTAATTGTTCTTAGTGCTTTCCCTGGCACTTGGCCGGGCTGCGAGCCTGAAGAAACATCACTCTCCACTCAAGTCTCCACCACTGTTCTTCTGAGGCAGGTCAAAATGTATGTTTAAGCTGTGGGCGATTATTACTTGGACCGACTCCTGATTAGCCAATCAAAGCATTCTGATTTGGACGCTGGTTCAACTTTTTTTATTTGTTTGAAATCGGTAAAATAGATGTAATGAGTGGCACATAACGTGAAGTAACATGGCATTTTATTTTGTTTGAGTTTTAACTTGTCCAGTGGGGCAAGTACATTTCTCTTGCACTTGCCCTACAAAAAAGTCAACTTGTCCCGGACAAGCGGACAAACCTTAATGTCGAGCCCTGCTTCATGCACACATTATTTTCATATTCTCACTGCTGGATGCGGCCACAACTATTTTTGTTGTTGTAGTTCTTTCTATTAAATCTCAATGCAGTTAAAAGTACTTCTCTTGGTTCAGTCAACTCTACCTTGCCCCTTCTTCTTTTTTCCTGCCAAGCTCGTCATTTCTGACAAGGATAATCTTTCCTTCAGGGATTATGAAGATATCCTGTAGTCATCACTTTTTATCAGCTTAGCTCATATTAGCCAGCAGCCCATGGCTTAACGGTCTGAGCTTTGTATCTGAGTTCAAAAGGAACACCGAAGATTTGTGCCACGGTTCAGCCATAAGTCGGTTAAACCAGCATGGTGGTCTTTCACAACCCCCAGTTCCATTGTTCAAAGCCCAATCAGTGAAGATGAAGCCCACAACTATTCCAGTAATACCTTTTATTTAAGAAAATAACAATGAGTGGAGCTATATTGGAGCTAGCAGGACTCACTCCTGTGCCTGCCACATACTGTGGAGGGGAAATGGAGGTACACATAAGCACTAGTTCTGTTCACATCTTGGGTTGTTAGATTTTGAGTAGTTCTTCCGTTTTGAAGGTCAGGACAAATTCCAGCTGTGGCTTAATTTCCCCAGAAGCTTGATTGGTGTATTTTGCTCTTGAGTTGATCTCAAGAAGAAACCACTGGCCTGTAAAAACTGAAGATACACCCCACCAGCCTCTGAAGAGCAGAGTTCAAAATTAGTGATTCACCGTGACACACAGCAAATGGTCTCACAATTAGAAAAGGACATGCACCCACCAAACAAAGTGTAGAGCTGAATAATCAACTCCATCTGCCCCAGTGTTTGCTTTCGATGGGCGTCTGAATCCTCAGTGTGGCACACAGGGAACGGCATGCAGAACATTAAGCTTTCGATTTGTGAGTTTTTCCCATTGCTCAAAAAGCCCGAAGGCTGGTTGACTGAATTAGGAGTTAGAATGTTATCTCCCCAACGGAGGCAGAGTACTGATTGCTGCCCTCATTGGTAGTGAAGAGCACGTCTGCCTGGTGTAATAGCTGCCATAGGAACCACGTCAGCCAAGTAATTGTTTAGGCAACCTCAGAAAATGAAGAAGACAACATTAAAATTCTTTCACTTGGCTTCTTGTTGCTTCTCTGGGGTTACATTTTTTATCAAATGTTCAATTTGTGGTGCAGTGTCACAGTAGATAGACAGCTTTGGACCAGAGCAGAACAGGTACATTTTTTTACTTTTTGTCTTGGACTTGGTTCCCAGATTGTTAGAATAGCAAACCACATTTTTACATATACTCTACAATACAGTCAACAATGTTGACGTGGTGTACAAACGTGTTCACTAATTTGAACAGTCTGAAGACAGGACATACAGCATAGTAATGCTAGTATGACTACAGGTGCTGGTTGGTTTCAGTCTTGTTCCTACATTTTATAATAGCTGGCCAAGGAAAGCTCTGAGCAGCAAATGACAACAGCATTCCTTTTGTACTTTCGGTTAGAAACACAAAGGTGGAAGTCTAGCCACAAATAAAGGATCCAATGGAGACTGTTTTTACTTTCTTATTGCCTTGTGTTGTTACCTTTGTTGGCAGTGAAGGGCAAAACAAACCTACAACAGAACAAGTCCATGCAATTATCTCTTCCCATTCAGGTTTGATGATTGATGGATTATGTCATCTCAGGACAGCATAATATTTCTTGAATGTTTGACTTCCGGAAAGAGGAAAACCTGCAGTTGAATAGTTATAGTTTCTGACTGGCAAATAATGTAACATGGGTTTTGTTTCCATTATTTCCATTTCTGGTCTTAATAACGTTGTACATACTATGTTAATTGCTGGGAGCTTAGATTTGGAATGAGGCCACATTGCTAAAAAGAAGTCGACACGAGAAAGATGAGCAGTCAGATTGTTAGAGAGGTTAACATATTTGGAAAGGAGAACGAATGTGAAGGGTATTATTATTAATGTATTACCCAAATTGTTTGTTGAAATCATCCATCACAGTTTACCACTTCCTTTCGACCCACTTCCTACTTTATTTAGGGTCGCCTTGGTAGGCGCCTTGGTGGTTCGATCCCTGGAGTCCCATGTCAAGGTGTCCTTGGGCAAGACACTGAACCCTGAATTGCGAATTGGTGTGTGAATGTTTATCTGATGAGCATGGCAGTACGGTAGCCTCGGCCACAGTGTATGAATGTGTGTGAATGGTGAATGGTTCCTGCTTTAACTAGAAAAGCACTATATAAATACAGTCCATTTACATCTTTGACCTACCGTACTTTCCGTAGTTGTGTGCACTTTATCTGTTTAACCTCCAAATAAAGTGTTTGATATTCTAGATAAACCCTAAGCTTGTGTACAACCTCCTTTCCCTGTCAAACTTCATTTTATCCATATTGTATTCACAGATGTCAGCAAATTAACCTGGTGAGCACTGTGATGACATGCAATATAAAATGACCAAACACCCTATATGTGTGGTGCATGGTACTTCCAAAACAGACTAGGCCTATATTATTATTTACCAATCAATCAAAGTACCTACACAGCAATACTTTACAATTAAACATCCTGTATTCTCAGTGTTTCCCCCAGTCTATTGTAAACCTGGTTAAGTTGCCCCCCAACAGGCCTAAGCCACTGGGAATTATTTTTGAATGTATTTTAAGATGTTTTTTAAAACTACAGTTTTTTTTTACTGCTCTGTTAGAAACGTAAACAGTCATATTTTCAAATGTCCAGTTAGCTTTTAGCACTGACTTATTGTAGGGCCCCTATGGAATCTGTCTTATAGCTTTTTTAAATTTTTAATTTTGCGATTCCGTCTATGATTCTGTTATCACAGAATAAATTGGGCTCTACATTAATGCTGCCATCTGTCTGTACTCATCCCCAGCCGGGCCCTGGTAAAAAAAACAGTGAGCCTTACATGAGATTGAGGAATTTGAAAGACCTGTGTTTACTAGGCAGATAGGGTCTAATGAGTTGCATTATGGGATATGTAGGTTCAATTGCTTTTGGAGGTCAGAATACCTTGCCTCTGCTGCTTTATATTTGGCCATTCTTTAAATGTAATCTCTCTTAAGTCTATATATATATATATATATATATATATATATATATATATATATATATATATATATATATATATATATATATATATATGTCACATACTAAATCATTGGGATAGCCCTTTAATTACTGCAAATTGCATTTAAGTAGCAGCCTAAATGGAATGATTACAATATTATTTTGAAAAGGATTCAAAAATGTTGGAAGTACTAAACCTTACAGAATATAGAATAACAGTAAATTTAGTTATTTTTTTGACACCCCCAAAATGAGATTATGAGGTTTTTAATGGTTTCTTTGCTGTAGCCACTGAATGCTATGAACAGTCAGCTCATTGGACTGTATTTCCTCTGCTTCTGAGAGGGCAGTGACAAACGATGATGCTCACTGTTTTTCCAGGGTGTTACGGCGTGGACGGCGAAAGCGACTCAATCATGAGCTCTGCCTCGGAGAATTCGACAGAGCCTTGGTTCTGTGACGCCTGTAAGAACGGAGTGACTCCCAGCTGTGAGCTGTGCCCCAACCAGGATGGCATCTTCAAAGAGACGGACGCCGGGAGGTGGGATACAGTAACACATTGACCCCGGTGATCAGTTGCCATTTACAGCAAGCGGAACGTGTTCAGAAACAAATAATGCCCAATGTCCTTAGCTGGTTCAATGCTGAACGTGATATATGTACAATCTAAATTGGACATATATTCAGAGAGAGAGAGAGAGAGAACTGGCAAGAGGAATGAGAGAAGAGGATGAAGGGAGGAGAAGAGATAGAGGAAGAAAAGGAGTGAGAGAAAAGAGTGTGTTATGTGAAGCGTGGAGACTTCAGCCACGTTATCGCTGATAGTGCTCCTCAGCCAGGCTGCACCCGAATTTACTACTTCACTAGAGCATGAAAAACACAGCAAATTAAACTGTGAAGCGGTTGCTTGCTAGAGATGGATATCTTTATATTGGACTTCGGATTCTCTTCCCTAAAGTCCGCATTTGAAATTGTGTCACACCACACCATAGCCAGAGTCTGGGGCTACATAAATCTATGAATCCATTTCTTTTTGAAGTGTATGACCAACTCACTGGAGCCAATTTCATGATATAAAGTTTCTTATTGTCTGCAGTAATTCACCACACTAAATACAAAAATAACCACAGCCATAGATTTTAATCAGTTTGATGGCGTTGCTTGAACTAAGTGACCGGAAATCAATACATTTAAAAAAAAACTTTTCACCTGGAAACATTTTCAGGGCATGAATTTCATACTAATATGTTTGTTCTGGTTTTCTTCAACAAACCAGCCAGCCAATCAGCCAATTTGGTTTTCTTGCTCTCCACTTTCAGGTGGGTGCATGTGGTGTGTGCACTTTACGTTCCCGGTGTTGCATTTGGAGACATCGATAAACTGCGACCAGTGACGCTCACAGAGATGAATTATTCCAAATACGGGGCCAAGGCAAGTACTCTTTTTACATATTGATGCAGGTTGGGTTATAAGTTCATGTTGATTTAGGTTTTACTCACATCTTTAACATCCTGCAGGAGAGACTTTTTTTTAGATGTTTTTCCTGATTTTTGGATAACCTGAATGTATATCCATATACAGTATATTGATTATGTATTATTGCTGCCTAGTAATTGTCCACAAGAATGAGAAAATGTAAATTTGCTATTGCTTGTAAGGCATATGTGTGAGAGTTGAACACAGATATAAAACAATAGATGTGACATAACGTCATAACTAATGGAATCTTACCTGGGTACTGTTGACAATTGCCACACTGCAGCACCTGTTGCTTTACCAAAAGGACCAAAGTGACTAGGGAGGCTGGCATCACTTCCCATACGTCAGTATAGAGTAGCTGAGACATAATTTTGTAACATAAAGGTCATCTGAAATGGCAAAACGGTCAGGGAACTACGTAACTTTAAGGCTGATCGAGCAAACGCTGTTTGTCGTGAGTATCATGGCAACGTTATCCGGTTTCCCTTGTTGAATGACGAATAGATTACAGGCGCCTACTGGTATGGAGAGTTATTTCCTCTCAGCAGGCGTAGAACGTACATGGTACTTGCCTGATGTGAGGTGATGCCACAGTCGGCCTTTGTCGCTGACGTGTGTCAGGGCCTTTAGCTACCAACGGACTAGCTGCGTTCTAACGTAAAGTCAAAGTAACTGCTAGTGCTCAACAACATTGATTTGTGACCAGCAAACATTGTTTTATCAGCTATGCCAACTTAGCTCAAAGGTAAGGTTTAGTTAACATTACAACAAAGTTATTATAACCCTAACGTTGACATTTGACCACTAAGCGGCTGATTCCGTGCCAATCAAGTGTAAACTTAGAACGTCTTAACAAAGAACAATAAATGGACTGTATTTATATAGCGTTTTTCTAGTCTTAATGACTACTCAAAGTGCTTTTACATAGTACAGGAACCATTCACACAAATTCATACACTGTGGTCGAGGCTCATCAGATAAACACTCACACACATTTACATTTAAATTTGTCTTGCCCAAGGACACTTCGACATGGGACTGCAGGGCCGGGGGATCGAACCACCAACCTTCCGATTGGCAGTGCTCTACCACTGAGCCACAGTGCTTGTGTTCACTCCTAAATCCCGTTTCATAATGTCTCAAGGCAAATCCAGCCAGCTGCGTTACAATCTACACAGAGAGTGATTCCCAGGCAAATCAACCCAACAGTACCACGGAACACTAACATTAACCGAGCACACAATCAGCAGGGGGCTCACATTTAACCCAAAATTAGCTGCCTTCTGCAATCAGTCATCGTATATTAACATCACTTGTTGTCAGCTTACCATATGCCATTACACAATTTTCCTTTCAGTAAAGCAAATAAAACATAATCCATGTCTTGATCAGGTAAAGTCAAGTAAAAGTTCCATCCTGGAATGGCAAGTCAGAATTCCATGTCACATCTATTGTTTTATACCTATGGAGATGGAGTTGAAGTTGAAGTGGATGCACTTGAGACTAGAGTCACAGCACTGAAAGGGTTTGAAGTGTCAGTTGAAGTGCAAGGATTAAAAGGAGTTATTGTGTCAGTTGAAGTGTTGGCAGTCAAAGCAATTAGACAACAATGAGCTGAAGTCTCAGGTGAAGGAAAAATGCTAAAAACATTGATCTCACTAAACGCAGTTGAGCTGAATGAGATGAAGTTGAACCATCAGGTGAAGAGTAAAAAGATGAAAGCAGATGAACTGTAATTTCACCTTTGAAATGTCAGTTAAAGTGGAAGCGCTGGAGATGGTTGTGTTTGCATTTTAAGTGTCAGTTTTGACAGTAGTTGATATGTCAGTAAATGTAATAGCTAAAAGTAGTACAAGTAAGTAAGTAAGTAAGTAACACTTTATTTATGTAGCACTTTTAAAAACACAGTTACACAGTGCTTCACGCACATGCGCAATACATATGAAGAAATAAATAAGAATAAACATGTACAAATTACATTTAAAATACAGCATAATATGCGAATATACGAAAGCTAATGTATAAAGGTGGGTTTTTAAAAGACGCTTAAAACAGTCCAGAGATTCAGCAGAATTGACAGACTGAGGGAGAAGATTCGATCACCTTTGGTCTTGTAGGAGCTGTAAAGCAACCCATGTGGCGAAGGGCTAACAGAAAATTACCGTGTGTTCACATTCTCCTTGTTGCAGCTACAACATGAAGTCTCCCCTGTTGTATTCTGTTGCATTTAGGAGTGCAGTTTCTGTGAGGACGCCCGTTTTGCCAGGACGGGTGTGTGCATCAGCTGTGATGCAGGAATGTGTCGCTCCTATTTCCATGTCACCTGTGCACAGAGGGAGGGGCTCCTGTCGGAGGCTGCAGCAGAGGAGGTAAGTGCTTCACTTTTCAACAAAAAGAGGCAATTTTAGGTTCTATGCTGCTCGGCGGCTGTTCAAATGACAAACTGAAGTGAAGCAATATTCAAGGAGTTGAGGTTTTAGAATGTAGAGACAAAACACCAAACGCAAGGAAAGACCAGCCTTGCCTTACAGCTAATCTGTGTTCAGATCACATAGGACGGTTAAGATGAAGTACGCAAATATAATTGAAGCTTTAAAGTCATTGGTAAATTTACATTTAACTTAACAAATCTAAAAATAAGTTTTTTTTGTAATTGTAAATGGTTTGTATTGATATAGTGTTTTTCTAGTCTTAACGACTACTCAAAGCGTAGTAGTAGTAGTAAACATAGTGCGGGACCCAGTCACCATTCATACACTGTGGTCGAGGCTGCCGTACAAGGTGCCATCTGCTCATCAGATAAACATTCACACTAGGGCTGCAAACGAATCGATAAAATCGATTAGTAAAAGTGTTGTCAACGAATTTCATTATCGATGCGTTGTGTCGCGCAATTATTACGCCAATCAATAAGTCGCGGAGATGTTTGAGTATAAAAAAAATGTAGTTGAGCGCAGAGCAGAGCGAGAGAGAGAAAAAAAAGAGCAGAACAGAGGTAGAGGAAATACCATTGGAGAGAACCGTAACGTTGTTCTGAACTCATGACGGAGGCAGAGAAATCAGTAGGCTGCGACCTAAGTCATCCAAGGCAGCGGCGGATTGGGACCAAAAAATCTACCGGGAAATTTATTAGACCTGGCCCGCCGTACGGGTTGAGCAGAACAGAGATGTAAAGTTATTGGCTGTCAAAGTGACGCCAAAATGAATGGCAGTGAATGGGATGCTAACGGGGGGTGATAGCTTATTAGCATCAAAATGGCGCCATAGGAGGCTTCACTCTGAGGAGAGAAGCCTGGCCCCTTGAGTTTGACTAGCGGGCAGCGGCGGGGCAGAGGCGCGGCCGCGGCACACCTGGCCGCCGGATGGTGTTGCTATAAATGTACAGTATTATCAGACCGGCCCCCACGGCCTTGAAACACTACCGGCCCACCGGGAGAGTCGGGACTCTCCCGATTGCCACTCCGCCTCTGATCCAAGGTGTGGGAGCATTTCACACTAAATAAATTGAAAAGGTGTGTTAATTGCAAGATAAGCAAAAGCGACATGGCATGGCACGGGAGCACCACGGTGATGATTCAGCACCGTAAACATGTTGGAGTCCTTGATGAGGAGCAAAGTAAAGTCACTACATAATCCTTTTGTTCCGTTTTGAAGTGAGGAACGTAACATCCCTCCAGTAGCTCTTCTGGTGCTGCTGTTTATTATCCAGCTAGCTAAGTTAGCGTTAGCTCGTTAATAACAGTAGTAAAGCAGGGTGGTATAGACTTTTTCACTCGCCTTTTTGGCCCATTAATTTTTCAATCAATTCAGTCATGTATATATTCTGTGCTTTGTCCCATATCTGTTATTTTTTATGAATATATTTGTGTGTGTTGTTTAATTTCATTTTAAAGTTCTTTTATAGCACTTGGTGATCTTAAGCTGTGTTTAAATGTGGTGTATAAATGAACTTAGCTTGCACTTACTAAAATGATGGTAATCATTTATTGAATAAGCTTCAAGTGTGTGTGTGTGTGTGTGTGTGTGTGTGTGTGTGTGTGAGAGAGAGAGAGAGAATGTGTGTGAGAGAGAGAGAATGTGTGTGTGTTTCTGTGTGTGTGTGTGAGAGCGAGTGAGTGTGTGTGTGTGTGTCGTCTGTATCTGTTCTTTGGGTTAGGCTGGGTTAGACACAACTAGCAACTAAGACAACAAGTATGTATGTAAGCATGTAGTGAGTTGATGTAAATTAATGCTTTTTTTTGTTTTGTTTATCCGATTCATCGAAAAAATAATCGACAGATTAATCGATTATTAAAATAATCGTTAGTTGCAGCCCTAATTCACACACATTTACACTCCAATAATGGAACATCGGGAGCAATTTGGGGTTCAGTGGACAGTGGCCCATGGACACTTCGACATGGGACTGCAGGGCAAGGTATCGAACCTCCAACCTTCCGATAGGTAGATGACCGCTCTACCACCTGATCCACTGCTCTACCACCTGAGCCACAGCCAAAATAATGTTGTACCTTACAGAGACAGTCAGCACATTTTGACTGAAGTGTGAGTTAATCAGCTGTGGTGTTGATTAATGGAAATGAGCTACAAACAGGGCAAAGCTGACGGAAACATTTTGAGTTCCAACAAGATCATGTGACACGAGTCATTTAGTCTTATAGGTCACTGCTGATTCCGTCCCCAGCTCTGACCTGTCCAACAGAACAGCAGGCCGCAGCATTAGCACTAGCACAAGTCAAGTCAGTCGTAATAGCTCACCATGCTAGTTGGCTAGCTAACTAAGTCAGCTGAGAATTGTTGCTGGTTCAAGGTTTTTCCAGGCTTCAATGAATAAAGAAAATAAAGTACATACTGGCCCTTTAAGTACAGTAGGCTACCAAAAATAGTGACATATAACACATTACACACACTAAATATGGCCCTGATACAGGCTCTATCTGAACTAAATATGGCCCTGATACAGGCTCTATCTGAACTAAATATGGCCCTGATACAGGCTCCATCTGAACTAAATATGGCCCTGATACAGGCTCTATCTGAACTAAATAACTAAATATGGCCCTGATACAGGCTCTATCTGAACTAAATATGGCCCTGATACAGGCTCTCTATCTGAACTCCTTCAACATGTCTTTACATAATTAAAACATGTTAATCAACATGCTGCAGCTACAGCTTCAGTCTCTAGAGAAATGGAGTTTGTCAATTGCCAATTTAAGTACAGTATCAAAAACAGAATGATTTCTTAGCACACTCTTTAACTGCTTGCCTTTCATGTCTGCAGCTGTCACATTTATTTATTTATTTTTTTTGAAGTCATTCAAAAATTAAATCGGGAACAGGGTGAATCGAGATCGCGATTTTATAATGGTTAATCGTGCAGGCCTATTGGTCAGCTTACAATAAACGCAACGAGTCTGTGATACCTTATTTGACAGAAATCTGTGCATTTTACTGTTATTACTGACAATTTGAAAAACAAAATGTATATTATGCTTGAGTAAATGGAAAAAAAGTATATTCATATTTAAATAAATCACTGAGAGAGTCCAGTATACAGCCTGACTCTGACTGATAAAACTATAAAACTGAGATTAGTTCTCAAGTTCATGTTCTGCTTGTTAAACATTGTTTGGTAAATTTCTTTTAAACACATTTAGAGAGGATTTGAATTGCCATTTTTATATCCAGTTCTTATCATTTTGGTGCTGGTGATTTTCCTTTGGGGCTGGCTAAAACCTCTTTGGGGGGGGGGCGCGCCAAAAACTACTTTTTATGTTGTGCTTTATAATCTTTTTTGTAGTTTCAACTTTTTTTCCTGTTTGTTGTTATTTACAAAGAAGTCGTTGTATATACACCATCATGTAAAATGTCCATGTCATGTACCAACCACGTAATCCAAAGTGCAGAAATTATAAGTGTATTATATTATTACTAGTTGTTATTATTAATCGCTTATGGATGACATTCAGTGTTTAATACATACAATACAATGAATCCGGAAGGTCAGCAACTGGGAAAAACTGCTTTCTGTATCTTTCCTCCTGTGACAGATTGAGGAATGGAGCGGACTGGGTTGTAAAATGGCAACGTGGTTAAAACTGTAAACAATAATGTTCCCATTTTTTACTAATTATCACACCTGTTAATGCATGCATGTGTTTTTGTTTCCTCCAGGATATTGCTGATCCATTTTTTGCATACTGCAAACAGCACGCAGACCGCTTTGACAGGAAGTGGAAAAGGAAGAATTATCTGGCCCTCCAGTCCTACTGTAAGGTCTCTGTGCAGGAGAGAGAGAAGCAGCTTACTCCTGAAGCTCAGGTAATGTTCATCCACTCAGATCAGCGGCAGCAGAACAACAACTGTTGAACATGTGCATTTGTGTTTATACCTCTATTCCATTCACCCTTTCTTTTTCTTATGTTAAACAGCTTGTATATATTTGATTCTTTATTGTTTATATCGTATTAATGTTTAGTATGTTTGTTTGTTATGTATGCACCAATCATCAAGCATCGTAAGTGTAACTTAAGCGTGATCTATGCTTCTTCTGCGTTTAATCTACGCTGTGACTACATACGTAGGTATGTGGAGACACAGACCCTACGCCATAGCCTGGCGTGCACCTCTTGAAAAATGTAACTACACATCGCGGCGAGAGTATACTATTGCGCGGTGTGGCACGTCGCTTGCCCGTGGCTTGCCCGTGGCTTGCCCGTGGCTTGCCCGTGGCTTGCTCGTGGCTTGCCCGTGGCTTGCCCGTGGCTTGGTAGCATTGCATTTTCCCCGACTCATTTCCTGGTTCTCCTTCTCCATCAACAACATGAAATCAAGGAGAGGGGTAACATTTCCTGCTCCAGATTTCCCTCCGTGGTCAGAAAGAACAGGGGAGACACTTTCTTTCTTTCACTATGACTCTAGAGTCACTACTTGCTCCGAAGATAATCACCATCACTCTCTCACTCGCTCTACCACACACTCCCCACACACACGCATGCCGGCCCTGCTGTTTTCTTAAAGAGATCAACACACACACACCAACACACAAGTATAAACTTCAGGCCACTTGCATAGGCTAGCTCTGAAAGCTCTGCGTGGAGCCTCCGCAGAACCATCAATCACGCTTTACTGTGGCAAGAAACCTTTTTCTGATTCTATCCAAATCCAAATGCTCATGTGACTTGACAAGGAGAAAGAGATGAGACTAGGTCTGGGATCACAATTAGGTTTAGGGCAGGAGTAAAATGAGTTTAGTGGTATGCAGTTGTTAGAGAAGTCGTAATTAATGACATATTTACAGACGTGCTCAAATTTGTTGGTACCCTTACAGCTCATTGAAATAATGCTTCATTCCTCCTGAAAAGGGATGAAATTGAAAGCTATTTTATCACGTATACTTGCATGCCTTTGGTATGTCATAGAATAAAGCAAAGGATCTTGTAATCAGTCATTCAGCCTATTTAAATGGAGAAAAGTAGTCACTGTGCTGTTTGGTATCATTGTGTGCACCACACTGAACATGGACCAGAGAAAGCAAAGGAGAGAGTTGTCTGAGGAGATCAGAAAGAAAATAATAGACAAGCATGGTAAAGGTAAAGGCTACAAGACCATCTCCAAGCAGCTTGATGTTCCTGTGACAACAGTTGCAAATATTATTAAGAAGTTTAAGGTCCATGGAACTGTAGCCAACCTCCCTGGGCGCGGCCGCAAGAAGAAAATCGAGCCCAGATTGAACAGAAGGATAGTGCGAATGGTAGAAAAAGAACCAAGGATAACTGTCAAAGAGATGCAAGTTGAACTCCAAGGTGAAGGTACGTCAGTTTCTGATTGCACCATCCGTCGCTTTTTGAGCGAAAGTGGGCTCCATGGAAGAAGACCCAGGAGGACTTCACTTTTGAAAGAAAAACATAAAAAGCCAGACTGGAATTTGCTAAAATGCATATTGACAAGCCACAATCCTTCTGAGAGAATGTCCTTTGGACAGATGAGTCAAAACTGGAGCTTTTTGGCAAGTCACATCAGCTCTATGTTCACAGATGAAAAAATTAAGCTTTCAAAGAAAAGAACACCATACCTACAGTGAAACCTGGAGGAGGCTCGGTTATGATTTGGGGCTGCTTTGCTGCGCCTGGCACAGGGTGCCTTGAATCTGTGCAGGGCACAATGAAATCTCAAGACTATCAAGGCATTCTGGAGAGAAACGTACTGCCCAGTGTCAGAAAGCTCGGTCTCAGTCGCAGGTCATGGGTCCTTTAACAGGATAATGACCCAAAACACACAGCTAAAAGCACCCAAGAATGGATAAGAACAAAACATTGGACTATTCTGAAGTGGCCTTCTATGAGTCCTGATCTGAATCCTATCGAACATCTATGGAAAGAGCTGAAACTTGCAGTCTGGAGAAGGCACCCATCAAACCTGAGACAGCTGGAGCAGTTTGCTCAGGAAGAGTGGGCAAAACTACCTGTTAACAGGTGCAGAAGTCTCATTGAGAGCCACAGAAAACGTTTGATTGCAGTGATTGCCTCTAAAGGTTGTGCAACAAAATATTAGGTTAGCGGTCCCATCATTTTTGGCCATGCCATTTTCATTTGTTTTCTTATTTACAATATTATGTTGACTAAAAAAAATCAAAAGCAAAGTCTGATTTCTATTAAATATGTAATAAACAATGGTGGATGCCAATTACTTTTGTCAGTTTCAAGTTATTTCAGAGACAATTGTGCATTCATTTTTTGTGGAGGGGTACCAACAAATTTGATTTTTATCGTCACATTGTGAAAGGCTGCGACATATCACGATAGACACTCAGAGATTTTCTGTGTTAGTTGAAAGAAAATATCAGTAGAAAATTTTAAAATGTAACTCATTCTTTTTTTATTGGTGCCTTTTTATATTTAATTCAATGTTCAATTTGTTCAATAAAAGTTTGAAATGATTGCCTTTCATTTGTTTTTAAATTAAATATTGTATTAACAGAATACTGAAAGCAGCAGAAAGGCAGAACTGAGTACATTTTAATATTTGTTTGTAAGGGTGCTCCGATCACCGATTGCTGGAAGACGTATCGGCCGATACCGATCGCTTTTATGAACTGAAAATTACGCCATTATGCAACAGTCACACATGTTTAGAGAATGTATCAGTAATTGTTTGGCTTTCTGTCCTAGCTCAAAATCTAAAAAAATGTCAATCACTGCAGACATTTCTTCAGCTCACACACACACACACACACACACACACACACACACACACACACACACACACACGCACACACACACACACACACACACACACACACACACACACACACACACTCTGACACACACAGATCCACACAGACACACACACACAGTCACACTTACACACAGACACACACGGGGAAACAGCTGGGTGAGCGGCGGCGGAGCTGCAACCCTCTGCTCTGCCTTAGCGTTAGCTAACTTTGAAAACTCCTCATACTCCGTGACTAACCTTCAAATGTCTGATGAGGTTGGTGGTGTTAAAATGTCTTTGGAGCTTTCCGCCTCGTGGTATTTCCTTGGCATGCACGTTGCAAATCGCAAATGTATTGTCTTTTTCCCAGATAGCAATGAGTCGGCGGACCACCAGCGGTGCTCCAGAGGCAGTAGAAGCGTCAGAATGGCGTAATCCACCACCTCCAGCGGTTGCCGCCTTCCTACCGCCTTCGTTCCGTGGCCCGCGGGCCAACCGCTGTTCTGCAGTCGTTCAGACACCTTGTAGAACTGCCAGACCGGTGAATGTAGGGAGGCCGCCATTTTAGCACCATGTAGAAAATGTTCTCACGGGTAGTAAGTCATCTGATCGGCCTATCTGATCGGCATTTATGGAGACCACCGATCAAACTATTTAAAGCCATTATCAGCCGATACCGATCGGTGACCGATCAATCGGAGCACCCTTATTTGTTTATTTATGGCAAGTTAAATCATTATCGCTATATTCAAAAACGTTATATTGCATATTTTCCTCATATCGTGCAGCCCTAATTGATATGATATCCAGGTATTAGTATTTATTAGTTGATTCTGTGGGGAGTATGTGAACATGTGTGGATCCCACCCGCAGGCCCGAATCACTACCCGCCTGCAGCAGTACAGGGCCAAAGCAGAGCTGTCCAGGAACACTCGGCCTCAGGCGTGGGTGCCCCGGGAGAAGCTGCCGCGGCCTCTGACCTCCAGTGCCTCAGCCATCAGGAAGCTGATGAGGAAGGCGGAGCTGATGGGCATCAGCACCGACATTTTCCCCGTGGACACGTCTGACGCCAACGCCAGCTTGGACGGACGCAGAAAACACAAGCAGCCCGCCCTCACAGCAGACTTTGTCAACTACTACCTGGGTGAGGAAACTACTTTTCCGCTCCAGTCACAGCAATGGTGTTGCTTTTATTTATTTATTTTTTATTTAACCTTTATTTATACAGGTAATCTCATTGAGACACGGTCTCATTCTCAACAGAGACATGTTAGGGACAATACACAACATCAGTTACAGACAGACAAACAGATTACAATAGTTTACTATATACAATATTTAAACTAAAGTGCCAAGTAGACTTAAAACACTAACATACTAACAACAAGAACAAGATTCAAATTATGCTTTTTTTTACTCTCAGGTTTCAGAAATAGATTCACAACACTTTGAGAGTGAAAGTAAGTTAATATTGATACTATTGATCTGATCAAAGTTTTAGAATCAGCTGAGAACCTTTAACCCTTTTCCTGCCATTCTTTCTTTAATTATTCTTTTTGTGTAATGGTGGGTAGAGACACCTTCATGTCTGAAACAATGGGGACATGTTTTTAGTCCAGAATATAGCAGCACCTTGCTTGCAGTCAGAGAAATCAATGCTTTAGATGTCCATAAAAAAACAAGAATGCATTAAAGCAAAAGCCTACAGAGCCCCTCAGGGATCATTGGTAGAAAAACAGAATTGGCATGGAAATCTATGTGCACATGGATGCATTTTTGGCCTAGACCGGCCCCCCACAATGGGTCAGACTCCACCCGCCATTACACCATCCTTGAGGTCCCCTTAAGTAAGGCAAGGAAATTTAATTTGTATAGCACATTTTCAGCAGCAATGCAATTCAAAGTGCTTTACATAAAACAATAAAACAGTTAAAAGTTAATACAAAGTAAAAACAAATTAAAATAATACATTACAAATTAGAGTAATACAGAAACAAAACAAATACGAATTAAATTTCACTTATGCAGCACGTCTTAGCGGCAGCGCAATCCAAAGTGCTTCACACAGAATTCCAAAATACAGGTAAAAATAAAAAAAAAATGAGAGCAATTAATACCAAATTAAAAACAACTTATAAAAATAAAAAACACGTAGGATACACAAATAAAATTCACAGTGCAGTACAATAAATTAGGAAAAGGCAATGTCAAATAGCAAGGTCTTCAGCCTTGATTTAAAAGAGGTGAGAGTGGGGGCCGACCTACAGTTTTCCGGAAGTTTATTCCAAATATGGGGAGCATAGAAACTGAACGCTGCCTCCCCCTTTTTGGTTCTGACTCTGGGGACGGCAAGCAAACCTGTCCCTGATGATCCAAGAGTTCTTGGTGGTTCATAGTTTATAAGCATATCCAAGATGTATTTTGGGCCTAGACCTTTTAGTGATTTGTAGACCAGCAGAAGTATTTTGAAATCTATTCTTTGAGGTACAGGGAGCCAGTGTAAAGACTTTAGGACAGGAGTGATATGATCCACTCTCTTGGTCCTAGTGAGGACTCGAGCAGCAGCGTTCTGAATTAGCTGCAGTTGTCTGATTGTTTTTTTCGGGAGACCTGTAAGAATACTGTTACAGTAGTCAAGTCTACTGAAAATAAAAGTGTGTACAAGTTTTTCCAAATCTTGTTGACACATAAGTCCTTTAAATCTTGATATAGTTTTTAGTTTAGTTTGTCTTCACGTGGCTGTTCATTCAGATCAGAGTCCATGATTACACCCAGATTTCTGGCTTTGTTGTCTTTAACGTTATTGTTTGAAGTTGAGCGTTGACTTTGAATCGTTCCTGTTTGGCTCCAAAAATAATCACTTCAGTTTTTTCTTCATTAAGTTTAAGAAAATTCTGGCACATCCAGTCGTTAATTTGTTTAATGGACCTAGCCAGTTTTTGAATTGGGCCGTAGTCCCCAGGCGACAGGGTTATATAGATTTGCGTATCGTCCGCATATATATGATAATTTATGTTATTATTCTTCATAATCTGAGCCAGTGGAAGCATGTAGAGATTAAATAGGACAGGTCCCAAGCTAGAGCCTTGGAGAACTCCACACGTCATGTCATTGAGCTCAGATGCATTATTACCTATGGATTCATAGTAGTTTCTTTTCTTTAAATATGATTCAAACCACTTTAGTACTTCGCCAGAGAGGCCAACCCAGTTTTCCAAACGGTCCAGAAGTATGTCGTGGTCTACCGTATCAAATGCAGCACTGAGATCAAGCAATACTAGGACTGTGGTTTAATCATTGTCTGTGTTCAATTGGATATCATTAAATACTTTGACAAGAGCCGTCTCAGTGCTGTGGTATGGACGAAATCCCGACTGGAAGGTATCAAAAATACCGTTTTGGGACAAAAAAAGGATGAGTTGTTAAGAAACCGCTTTTTCAATGATTTTACTTAGGAATGGAATGTTTGATATTGGCCTGTAGTATGCTTACTTATAGTACTATTCTCCCCCCAAACCACTACAAAGCTATGTGCCATGGACCAGTGTACTCTTGACTGACTACCTGGTCATCAGAGGTGCCCTTGCAGTACAAAATCTCCATACTCAAGTAGAAGTTGAAGTTATTGTCAAAGAATAAGCTGTCAAATCATCAATTAAAATGATTTAATACAATTTAACTATACAAGTAAGTCAAAATGTTGCCTGTGAACTTCACACCAATGGAGAGCCCCACCAATGGCTGCTGCTGCTCAGAGGAGCGACACCGCCACACGCCAGCCAATAAGCAGCACAGGACGGAGGTCCGCCGTTTGAATTGGGGATTGAATCAGTCAATTTAGTTTGATCGAATCAATTAAATCGGGACATTTTGGAGATCGCCTCAGATCCCAGCACCGACACCGTGCCAGGGTGCACTGTGATTCTTCGTCTTCTTTAACGAGAATTTTTGTCTTGTTGTTGCATGGAGATGTTCTGCAATAAAACACATTGAGTTGAGTCAAATGCCTCGCTGTCTTGTCTGTCTGTCAAGCGGTAGGCATGGCTTGGGAGTGGACTCAAAGCAGCGAAGTGCATTCTGGGATTTGGTGTCTTTCATCCATATGAGTCAAAAACACATGTTCTGGCTTTTCTCGGCCTAGAAGGCACCAATTTAAATTTTCTTTCACATTTCTGCTACATAAGTGACCCAATTTCAGCTTTCCAGCGGTGAAATATCCCTTTAAGATCCCTCACTTGGCTCTGGACATCCGCCTTGGCTCTGGAATGAGCCAATCTTGCCAGTGCCTTTTCATGGTCTTTCCCTTCTCATCGGTGGCTTCGACCTGTTGCTGGATGCCCCTCGTCCGCGCTTTTGCACATCATCTTCCCCAGCTTTCGACGTCATGGAGTGAACCATCTCAATCGTTGCTTGCTAACTCGAACAATACAGCTGGAGGAAGCTGTACCGCCGCTTAAAGTGGCTTTGATCAACGCCCGGTCAGTGGTGAACAAGACATTTTTAATAAACAATTTCTTCACGACGCAGGACCTGGACATTATTACTGAGACATGGATTAAGCCGGATGAGTTAAGTCCATTCACTGAACTAGTCCCACAGGATTGTTTATTCCTTAACTCACCTATCTGGCCGTGGAGGGGGACTAGCGTCACTGTTTAAAAAACATTTTCCCTGCCGCGGTCTAACAACTAGCCCTTGTCGTACTTTCGAAGTGCAATTGGTGCAACCTACATCGACAAACTCTCAGGTATTTGCCTTGATCTATCGTCCGCATCTGACAAATAAGGATTTTTTAATTGAATTTGCTGAGTTTGTGGGGGATCTGGTTATGAGATATGACAGAATTTTAATCTTGGGTGACTTCAACATTCATGTGTGCTGTGATACTAAGCCACTCTGTAAAGAGTTTCTGAACCTTATTGCTTCCTTTGACCTGGATCAGCGGGTGTCTGGTCACACTCATTTTCAGGGACATACTCTAGGTTTAATCTTATCACGTGGTCTACATGTATCAGACATTAGCATTAGTAATACTGGCTTGTCGGATCATTTTCCGATTCTGTTCTCTTTGCCTCTTAATGCTTCTACACATAAACTTCATACTTGTTCACGGACAACACGATTTTTTTAATGAATGTGCTAAGGAGGATTTTATGGCACTATATCCTGGCTTACCTGCGAATCAAGCCATGGTTCCATCATTAAGCTCCTTAGATGCTGATAATCAGTTGACTTTTTTTAATTCTATTTGCTCTAATGTCTTAAATGCTGTTGCCCCTATCAGAGAAAATAAAAATAAACTTAATCATGCTTCAAAACCATGGTTAAATGACAATGTTCGTTCTCTCAGACAGATCTGTAGAAGGGCTGAACGCAAGTGGAGTAAGGACAGACTACATGTTTCTTATGAAATTTTAAAGGATTCACTCGCTGCATTTCAGCTAGCTGCTAAATCTGCTAAAAATCACTACTTTTCGGAGCTGATTCGACTCAACAATAATGGGCCCAATGTTCTATTCTCAATAATTGACTCTGCTCTTAATCCTAATACTAATCAATTCCCAGATGTCTGACTCTCTCTGTGAAGATTTTGCGATATATTTTAACGAAAAGATCTTACTGACTAGATCTCAAATGCCATTGTCAACTTATATGCCACTTGAAGTGCCCATATGCTCATCTACATGGTCTGTCTTTGAGCCTGTTCCCCTCGACTCGCTGACTAAGATTGTTTCATTTTTGAAACCTACTAGCTGCTTTAAGGATGTGATTCCAACTAGATTTTTTAAGCAGGTATTTTGTGCTATCGGTCCCGACTTGTTGTCTATTATCAACAAAATGTCTTCACACCGGGGTTGTTCCCAACAGCCTGAAACATGCTTCAGTCTTGCCTAAACTTAAAAAATCTAATTTGGATTCGTCAAATCTGAGTAACTACCGCCCAATTTCAAATCTAGCCTTTGTCTCGAAAATTCTAGAAAAAGTGGTTTTGAGTCAACTTCAGTCTTTTTTAACTGATAGTCAGATTTATGAGAAATTTCAGTCTGGTTTTAAATCACGTCATAGTACGGAATCTGCACTTTTAAGAGTCACAAACGATATAATGCTTTCCACCGATACTGGGCAATCTGTGGCTCTGGTCTTGTTAGATCTTAGCTCTGCTTTTGACCTGGTTGATCACAATATCTTAATTTCTCGTTTTGAAGCCTGCACAGGTTTTCGGGGTACAGTGCTAAAATGGTTTCGCTCGTACTTGTCAAATAGAAGCTACTCTGTTCACATCGGGCCACAAGCGGCGCCAGGATTCTGATTATAGGTGGGCCTCCAGAAAACTGGATGGGCCAGTTAAAATAAGCCAAAACTGCATTTGTGCTAGGCTGCTGAACACTGTCTCCTCCTATAACACATGCGCTATCATAAGTTACCTCTGCCTACAGCTGCCAATATTATTTTTCCCTCCAGAAAATGTGCATACAGACAGCCAGACATAGGCGCCGATACCGTCGGCCCTCCGGAGCTCGAGCACCCACGGAAAATACTGAGCACCCACGTGTGCCAGACTTCCAGTAGGCTACATTCATTTAAAAGTAAACATTGCAGTTGGTGCTAAGTGGAGCGTGTGAGCGCTGATCGCAGTTATGTGTCAGTTAAACTTCTCATCTCCAGTCTTAGCTGTATTTGTGAGAAGTGGCGCTGTCCTGAGTTGAAAGATAGCTACTTTACGGCTTTATTATCCAGTTAATAGGCGTGTGTGTTCGTGTCGGCCGCTGTCCATTTCCTAAGGTTCTGAAATGCAAACATTTGTTGACTACTTTTTTTTGTGCGGTAACGTTAGCCTACTTGCCTTGCTGGTGTGAGGGGGGGCTACGGGAGGACTTAATGGGGAGAGGGCGGCCGCCGGCCGAGCAGGATGGTAACTGGTCACTTGTAACCTCGTTACATAAAATGGCAGTGTCCTCCTGCTCCTCGGAGCGCTTCTTGCTGAATGAAAACAGAAAAGCTTGCACGCCAACGTCATTCATTTCATTGGATCACTTGCTGGTGACGATGCAGCCTGTGGGCAGGCTTAAGAGACCACATGTGGGGTAGAAGCCGCTGATTGGCTGAGAAGCTTTCACTCAAAGCTTTCCTCGAACTGCTAGAATGAAAATCACTCACTATAGGCCAGGGTCAAAATGGGTGGGCCTGGACCTAAAATGGGTGGGCCCAGGCCCACCCGGGCCCAATGGTAGCGCCGCAGGTGCATCGGGCAACAGTGTTCATCCATAATGACACTGGGGTGCGGTGTCCCGCAGGGCTCTATTCTTGGCCCGGAACTGTTTAATCTGTATATGTTACCCTTGGGTTCCATTTTGTCTAGACATGGGGTTTCTTTCCATCTGTATGCTGACAACACTCAAATTTACTTGCCTCTGAAGCGTGGTAACACGTCTGCTTTAAAACCATTAATGGACTGCCTGGACAAACTAAAACTCTGGAATTCTGGTAACTTCTTGAGTCTTGAGAATTTATCTTGTTTGGCCCCACTAATCGTATTACACATGATTTTGACCTTCAAACGTTCTCTATACATGCTTCGCAGAAATGCATCACACATCTGCAATTAGTCCAAAATGCAGTTGCACGCCTCCTCAAAGGGAAGAGTAAATTTGAACACATCACACCAGTTCTGATTTCGCTCCATTGGCTACCAGTTAAATTTAGAATTGATTTTAAAGTTTTGCTATTTGTTTTCAAGTCACTACAAAATCAGGCTCCACAGTATTTGTCTGAATTGCTCCATCCAGTATCTCAGTCAAGATCATTAAGATCGGGGGACTCAAATGCCCTATCTGTCCCACGAACTGGACTAAAAAACAGGGGTGATCGTGCTTAGTTTGGTTTGGGGGTCTTTCCTCAAAATAATTCGATGTTTTTCAATGAAAGAAAAAATGCAATTTGACATCATTTTGGACCATTATTTTCACCATATATATGTCTAAAATGTTGGAAAAGCTAGAGCAGATAATAGCACACTCTTAAAGACAAAACTTGAAGCTAAAGAAGTCCAACTACAGTCAATAGATCTGAGAAAAGTATTTTAGTTTTATGCTTTTTTTCGCTGTTTTTGGTGCTTTTATTGCTGTTTTTGGTGATTGTTTTTGCTGCATTTCACATTCATTCAGAAGCGTAGGTGCTGCCAAAACAACTCTGGTGCTGCACCTAAGACTTATGATGGCAGGAAAAAACCTGTATATCTTTTACCTGTTGTACAGGGTAAGTTATTGTGTAAATGATGTGTAAAGGCATTTTCTCCCCAAATAAATGATCGTGATGCCAGATGTGTGAGACGCCATGCCAGTAACCTTGAGAGCACACTCCATTAGCCTGCAGCAGCGAGCCTATCTGCCATCAGTACACTCTCATGTGCTTTTTCCTGTGTATAGATTGTGATCGTGCTATTGATTTTTGTCCCATTGATATTCAGAGCGGAACATGCGAATGATCCAGATCCAGGACAACATCTCTGAACAGAAGAACTTAAAAGACAAGCTGGAGAGCGAGCAAGAAAAACTGCATGTGGAGTACAACAAGGTGAGCAGCACCAGACCCACAGAAAATGGTTCATTATAACATATATATTTTATAATAAGTATCATTATTAGGAAGTTATTCAAACACAAAGAATTACACAAACAAGACTATGTGAACAAAGAATGATCACCACAGAGGAAAACACCTGGGGTCTTATTTATAACCGCCCACAAAACGGGGCCTGAAAGAGGTGAACGCCACTTCCCACGCAAATGTGTGATCTATAAAAACAAACTTTCTGGTGGAATATCACTGAAAACACCAGTGAAACATTCATTCAGCTTTTCTCCTCCATACCTGCCCTCTCTGGGGTCTCAGTCACTGAGCTTGTAGACAATTTAAATTGTAAAATTACAAATGTTATTGATGCCATTGCTCCCACTAAGGTCAAAGCTGTCTCTGGTAAGAAAAGATCTCCGTGGAGAAATGTCATACTGGTAAGATCAGAAAAAAGAGTGTCGAAAAGCTGAATGCAGGTGGCGAAAAACTAATCTCCAGGTCCATTATAACACCTATAAAGACAGACTTCGCATTTATAATTTAGAATTGAGGAATGGGGTGAAGAAAGGCGGTCTTTCTTCTGACATTATCGCCAGAAACAATAATAATTCACGTGCTTTGTTTGCTTTGTTGATAGGTTAACAAACCCTCCAGTACCAGTAGCATCTGAACTTTTATCTACCAAGGCCTGCAATGATTTTGCCTCCTTCTTCGAAGACAAATTTCAGAAAATTAGACAAACTATCAGTGCCTCCATATCAAGTACAGGATATGTGTTGTCACAGTGTCCAGGCAAAACAAATTCCAATATGACACAATTTCATACGATCAACCATAAAAACCTGGAGGACATTATACAACATCTGAAATCCTCCTCCTGTTGCCTTGATATTCTACCAATGGGCCTTTTCAAAAATGTTTCAAATTGTTTGTCTTCTGATCTTTTACAGATTGTAAACACGTCTCTTCTCTCAGGTATGGCACTAATGAGCAACTATAGGCCGATATCAAACCTTCCGTTTTTAAGTAAAGTCATTGAAAAAGCGGTTTTCCACAACTCAACCTTTTCTTGTCACTAAACAATGGTTTTGATGCCTTCCAGTCTGGTTTTCGACCACACCACAGCACTGAGACAGCTCTTGTTAAAGTATTTAATGACATCCACTTAAACACAGACAGTGGCAAAATTTCAGTCTTAGTATTACTTGATCTCAGTGCTGCATTTGACACGGTCGACCATGACATATTACTAGACCGATTGGAAAACTGGGTTGGCCTTTCTGGCTCAGACCTAAACTGGTTTGAATCCTATTTAAAGAATAGGGACTACTTTGTGTCTTTAGGTAATTATGCATCTGAGCATACAAATATGACATGCAGAGTTCCCCAAGGCTCCGTTCTGGGGCCTCTTCTGTTTAACATCTACATGCTTTCACTGGCTCAGATTATGGAAAACAACAAAATAAGTTTCCACAGTTATGCGGACGACACACAAATTTACATAACCTTATCCCCAGGAGACTATAGTCCGATACAAAAACGGAGTAAGTGCATTGAACAAATTAATGACTGGATGTGCCAGAACTTCCTTAAATTAAATGAAGGAAAAAACTGAGGTGGTTGTTTTTGGAGCAAAAGAGGAACGATGGAAAGTCAGCACTCAGCTTCAAACGATAATGTTTAAAACAACAAAGCCAGAAATCATGGTGTAGTCATGGACTCAGACCTGAATTTCAACAGCCACATTAAGACAATAACAAAGTCAGCCTATTACCACCTTAAGAATATATCAAGGGTAAAGGGACTTATGTCTCAGCAGGATTTGGAAAAACTTGTCCATGCTTTTATCTTCAGTAGACTTGACTACTGTAACAGTATTTTTACAGGTCTCCCTAAAAAATCAATCAGACAGCTGCAGCTGATTCAGAACGCTGCTGCTCGAGTCCTCACTAAGACCAAGAACGTGGATCACACCACTCCAGTTCTGAAGTCTTTACACTGGCTACCTGTGCCTCAAATAGTAGTTTATAAATCACTAAACGGTTTAGGGCCAAAATACATTTCTGATCTGCTAGTCAACTATGAACCACCCAGACCTCTCAGGTCATCTGGGACAGGTCTGCTTTCTGTCCCCAGAGTCAGAACTAAACCGGGGGAAGCAGCGTTTAGTTTCTATGCTCCACATATCTGGAACAAACTTCCAGAAAACTGCAGGTCCGCTGCAACTCTGTTATTTTAAATCAAGGCGAAAACCTTTCTTTTTAATGTTGCCTTTCTTTAAATAATTGTTAACTGATTTTAACTGCTTATTAATGTTTAATTTCTTATACTGCACTGTAATTTTTATTCTCATATTTTATCTGCTTTTAATTTTAATCGTTTTTATGTAAAGCACTTTGAATTGCCCTGTTGCTGAAATGTGCTATATAAATAAAGCTGCCTTGCCTTGCGCACCAGTAGGTAAACGACGTAGATGTGACGTGAGCAACCTGTCTTAAAGTTGTAAGTCTTCTGGTAGCTGTGCCAAGAGAAATCTCATTAATTCCGAATATAGCAGAGACAGAGAGCGTAGGTATATGTAAGGAGATAACATAGGCACAGGCTAATTATTGCTAACTAAAATGCTAGTTAACATTAGCATTTAAACTAAACAGCTAATGTAAGCCCAAACTGCCTGCGAGCTTCTCCTGTACTGTACGGTAATTTATCTACTATGCGACAGTAAGTCGCGTGGTTATGACACAATCGTTAGCCTATTTTTACAGAAACGTCTGCTACGGAGCCATAACGTGAGGTACAAGGTAATGGAGCCTTTGTCGTGTTTCTTTAGAAATAAACAATGGCCAAATAAAGTCTTTAAATGCTTCAGATGCTATCAAAGTGATGCCAAAATGAATGGCTGTCAATGGAATACTAACGGAGGATGATGGCTTGTTAGCATCAAAATGGCTCCATAGGAGCTACGCTCTGTGGAGGCAGGCTTACCCCCTTGGTTCTCCCCATATACATGAGCGGGGAAGAATGAGAAGCATGACGGTAGTAACTCTACCTCCGGTACAGTAGGTGGGGCTCTGCCAACGCACAACTTGCTTTTTATTCCGGTTGACCTATGTCAAAGTTACACAGGCCACTAAATTCGTCAAATTTAACAACTTAATGTTTCATTCACACACTCACAGCGTAGGAAAGCACAGTGTTCTCGCCAGATGCATGCGCAGACGCTTAATGAGATCATACCCCAATTAAGGTGTATACATGCAGAGATACCCCGGTTACTGAAGGAGTTCTCTAGGTCTGTTAACCGGGTTATGAGAACTCCGATTTTAACCGGGGTAAGGTGTTTACTTGGCGTTTGAGAAATCGGGGTAACCCGAATATAATAATTTTTTTTAAACTGCATGTAAACGCACTGATTCAGTGCGTTTACGTGCAAGTTAAATGCCCCGGCAGTCTGAACCTACAGCAGCATAACAAAGGGCTGGTCCAAGGCAAACCTGCTTAAGCTTACTCTTAAATGTGGTGACAGTATCTGCCTCCCAAACTGAAACTGGGAGCTGGTTCCACAGGAGTGGAGCCTGATAGCTAAAGGCTCTGGCTCCCATTCTACTTTCAGAGACTAGGAACCACAAGTAACTTTGCATTCTGGGAGTGCAGTGCTTTAGTGGGGCAATAGGCACTATGAGGTCTTTAACATATGATGGTGCTTGACCATTAAGAGCTTTGTATGTCAGGAGAAGGATTTTAAATTCAATCCTGGATTTTACAGGAAGCCAGTGCAGAGAAGCTAATATGGGAGAAATACAGTCTCTTTCCTAGTTATTGTCAGTACATGCACCACAGCATTCAGGATCAGCTGGAGAATTTGAAGGCACTTATTGGAGCAACCTGATAATAAATTACAATAGTCAAGCCTCAAAGTAACAAATGCATGGACTAATTTCTCTGCATCTTTTTGAGACAGGATGGGCCTACTTTTTGCAATGCTGGGCAGGTGAAAGCAGGCAGTCCTTAGAAGTTAGTTTTATGTGGTAATTAAAGGACATATTCTGATCAAAGATAGCTTGGAGAATCCTCACTGTGGGACTGGAGGCCAGAGCAACGCCATTTAGAGTAGCTACGTATATCTTCAGATAATGTGTTTTGGACTTTCGTTTGGGGCCAAGTACAATAACTTAAACTCTGAGTTTAACATCAGGAAATTGCAGATCAGTGAGAAAATGTGTCAAACAAAACGCAACCAATCTGAATGTCAAGTGTAATATAGTTGTATAGTAGATACTGTACTGTAGGCCATCCTACCTCATGTGTTCCCTCGGTTTCTTATCGACAATGTTTAGCTCAGTTTGTGCAAGTATGTCACCACGTTAGATTTGGCTTTACTGTGCTACGTGATAAAAACAGAATCCTGTGTGAGCCTTTCTCTCATCTCTCCTCAAACATGTGACCCCTGTCGAGGCTGCCGCTCCATCTGTCAACATGAGGAAGGGAATAGAGTGGCAGAGTAAAAGTCACAAGAGTTAATGTTGCGTCCAGTCTTCTGCCGTGCGTGTTAAACGTTATTAATGGAGTGTGTGTTGCTAATTGCTCTGCTTGAGCTGCTCTTACATGACTTTGGCCTTGGAGAAAATGGCAGTGGAAGAATGCCATTACAAGTCTGGCTTTGACTGATATATATTAGCAGAGCCCAGAACAAGGTTTACTTTATGGCACAAGGATCAACTCTTGCAGATCATATGAAGTGTTGAACTTACACTTACACTGCAAAATGAGTTCAAAGGTTCACCTGCGACATGAATGGCGCAACTGCAGACATTCTAATATTTATAAGGCTGGGTTATAGTAGGGCTGCACAATGTATCGTTTTTTTTGTCGTCATCGCAATATCAACTGGTGCAATAAACACATCGCCAAAGACTGCGACATATCGCAAACAACACTCTTTGTGTTAGCTGAAAGAAAATATTAGTAGAAAATGGAACTTAATGCTCTGAGGTCTGAGGGCATTTTCACACATCTTCTTAAATGTACCTCTTTAAGGTATTCACATATGTGTTTCATATCAAAATGTTCAGAGCAAATTCAGCTGTCCTTATAGTGAAGCCCAAATTTTTTCTGGCGCTAAAGCTGAAACGTTCACTTTTTGAAAACCCTCAAATCTCTTTTGAAAACAAAACTTAACTTATGATGTGTTGTACAAATTGTTTCAGTGCTTAAAATGGGTTTACCAAAGTCTGTAGGTTATATATGATTAAAATAGTAAATGTTGTAATATCACTTTTTGAGTAGGAGTTTTCAATTTATAGTATCAAATTGTAACAAGAGTTATCTCAAGACACTTTACAGATAGAGTAGGTCTAGACCACACTCTATAATTTGGAAAGTTTTGTCAAACATCGTTTGGACGCGGCGGCGCATCTTTCGTCCTCAGGGGGTTAAAAAAAAATCTTTTTTTGGTGGTGCCTTTTTATATTCAATTCAATGTTCGTTTTCACGATATTTAACGTTATTGAATATCGCATATTTTCCTCATATCGTGCAGCCCTAGCTTATAGTCAGTCGTGCTTTCACTCAAATCACAAATAACTGTAAGCCAATTGAGCCAAAGCAAGGGAGTAGATTTTATCTATTAGAGTTTGGAATGGTCTGTTTCAATGTACTACACTAAACCAGAAGATACCAAAACCAGAGGGAAATCTCATTTAGAAATCACACTGACATTTGTAGTGATTATGGGTGTAACGGTACACTGAAGCCACAGTTCCGGTGTAGGAGTCATGGTTCTGTGCAAGAAAAAATTCCAACAAACAAAGATGGGTTTCTTTTCATTTATTTTTAACAGACAGAAGTGCAAGTGGCAAAGACAAACTTCTCTTGCTGGGGACTGATGTAGCATTTTGCCCACTGGCAACTTTGGTAAACTATTTTCATTAGAAAAATAAGGAACATTTCAAACACTTCTGTAAATATAGAGTGACCTGCTCTATATGAGAAGTGTCGTGAGGCGTTGTATTCAATTAAATTGTACTACACTGTGCGGAAACTCAACAAACACAGCTTACAGTAGGCTATAAAACTGAAAAGTATCTCTTATGCTATAAAACTTGAAAATACAAAATAGGGGTTGCTTTTTTCTTGTCCCAGTGATCGGCACATCTGGGTGATGCTCTTGAATGTGCGTTAGCATGTTCGATGTGTTTCCCCTTCACATCCCCTACAACTGTGGAGCAACGTCGACAATCCGTCTTTGTCTTACACACAACTCTCTCTCCGTTGCTGTTGTAGCGGACCAGGAACCCTCAGGCGGATCTTCCAGCGCCGACGTTTCATTTTGCTCGTCATAATGTGACCGACTCGCACGCCAATCAGCTTGTTGTGCTAACGTAATCAAATGTTGCTAAAAAGCGGCTGCGTGTTTATTTAATGTTTCTGCTTTTAGCTGCTTTTAACTTGCACCATTTTACCATTTCCTTATAAATCCCAGATAATTGCAGGTTACAAGAATCTTGTAATTGGATAGATAGGTAGGGAGGTAGGTACTAATAGACCTTTAACAGTGTAAAATGAGTTTGAGTAGGAATTTATATAACATATATGCTTAATTGTGTGTGTGTGTGTGTGTGTGTGTGTGTGTGTGTGTGTGTGTGTGTGTGTGTGTGTGTGTGTGTGTGTGTGTGTGTGTGTGTGTGTGTGTGTGTGTGTTTGGTCTCCTCTCCTCTCCTGCAGCTCTGTGAGTCCCTGGAGGAGCTGCTGAATGTGAATGGAGAGCTGCGGAGTGAAGGCCAGGCCATGTGGACTCTGCTGGGGGGCATCCTGGGCCAGGTACCACCCCCACTTGCTGCTCACACACCATTTCCCCCATCTTCTGTCCCCTCCAACCCTCCATCCTACTCTCCACACACAGATTAGTTGTTGAGAAAGTTGACGGAACACTCTTGTTATAGATTTCCTTTTTTAGCGTAGCAAGTATTTGTGATGGAGAGTTATCCAGATTGCGAGTAGCAGCCCTCATGGCCAATAGTAGGTTGATACCGCAGTCTGTAATAACCCTGCTTTTTATAAAAAGCCTCTCATTTTGTACTAACTGATTGACCTGTCATTTGCCATGAAGTCAGACCTGACTGTGGGGAAGTAAAAGCCGTCTCAAGCTTCTCGTTCCTATGGCAACCAATTGCCAAGATGTGCCACTATGGCTGATGGGTTATTTAATGAATGTGAACTCTACAAAAATAGACTGAGAGCTTTTTGTTGTTGTTGGAACAGACTAGAACTTGAATTTACACACAAGTCATTGTGAGAATTTAGATAGGATGTCACCGAGAAAATAACGTCGTCCTGCAGCATTTACCGTGGACCTGGCAGATTTACACGGTAATCCCGTCCATACGTACCTGAATAGATCTTTAGTCAATATTTCCTAGTCACTCACAGCAATCGCTAGTGTCTTGATGTCAAGGTTTAGAGGAAGCCGCTAACTCTGACCCCTTACCTAAAATCATCCAAGAAAACTGATATTTCCACCTTGGTGCCTGGGACAGTGTAGTCACTCCTTTGGGGTTTTATGTATATAAGTACCAACTAAATCCATTTAAAACCTTATTAAAAGTATGGTCGTTGAGAGTAAGAGCTGTGCTGATAAATGGGCAAATGATGTTAATGCGTTGGCGAGGCAGCAGAATGGACATGAACTAGAAGGGGTCTGGCAGTGAATCGGCAATGACCACCATAAATCACCTAATTGATGAACACGCACAATTTAAGTAGCAACATCAGTCACAGCACCGCATGCTTTTGTGTCATCTATCTGCCACATTTTCATCTCCTATTTGTCATCCTGCCTGTGCATTTGCAGAAATTATTGATGTACCCAACTGGGTCTCTCATCCCTCTTCCAATACACAAGTCAGTGCTTTTGTTCCTGATGCTCCTGGAAGTTTAGCACTCGTGGCAACTTCACAAGAAAACACTCACAAGACATTTTACACTTGTGCATAAATGCCATAAGGCAGAAACAGCTACTAGGCAGCAGATATTATGACAGGGATAAGTGTTACAGTCTAGTCCAGTTAAGGCTTGATCAACAGAAAAATAATTGCCAACGAGACATGCAAGCATATATCCAGCAGAGATGCTCACAAGTCTCTGAGCTAGAGCCCAAGTCAAGTCTCAAGTCTTTGAGATAAAGGTCAAGTCTCAAGTCTCTCGTGTTCCATCCAGGCTGCTCAAAACACTGCAGAGCTATATATAAGGAATTCAAAGCATTGCAGCCAGCGGGACGTAAATGATTACGCAAATCTACTACCACAAGTTTGGCAAACTTGGACTTTGGCAAATGCTCATTCATCTTTTCTTGACTTCTAACCAATGATAGTCGGAGTTAACCTCCCGTAGGTCGTAGCTAAAGCAAGAAGCAAGCTAACGTTATATGGCCAATGCTGAGCTAAACATGTTTGCTAACCTATCAGGGTACGTTTTCAGGTGCCTGATAAAATGAGGTTGAGCCAGAATCCTTTATCTTGATACCGCATATTTAGCATGCAGCACTTCTTTTGTTTGTTTGTTTGTTTTTGAAGGAAAAGCTCCTTATGAACGGAACAGCAGCTGCCGGAGCGATTAACGTGTTTGTTGTCCTCTATCACGTGTGGCGGAGCGCAGCACATACGTTACGGGTTATATTGGTAGGTTAGAAGTCACGCAGGGAGCTCAGCTCATCAGACGTTTGCAAAAAATAAAGATTGTTCATGAGTCCCGCATCTTGAGGTCGAGTCTGAAGTCCTTTGAGGACTTGTCTCAAGTCAAGTCTGAAGTCACTGTCTGTGCGACTTAAGTGCAACTTGAGTCCGAGTCTCAAACTCGAGTCCCCATCTCTGATATCCGGGGTCCAAATATCTGGCACAGTTGAGAACTGAAGATACTTTGGGGGCACTGAGGGCGACCAAGAGGCCAAGACCATCACTGAATGGGGCTTAAACAGGTGATATGTTTATATGGTTGGCCAGGCCGACACGCCCTCCTGCAATGCACACTGCCAGTATTTGCACTACTATCCTCAATAAATAATTTGCACCTGAGACACAAGTGTTAGGGTGTCTTTTAGTTTAGTTACTGTTCTCTGCTCATTTTAAGTCAGTCCCCTAACTTTTGGTCTCACTACAGGCACCTTTGGGCCGATTGCTTGGCCTGTGGTATTGCTGCTTGCAGCTTTCTCGAGAACTGCTCATACAAACAACTACAAACTCTAAACTGCACTGAGCAATACGCCTGCCATGACATAGTAAGACTAGTTAGACTAGAGGGCAACTCATTATTGAAGAGATGATCGGCGATTGTTTTTTCCTACGCCTATACCTAAGCAATTTTAACTAACTTACTAGCAGCTAACTTTTGAGTTTCTCTGGTGCAGATCCTCACTTCTAACATGGCAAATAAACTACAATTACATGTACAACTAGAACTGCAAGCAGTTATGACGGGATCCAAACCTCCCCGGCGCGAGTCGCCTCCGACGACCCGCCCAACGGTGGGGAGGCAAACGTCAGGAATACGCGATGGTGGGGAGGCAAACGTCAGGAAATATTGTGAGGCTTTAACGTCTGTAATACATTGCCTTTGCAAATTTTCCATTTACATTGATTGAGTTATAGGCCAAAACGCGTCTGCGTTGATTATAGCGCCGCCTTATGGCCGATCTTCACCAAATTTGGCACAGAGCCTCGGATCAGCATGACTAACAAGTTTCATGTTGATAGCCATTACTACGGCAGATAAATTGCAATTGCAAATGTTCCATTTACATGCATGGAGTTATTAGCAAAACGCGTCTACGTTGATTATAGCGCCCCCTAATGGTTGATCTTCACCAAATTTGGTACAGAGTCTTGGAGTCTGATGTCAAACAATATCAAGTTTTACTCTGATACCTATTAATTTGGCCGAGATATGCTGAAGTTCGTGTTTGGTAGCTAGCTACGAAATGTTGTTTGGTCGGTAATTGCGCATAGTTTAACTTGGCAAAATTCTTTTGATAACTTTTAGTCAGGTCAGTCTGGAGATGCTACATACCAATTTTCGTGCAGATTCGTAGCACGGTCTAGGAGTTCAAAAAAGTAGGTTTACAATAAATCACTATTAAAATTAAAAGTCTAGGCGAAAATGGGGGGGAGGGGTACTTTACTGTATTATTTACATTGCAATATAAATGAAAACTAGGGCTGGGCAACGATTAAAAGTTTTAATCGCGATTAATCTCATTATTATATGCAAAATCCAATAATGAATTCAAAAGTAGTGTAATTTTATTTTAAATGTTCTGCCATATGAACTAAAGTGCCATAACATTTGTTCTGCAAACACTTAACATCAGTATTTTCTTCATACAGTAGCAGTTAAATTAAATATTTAGTGTAAATCTAAATATTTAATTTAGATTATATTTAGTGTAAATCCCTCTCCGGGAACCATCACCTTATCGTGGTGGAGAGGTTTGGGTGTCCCTATGAACCTGAGGGCTGTGTTGTCTGGAGCTTTGTGCTCCTGGTAGGGTCTCCCATGGCAAAGTGGTCTCAGGTGAGGGGCCAGACGAAGAATGGTTCAAAAAACCCTATGAAAAAACGAGGAAGGGATAGAGAGACCCTGCCCGGAGGAAGCCCGGGGCCCCCGTCTGGAGCCAGGCCCAGAGGGAGGGCTCGTCAGCGAGCGTCTGGTGGCCGGGTTTGCCACGGAGCCCGGCCGGGCACAGCCCGAAAAAGCTACGTGGCACCTATCTCTCCAGCCCATGGGCTCACCACCTGTGGGAGGAACCGCTGGGGTCGGGTGCGCTGCCACACGGGTGGCGGTGAAGGTCAGGGGCCTCGACGGACCAGACCCGGGCAGCAGAGGCTTGCTCTGGGGACATGGAATGTCACCTCGCTGTGGGGGAAGGAGCCGGAACTTGTGCGTGGGGTGGAGCGCTACCAGTTGGATCTGGTGGGGCTTACTTCTACGCATAGTCTCGGTTCTGGAACCGTACTCCTGGAGAGGGGTTGGACTCTTTTCTTCTCCGGAGTTGCCCAGGGTGTGAGGCGCCAGGCGGGTGTGGGGATACTCACAAGTCCCCGGCTGAGCGCCGCAACGTTGGAGTTTACCCCGGTGGACCAGAGGGTCGCCTCCCTACGCCTGCGGGTGGTTGGGGGGAAAACTCTGACTGTTGTTTGTGCATATGCACCAAACAAGAGTTCAGAGTATTCGGCCTTTTTGGAGACCTTGAATGGAGTCCTGTATGGGGCTCCGGAGGGGGACTCCATAGTTCTGCTGGGGGACTTCAACGCACATGTGGGCAATGACGGAGATACATGGAGAGGCGTGATTGGGAGGAACGGCCTCCCTGATCTAAACCAGAGTGGTTGTCTGTTATTGGACTTCTGTGCTAGTCATGGATTGTCTATAACAAACACCATGTTCGAACATAGGGATGCTCATAAGTGTACGTGGTACCAGAGCACCCTAGGCCGAAGGTCAATGATCGATTTTATAATCGTTTCATCTGATCTGAGGCCGTATGTTTTGGACACTCGGGTGAAGAGAGGGGCGGAGCTGTCAACTGATCACCATCTGGTGGTGAGTTGGGTCAGGGGGTGGGGGAAGACTCTGGACAGACCTGGTAAACCCAAACGGGTGGTGCGGGTAAATTGGGAACGTCTGGAGGAAGCTCCTGTCCGACAGACCTTCAACTCACACCTCCGGCGGAGCTTTTCGTGCATCCCTGTGGAGGCTGGGGGCATTGAACCTGAGTGGACAATGTTCAAAGTTTCCATTGCTGAAGCTGCGGCAGGGAGCTGTGGTCTTAGGGTCTTAGGTGCCTCAAGGGGCGGTAACCCTCGAACACCGTGGTGGACACTGGTGGTCAGGGAAGCCGTCCGACTGAAGAAGGAGTCCTTCCGGGATATGTTATCCCAGAGGACTCCGGAGGCAGTTGCAAGGTACCGAAGGGCCCGAAGGACTGCAGCCTCTGCCGTGAAAGAGGCAAAGCAGCGGGTGTGGGAGAAGTTCGGAGAAGACATGGAGAAGGACTTTCGGTCGGCACCAAGGCGCTTCTGGAAAACCGTCCGCCACCTCAGAAGGGGGAAGCGGGGAACCATCCAAGCTGTGTACAGTAAGGATGGGACGTTGTTGACCTCAACTGAGGAGGTAATAGGGCGGTGGAAGGAGCACTTTGAAGAACTCCTAAATCCAGCTGATGCGCCCTCTTTGTTAGAGGCAGAGCTGGAGGATGACGGGGGATTGTCGTCAATTTCCCTGGTGGAGGTCACTGAGGTAGTCAAACAACTCCACAGTGGCAAAGCCCCAGGGATTGATGAGATCCGTCCAGAAATGCTGAAAGCTCTGGGTGTGGAGGGGCTGTCTTGGTTGACACGCCTACTCAACATTGCGTGGAAGTCTGGGACAGTGCCTAAGGAGTGGCAGACCGGGGTGGTGGTTCCCCTCTTCAAAAAGGGGGACCAGAGGGTGTGTACCAATTACAGGGGTATCACACTTCTCAGCCTCCCTGGTAAAGTTTACTCCAAGGTGCTGGAAAGGAGGGTTCGGCCGATAGTCGAACCTCAGGTTGAAGAGGAACAATGCGGATTCCGTCCTGGGCGTGGAACAACGGATCAGCTCTTTACTCTAGCAAGGATCCTGGAGGGAGCCTGGGAGTATGCCCATCCAGTCTACATGTGTTTTGTGGATCTGGAGAAGGCATATGACCGGGTCCCCCGGGAGACTTTGTGGGAGGTGCTGCGGGAGTATGGGGTGAGGGGGTCCCTTCTCAGGGCCATCCAATCTCTGTATGACCAAAGCGAGAGCTGTGTCCGGGTTCTCGGCAGTAAGTCAGACACTTTCCAGGTGAGGGTTGGCCTCCGCCAGGGCTGCGCTTTGTCACCAATCCTGTTCGTAGTATTTATGGACAGGATATCGAGGCGTAGTCGTGGTGGGGAGGGGTTGCAGTTCGGTGGGCTGGGGATCTCATCGCTGCTCTTTGCAGATGATGTGGTCCTGATGGCATCATCGGCCTGTGACCTTCAGCACTCACTGGATCGGTTTGCAGCCGAGTGTGAAGCGGCTGGGATGAGGATCAGCACCTCTAAATCTGAGGCCATGGTTCTCAGCAGGAAACTGACGGAGTGCCTTCTCCAGGTAGGGAATGAGTCCTTACCCCAAGTGAAGGAGTTTAAGTACCTTGGGGTCTTGTTCGCGAGTGAGGGGACAATGGAGCTGGAGATTGGTCGGAGAATCGGCGCAGCGTGGGCGGTATTACATTCTGTTTATCGCACCGTTGTGACGAAAAGAGAGCTGAGCCAGAAGGCAAAGCTCTCGATCTACCGGTCAGTTTTCGTTCCTACCCTCACCTATGGTCATGAAGGTTGGGTCATGACCGAAAGAACGAGATCCAGGGTACAAGCGGCCGAAATGGGTTTCCTCAGGAGGGTGGCTGGCGTCTCCCTTAGAGATAGGGTGAGAAGCTCAGTCATCCGTGAGGAGCTCGGAGTAGAGTCGCTGCTCCTTCACGTCGAAAGGAGCCAGTTGAGGTGGTTCGGGCATCTGGTAAGGATGCCCCCTGGGCGCCTCCCTAGGGAGGTGTTCCAGGCACGTCCAGCTGGGAGGAGGCCTCGGGGAAGACCCAGGACTAGGTGGAGGGATTACATCTCCAACCTGGCATGGGAACGCCTCGGGATCCCCCAGTCAGAGCTGGTTAATGTGGCTCGGGAAAGGGAGGTTTGGGGTTCCCTGCTGGAGCTGCTCCCCCCGCGACCCGACCACGGATAAGCGGACGACGATGGATGGATGGATGGATTTAGTGTAAATCTCACCTTAAACAATATTATCAAAGCAAATACAAAATGAAAGCTTATATTGCCACTGCCAGGGCATTCATGTGATCATCAATAGGACACATTCCACTGCTGTGAAATTTCAATAAAGTGTCCTGCGCACGTTTCAGCATAATGTCTCTCCTCTGTTTTCATTACAGTCAGAGCATGTGAATGCAGCACCCTCTGTTCATCAATATAATGCACTGTAACTCTGAGGTAACTATGGTTACCCAGTGATGTCCAGTAGTCCCCAGTGAGAGCAACAGCAGGTGCATGTTGTAAAGTTGTCTCTTTTGCAGTCCTTTTCCTTTACATACAACTCATGTATTCTTCTTGTGATGGTGCGTCTTGAGGGAATCTCATACCTGCCGACATTTGTTGTGATTCTCCACATCACTAATTGGCCTGCAGTCTGTAGCTATCCACTTCACTATGGCATTTGTTAGCTTTTCTTGCCTTTGTTTATCTACACTTCTCCCACACGCTGCATCTAACATAGTCTGCCGAAGCCTTGCGCCACTGTTTGTTTCGTTGAATCATTTGCTGGTATCAACTGTGTGTATTGCATTTAGGTGATATTTCAGACTGGAAGTACTCTGGTGATAAGAAAATTCAACTTTGCAGTGGTTACAAATAACTTTGATTCTGCCGACTGCGCCATCTGGAAGAACTTTAAAATGAAAACGGCCATGTAAAAGTTCCGTAACCTTCTCCATGTTTGTTGGTCTGTTCTCTTGATACATCCATGCTTTCTCTATCACTCTGATCCATGGTTTATGCGCCAATTCTTTTCTGGTTCCTGTAAGCATGGCAGTGGTCAGCAACAAACTTTTACAAAATAAAAGCTTGTGAACAACATACTTTTACAATAATAAAGAAATAATAAAAACTGCATTAATGCATGATAAAATAATTATCAGTGTTAATTAATTAATGCGTTAATGCGATAACGTGTTAACTTGCCCAGCCCTAATGAAAACATGACTTAACTTGTTATTCATTTTCAGCGTAAAACTAAAGGAAATACAAAAAGGCATACAGTTACTATGTATGAAATTACTATATGTCAGTATTACTTAATATAAACAGCTGTTAATGTTCAAGGCTCTGAACTTAAGAAACAACTTCTCTTTTTCCTAGCTTCACTGTCGTGACACTGCCATATTTGTTGAAAATTTCAGAAGCTCACAGATGGCCATGTGATTCATTGATTCAAAAGTTGCCCATAAGTATCCAAATCATTCAGATAGAAATGATGTTGCCCAATCTCAATGGGAAAGTGTTGCCCAGCAACATTGCCCAAAACGTTGCCCGGTATATCAACATCTTTCCTGTCAGAAGGCTAACGTTACCACATTGTAAATCTAGCATTACTAATCAGATACCCTTGATGAGGTGAGTGGTTTTGGTCCTTCCAGAGGAATATTTCCTGGCGATGGCAGAATCGGGGAACATGCCTGCCACACTTGCAGTGAAGTCGTCACAAAACGCAAAAGGAAGATTTTTTTGTGCTACCAATATTGCCATCTTGAGTTCAGCTTGCATCACGTTTTCTGCCTCTGACTGTCCTTTCGTAATGGGATGAAATCGCCTGTGTGCCCTTATGTGCCTCTTCTGTGTGATGGTGCCGCTGGGTTTTAATGTGCTGGGTAATGTCATTTTTCCCGCCATGCGCTACATTAAAATCAATGCGACACACCTTACAAAAAGCATGAAGGTTGTCGATATGACTTGGTAAGATGCATGTAAATTGTTGTCCCCAACACTGTTGAAATTTACAGCTATATTTTGATTTCTCTGCGGGAACACCGCCTTCACCTGCTATTTTTATCGGCTCGCTTTCAAGTCTGAACTTTCTGCGAAGCTTGCACAGAGATCAACTGGTTTATAGGTTGCCAGGTTGAGGTGACAAACGGGTTGAAAATTGTATATGGTGTGTGGATTGTGTGAATAGGATGTGTTTCATACAAGATCTGGCAACTGGTCAACATTAGACAAACATATTGGTCCAATTATTTATAAAGGAGTTTGGGCCATGCAAATTACGAGAGTTTCCCGGGAGAAAGAACAAACCGGGAGGGGTCCGGGAGATAGGGCTAAAAAATAGGAGAAACCCGGGAAAAACAGGAGTGTTGGCAGTTATGGCGATCGCCCAAGTGTACTACTCACGGTCAGAAGCACCGGTGAAATACACTCCTTTTCACAGGAAAAAACACAAAAGGCAAAAAAAAATTAACTCAAATACTTCAGCGCTGATTGGTTGCTACAGACTTTGGTGAGAGTGACTTCTATTATTATGAAGTATATTATCACTTGCCTTTGCAGAGTTTTTCTTCAAGCAACTTTTTGTGCCACAACTTGATATTTATTATTTTACTGTACTGAATATGAAGAAAATGCTCAGCAACAGAAAGTTCCCAGTTTGCTCTTAATGTGTTGATGTTTTGAGTTTGAGTTGAGACAGCTTTTAAGCTCTCAAAGTCTCAAAAAGCTTGTCTGTGTACCTGGCTGTTTCCACTCCCTATTTATAATCTGTACCATTAAATGTCTTCATCTGTCTGATAAAGCATGTTAACAATGTTGAAACTGCTCCATATCAGCAGCAGAGACACTTCCTCGTGGTCGGATGCAGGCAGTCTGCAGTCCAGGTTGAGGAGATAGCAGCCCCTGCTTTGGTCACCCCTCCCCCCCCCCCCCCCCCTCCCCCCCCCCCATCTATCAGGCCTCCCCGCGGCGACGCTCCCTCAGCGCTGCAGGCAGAACAAGCGCGCCCAGATTAGAGCTTCCTCAGGGAAAACCTGGTCTGTTTAGTGACAGACTGGGTCCCTATGAGATAAGTTTTCTAATTAACCTGCGTGGCAGCAATGCACCTGAGATACAGGGTAGAATAAACTGGCTGTCTGGTGCTGCTTTTCACCTGCAACATTCAACAGATTCCCTTCCCTTTTGCTCACAACTCTGCTGGGAGGGAACTCTGCTTTGGCAAGCACTTTATTTGGACAGTCTAAACTCTCAGCCAACACAAAGCAGGTGTTCAGTTAAGTGTCACTTGTCGGTAACCCTAAAGGATGATCTATGCTTCTGCGTTAAATCTACCCTGTGGCTAAGTATGTATGTACAGAAACACGGACCCTACGCCGTAGCCTGACGTGCACCTCTCGAAAAATGTAACTATACGTCGCTTGGCCGTGGTTGCGTTACATTTCCACCCCGACTCATTTCCTGGTTCTCCTTCTCCATCATCCACATGAAATCAAGGAGAGGGTTAACTTTTCCTGCTACAGATTTCCCACTGTGGTCAGAAAGCACGAGGGAGACACTTTGTTTCTCTCACTATGACTCTAGAGTCGCTACTCGCTCTGAAGCTAATCGCTGTCACTCTCACTCGCTCTACCACACACTCCCCACACACACATACACACACACACGCCAGACCTGCTATTCTCTTAAAGAGATCGACGCACACACCAGCGCATTCCACAAAATGCCAAAGGGGCTCTGTTGGATTTAGATCTGGTGACTGTGGCCATTTGAGTACAGTGAAGTCATTGTCATGTTCAAGAAACCAGTTTGAGATGATTTGAGCTTTGTGACATGGCGCGTTGTGATCACAAAGTAATGGACATGGTCAGCAACAATACTCAGGTAGTGGCGTTAAATGATGCTCAATTAGTACTAAGGGGCCCAAAGTGTGCTAAGAAACTATCCCCCAAACAATTACATCACCACCACCAGCCTTATGCCTTGATACAGGCAGGATGGATCCATGCTTTCATGTGGTTTACGCCTAATTCTGACCCTACCATCTCAATGTTGCAGCAGAAATTGAGACATCAGACCAGGCAACATTTTTTCCAATCTTCTATTGTCCAATTTTGGTGAGCCCGTGCCAATTGACGCCTCAGTTTCCTGTTGTTAACTGACAGGAGTGGCACACAGTGTTGTCTTCTAGGGTAGGGACATGGTCACTGTTGCTGCTCATAGCTGTAACACAAAAAACATTTGTGCACTTCCCTTTTTTGTGGCAGAAACTAAACACCCCAGCTGTTCTGAAAGCCCCAAAAGAGAGGAAGCCCAGCAAGAAGGAGGGAGGAACCCCAGGGAAGTCATCCAGCCTGCCAGCAATCCTCTACAGGTGAACACAATGTGTCCCGAGAGATTAAGATTAAGGATAAAGGTTAAATGATAAAGTAATATTAGTGAAATCAGGGTGCACTTGTTTTAAATATCAAATGCCAGGGGCAGAAACGTGTGTTGTATTGCAGACGTCCATCACTGTTTTTTTTAGACCATTTGGGGTTTAGTGTGTGAGGTTACACAGTCTGTATAATCCCTATTTATATGGTAAAACACAAATATAGAAGGTTTATCTGTCACACAGTTTCTCAGACACAGCCTTTTGGGTTAAATAACCAATAACCAGCCTTTTCTCACATCATTTCATGTTTTCCTGCAGTTGTGGCATCTGTAAGAAGAACCAGGACCAACATCTGCTGGTGCTGTGTGACACCTGCAAGCTCTACTACCACCTGGGCTGTCTGGAGCCACCACTAACACGCATGCCCAAGAAAACCAAGAACAGCTACTGGTGAGAGACATGAAGACAAGTGGGGGTTGGGGAGCCATACATGGGACAAATACTGTCTAAGGACACATACTGAAACTATAGGACCAAAAGTGAGTGCTCTAACTTTGAGCCCGACAGCATTGTCTGTGGGGAAAAAAGAATGGGATTTTTTCCGGGGTGAAAGTCCTTTGTTTTTCCTGGGAAAGCTAACTCCGCTCCCCGGTGTTTTATGACAGTCTTTAGGTAATACATGGAAAGTATTAATATATGGTCCCCCCTTTTTTCTTCTGATCGGAAAATGAATCCGATCCGTGACTCAAAACCATGATCTGATCCGAACCGTGACTTTTTTTTAACCGTCGAACCACTATTATCCATTATTTCATAGAGAATTGATACTTAAAGAAAAATTTATACATTTGACAATCCTACTTGATACTTACATCATAAAACATCTTAATTATGTGAATATAAACAGGGATTGCATTCCATATTCATTATCTTTCTGCTAGTACCACATAAGAATCCAGAGTTTGTTTATTCATATTAGTGGTGACATTTGAGGCCCATTGGTGGCAGCAGGATTATCAGATGATGGATGCTAAGATGGTGGAAATGTCAGTCTCTTCTCTCAACTACTGCAGTTCCTTATCTAGAGAGGAGATTTAGTGCATCTGTTATCTGTTAACTATGATAGTTCTAAGATATTCTATCGCTTAGTGAAGTACTTCTTCCACTGTTTGAAGAAAGAGAGAAAAGCTTTTTCTCTTTCTCTGGTAAATTCAAGAAATATTGATGCAGCTGGCATTACAATACAGCACGTGTTTGTGTTTGTCTCAGTCGGTCTGGGACTGGAGTACTTCATTTAGCATTCATTTTAAGCATGATACTCTTTTGATTATTGGGTGAAAATTAGAAACCATTTGAATGATAAAAATGTGTGGATGCAGATTCATAATTAATTACACGCTTGTGCACTTACAAAAAGCCACAGAGACTACAGCCTACTGTGCTCTTCTGTACAACAAACAGCGGAGGTTGCTTGTTCTCAGAAGCTGTATTCATTCTCAGGTCCAACTTTGACTTGATCCAGTAAATATCAGTTTTATCTAGTTGGGGCTGTGTATTGGCGAGGACCTCTTATAAGGTTTGGGTATAGACTTTTTCACACGCAGAAACAATTCTAGTACAGGAACTTTGTGGTTGTACTTCTCCCCTCTCCATAAATGGAGATGTGGGATCCATCATCAGCACTAAAACACAGTAAAGGCTCTGACACACCAACCCGACGGCCGACCGTCGGCAGAAAACCCAGTCGGACTGATCAGTCGGCTCCCCGAGGTCAAAAAAGTGCCTCGGAACACACCGAAGCAACGCTGGATTGAGCGTACATTCTGCGCGTGCGTGAAACGTAATACGTCTCCATAACAGCAGGCGGCGCTAATCTGTATTGTCGCACAAAAAAGGATAACAGGAAATGACGGAACATCTATCTAGAGCTAGTAAACACAGAACACGCTGTCGTCAGTCATTGTTTTCATCAGAGAGTTGATAGTAGTCAAGAAGGATCAATTCAACATGTCAAATCGGCCAAAATGAACGCCGACAGCTCCTCCAACTGACGATGGCATGGAACACACCGAACAGACTCGACTCATTGACCTTGCCAGACTGTCTGATGGCCGATCATCGGGTTGGTGTGTCAGCGCCTTAATAGTCTCGCATTGCCAGACCTTCCTCCACAGCGCTGTGGAGGAGGATCTGGCGATTCCACATTTCTTTAAACCAATCACAATTGTCTTGGGCTGCACTAAGTCCTGGACATAATGGTGGTGCCTCTGCAAAAGGGACGGCTGTGGCTCAGTGGTAGAGCGGTTGCCTGCTAATCGGTTCAATCCCTGGCCCTGCAGTCCCAAGTCGAAGTGTCCTTGGGCAAGACACTGAACCCCTGCGCACTGGAATGTAAATGTGTGTGAATGTTTATCTGATGAGCAGGTAGCACCTTGTACTGCAGCCTCGGCCACAGTGTATGAATGTGTGTGAATGGTGGACGGTTCCTGTACTATGCAGAGATCTGAGGAGCAGTTAACCAGAGTCCTCAGAAATCCACCAGAGTTTACAACGCCAACACAAAGAAAGTGAAAGGTGACGGACATCCGGCCTAAAAAATGGGACATCCGGCATATTTCCGGCGGCACCGGAACAATCCCAGAAGTGGAATGTCATTGATATAGACCAGTTATTGAGTGTGGTACTTCTCTTGTCCATTAATGGGGATGTGTGCACCAAAACACATTGTTAACCATCATCTCCACTCATATTTCTGGGTGATAACTTTAATTTATACACACACTCAGTGTCAAGTTTATTAGGTACCCCTAGAATACAGTGGTTTTTAATGTAATGTGGGTTGGTAAAAAGGATCAGCGAAAATTGATAAGCTGATATTTTAATTCTATTTAAACATATGAAATGCTATTAACTTGAACTTCCTGGTAGTGCTCGATGGACACGGTCCACTAGATGGCGTTATATTTTCAGGAACATTTGAAATATTGCAATGACAAACGACAACAACATCAAACAACAGCATCCACCCAAAAAATTACAAATGATCTCTCAACAAGTTTCTACAGCAATGCTACCAGCTGTACGCACAGTGGTACCTTAAGCTAACATTAGTGCATTAGCAGTAAACGCAAAGTTGAGCTGAGGCTGATGGAAATGTCATTAGATTTGCAGGTTTAGCCAAAGTATTGGAAAAATTTAATATTCTGTCTGGATGATGGTGGTGGATGATAAGTCAATGGATGCCATTTCTCACAAAATTGTTTAAGATATACAGTAGCTAGCTAACATCATTATTTGCCTGTTTCCAACAAGTTGCTTTATTTGTAAATACTGAAATCAAAGTTAATACAATTAATTCTGCGGAGGACATGAATGTCATCTGATAGTTGTTGAGATATTTCACTGAGAACCACAGATGTGAACCTCATGGCGGTACAGTCAGAGGATTCAGCCTCTGGGGACCTTGAATCTCTGTACAAAATGGAATTTATATCCATCCAATATTTCCATATCTCTACACATAGTTTAAATGAAAACCTCCCTTAGTTAAATAACAGTTCAACATTTTGGGAAATTGGCTTATTGGTTTCCTTTTCCAGAGTGAGATAAGAAGATAAATATCAATCTCATGTCTGTGTATTAAGCACGGAGCTGGAGTCAAGACACGGTTAGCTTAGCATAAAGCCTTGAAGCAGGGGGGAACAGATAGCCTGCCTCCAAAGTTAAGAAATAGAAAGAAAAGGTTTTGTCAAGGTTTTTGCAATTCAATTTTATTTATAGTATCAAATCATAAAAGTTATCTCAGGACACTTTACAGATAGAGTAGGTCTAGACCACACTCTGTAATTTAAAAAGACACAACAATTCCAGTAATCCCCCAAGAGCAAGCATTCAGTGCAACAGAGGCGAGGAAAAACTCCCTTTAGGAAGAGACCTCGGACAGACCCAGGCTCTTGGTAGGTGGTGTCTGACGATGGTTGGGGGTGTGATGAACAGTGGCAATAATAGTAACAATAAAGATAATGGAACAATGAGCAGAAATAGTAGTTGTAGTAGTTCATGGCATAGCAGGGCACTGCAGGGTGTTACAGGGTGTAGCAATTGCTGCTTGTCACCAATAGAGGCCATTGATTATTAGAATTTGCAAAGTCAAACACTTTTTTCACTCAGCCCTATTGTGTCTCTTTTACGTGTTCACCCTTGTGATGAAAAGAAGCTGTGAAAGCCTGTTTTTCTTAGTTGTTGTTTTTCTGCAGTGAAGACGAAAGATTTACACCTGTGATAACAAAATCAGTCCAGTTCAGTGAGAGGAGTTATCTTCCTTCCTACTCCTCAGGCAATGCTCCGAGTGTGACCAGGCCAGCAGCGATGAGGCCGATATTGCCATGGAGACACTACCAGACGGTACCAAGAGGTCCAGGAGGCAGATCAAAGGACCAATCAAATTCATCCCACAAGAGATGTCGCCAGAGCCCAAGAAACATCAAGTGAGAGGCACGGTGTGTATCGACACACTGGGAATTTCAAATGTGATCAGTAGAAGTTAGGGCTGCACGATATGTCGCTGAATATCGCGATAACGATATTAATAATGAACAGATGTTTACCCTCTGAGGTCTAAAGGCATTTTTAGATATCTTTTTGAATTCTCCTTTTAAGGGTATTTTTTGTATAACTGATCCCCATGTGTTTCATTTCAAAATGTTCAGAACAAACTCAGCTTTTAACTTAGCAACGTGTAATGAGATAATTTGTCTCTAAAGCGGAAATATTTATCAAATCTCTTGTGAAAACATACCTACATTCAATTGTTTTGGTGCTTGAAATGAGTTTACAGGAGTCTTGTGTTCACAAAAGTAGCATAATATATGAATAAAAATGTCTAAAATAAAATTTTGTAATATCACGAGTGTTACAAATCATTTCCAACATTCTTTTATTGAACAAATTGAAAAAAAGGACGGTTATATTTCAAAGTGCAGTTTACTAACTTTTCAACTAATAGAAAAATAATTCTTGTGGAATGTGTCGCTGCCTTTCGCGATGTGTAAATTGCGCCAGTTGATATTGCAATCACGATAAAAAAACAATATATTGTGCAGCCCTAGTAGAAGTACATTTGAAACAAAAACTGCTGTTGTTACTGCCAAAAATAATCAGAGTGCAGCTGCAAATTGATTGATCTGCATTGATTACAAATAATCAACTTGATTTCTCATTGACCTCATGCTCTCCTTAAGGTTTTCAGAAAGTTGCATGACGATATTGTGTTCCCGTGGGCAGAGAATCAACATTTGTAACCAAAAGGACTTTTGTTACAGGAGAGAGTACAGCTGAATACAAAAGTCAGTGGAAAAAAAAACACAGATGTGGATTTGTTCTCGGTGGAGCTGAGACAGTATGCATCCACTCAAACTGACAAAAAATGTTGTTATCCTTTGTTGTATCACTTCATTTTATTAGAGACAGGAGCAGGGAGGGAAGAGCCTGGTGGGAAATAATTGAAATGAAATGTTTAAAATCAGTCTGTGCTGTCACATACTCCAGAAACCCCTCACAGATTTCTGTGAATAAAGCAAGGCATTAAATGTGTTTTAAATTAGCTTCTCTGCCCTCCAAGAGACATTGTTTCTAGAACATTCCGTAGTTTTAAATGTATTTTAAAAGATAGGCTCATAGAAATATGAGGAAGCAAAAACAGTCGAAACTCAAAAGGCTAGAATCTCGGCATGCAGCTCAGTCAGGTACCAAAGCATCAGCTATCCAAAGAATTAAAGCACTAATGTCTGCATCCACTGTACTAAGTAATGGGGAGTGTCTACGTTAGTTGGTTTATCAAATGATTTGTGCACTTGACAGTCACTGAGATAAAGTCACTAGAAGATTTAGCACAAATGCAGTTAAATGTCAGTCCAAACTTATTAAGGACCTAAAGGTTCACGGTTTGCAAGTCTGCAATAAAACAATAGACAGGTGACAGGTTTTCCAAAAGGACAAAATTGTTAACATAGATAACATGTCTTTAAAAAAAACAACAGCGCAAAGAGGAAGAAAGTTCTTAAACACAAAACAGTTTTTACTTGTATTTTTTTAAATCTGTACGGTCTATATGTGTTTGTGTTATGTGGTGAATGTGAAAATGAACTGCTACCTCCTCTGTCATCTCTAGCCACTGAAAAGAAATAAACGGAGAAATCAGGCCAATTCCAAGTTGTTGTCTGAGCTCATTACTATTCATGAGCTCGCCCAGTTGCGCTGGGTAAAGGATGCTGATTGGCTAGTTGTTAGCCAATCAGAGTCAAGTAGCTTAGCTCATTGAATATTAATGAGAACTGGCACAAATCGAGCTGAGTCTTCCTACAGGCTTTCTATACCACACTAGAATGGCTTGAAATAAGGTAACCAATGCATTTTTCCCACAAAAAATGTTAGAGTCCATGGTAGAACTTCAGACAGATTACCACAAAGTCATGAAATACTTGTGGCAAGGCACCTTTAATATTTTGAGGGAATAAGAACGAAAGTTACGAATGTAACTACGGTTCTATGAATCCTGGATGACCGCCAGAGGCAGTGCTTACACTGAATATATTCCGTATCGCGCTTGCGCAGGTCGAGTATTTATATCAACAAAGTCACCTGTGACCTCGGGGTGACCCTAGCCAAGGTATTAAGTTCCGGTGTCACCCAGAGCTCATTCCTTCAGAATCTTCTCGCGGGTCCGCAAGATTCCGAGTGACCAAGAACTCTGGCGGTCATCCAGGATTCATAGAACCGTAGTTACATTCGTAACTTTCGTTCTATTTCATCCTTACTGACCGCCAGAGGCAGTGCTTACACTGGATGACTCATACCAACAGAGTCACGAGGAAGCCTGAGTACCCACCCCACAGGGATGCAGCAGAGGACCTTGGCCGCAGGACCACACCCAAAGGCTGGGGGGGGCGGCAACAATCACTCTGTAAATCGTGCAGATGTGCTCGACGACGCCCATGAGGCCGCGGCACATATGTCCTTCCAGGGCACACCTCTCCAGTCGCCCACGACGTGGAGACACTCCTGGTAGAGTGGTATTTCACTCCGGATGGTAGGGACTGACCACGCGCTCCGTATGCAGAGGCGATGGCCTCCACAATCCAGTGGGACAGGCGCTGTTTCGAGAGAGCACAGCCCGTCCTACGACCACCACAACAGACGAAAGGTGTTCAGACTGACACACTCAGTGTCCACTCAAACCTTAAGGGCCCGCACTGGGCACAACAGATTTGATTCAGCCCCTGTATCTCTAGAAGGGGGGTAAAACACGCGTCAGGTGGATAGGCTGATCGAGGCGTGAGCGTGCCAGCACATTCGGGAGGAACGCTGTAATAGGTCACAAAGTGACACCAGAGCCATCCAAGTACCACCTCAACAGGAATCACTGATGAACGGGGCATGTAGCCTGCCAACACGTTCCACGGAAGTGATGGCAAGGAGAAATGCAGCTTAGGCTGCCAACCACCTCAGCTCTACCTGTGCCAAGGTTCAAAGGGAGGCGAGTAAAGGGCATCCAGCACCCTTTGGGCGCTCAAGGGACGCAACCCCCAGAGCCCCATATAAGAAGCGGGATATGACCTGTGGCTCCCCACAGTTATTGTCAATCGCAACATGCTGCAACAAAATGGCAGCTCCATAGACCTTTAGGTTAGAACCTCTTAGAAGACCGTCCACCGTCCAGGAGGGTCTGCAGGAACACAAGGATGTCAGGCACAAAGCAATGCACTGGGTACAAGTACGAGCCGTACACCACCCAGAACAAACTTACCACCCATTCCCGTACTACAGACAAGTAGACCGGGATCCGGCAGTCAGGATACTATCTCTGACAGGCACTACGCAACCTGTCAACAGCAGGTCAGGCCCTTCAGCAGCCAAACCACAGCCGAAGGCGACAGGGGTCCATATTTGGATGAAGCCGCCACTCCTCCGGTGGGGCTTCTGATGAGAGAGGAAGACTGCGACCAGGTTCCACTCCCCAGGCAAAAACATTCCCCGCAGGCCGGTCAGGCGAGGGGCAGCTCATATCAGAAGAGCCAGGGGAACCCGCAGTAACTGCGGGGATCTAGTGTCCCCTTGATGGTTTATGTGAAAGACCGTCGAGGCGTAGTTCGACCTGACGATCATGTGCCTTCCCCTCAGGTACGGCAGGAAATACTGCAGAGCCAGGTGCCCAGCCCATAGCTCCATCACAACAATGTGCTTAAGGGCCCCGTGACCATACCACAGGCCCTAAGCCGTCCTGTGTAGGACACATTTAGTCGTCCGTGCCTGTGCCACTTGGCATCTAAGTGGAAACTGTTCAACCATCTCCAGAGGGCGCAGAGAGTAAGCCCAAGGGAAAAACAGCTAAGGCGGCTGTCAGAGGCGAAGAAAATGGCCGTAGGGTAGCATCCTGCCCTCGCGGAAAAGAGGAAGGAGGCAGAGGATGTCGTCTATGTGCTGTAACGACAGACAGGCCTTCATAGTGACGCTGTTCAGAACCACACCAATGAAGGTTGTGCTCTGAGAAGGAGTCAGAGAACTCTTCTCTAAGTCCACCATGAGACCCAGTTGGGCCACATGTGACAGAAGGCGAGATGCGTCATGGCCGCCTGGAGCCTGGGCACAAAGCAACCGGTCTAAATACAGCAGGATCTCCATGCCCTGCGACTGCAGGGGTGAGAGGGCTGCCGTCATGCACCTGGTGAACACTCGAGGAGAGAGGGACAGACCGAATGGGAGGACCCAGAACTGATAGTGATTGCCTTGGAAGGCAAAACGAAGAGAATGCCTGTGGTGAGGCACAATAGGAACATGAAAATAAGCATCCGTCAAATCTATGGACGTGAACCAGTCGTCTTTGGCAACAGCACGAAGAACATCTGCTGTGCTCAGCATGTGGAACGACAACCCCTTCAAATATGTGTTGAGTCGCCATAGATCCAGAACCGGGCGAAGCCCGTCACAATTCTTCTGGACCAGAAAATAAATTGAGTAGAACCCCCGGGCCGAGATAGGGGGTCCACCGGTTCTATTGCGCCCTTGGACATGAGAGAGAACATTTCCCGTTCCAGGGCTAGAGTCTGTGCCGGGTCCCTGATGATGGTCATCTTGACCCGGCTGAAGGATGGGGGCCGGTGTCAGAACTTAAGCTTGTACCCCTGGGCAAAGGTGGAAGCCACCGAAGGATCCGAAGCAAGGGTTGCCCAGCCAGAAATGTGCCGCTGGGAGAAGCGTCCGACAGCCGGCCCCAAGGCTTCAATGCCTGGCCCCCCCAGCCTTAGAAGGCCCTGGGGGGGCGACGATTAGGCCCCACAGCCCGAGGCTGCGAAGGGGGAAAGCGAGCAGGCTCGCGAAGGTAGAGAACTGGCCTCACATGAGGCGCCAAGTCCCATGGTGGCCCCTGGGGTATGTCGGTGAGCTAAAGCGGCCCCTGGGGGCAGATGCGGATCCCCTTGGCTGGCTAGCAGGGGGCATGACCCAGCGAAGACCAGGGAATTACTGTATGGTCTGACTAGCCTGGACAGTCCGCTCAAGTACTTGTAATGTAGCTGAGCCAAAAAGTTCCCCCGAGCTCCACAACCGAGGGTCCCACTACATGTCTCAGAAAGTGGTGACTGTGCAAGCCACACCTGGCGGCGAGTCTGAGCCAAACTGGACAGGAGGCACCCAAGTACCCCATACATAAGAGCGAAAGCCTGCAGAGAAGCATCGCTGAAACTGGTGGAGGAAGCGTTGAATGCTGCCCGTTGCGAAGAAGCTGAGACGGCAAGCATGAGGTGAGAGAGGGAGTTACCAATGCGGGACATACGTGCCGCAGTATCATACGCCTTACAGAAGGTCGTCAGTGCCAAGACACTGTGGTCGAGTGCACCTGGCATCCGGCCTCAGAGCCACGTTAGGGGAAACGATGAGGGAGGCAACAGTCTGTTCAACAGCTGCATGAATTTTGCCGCATCCTGAATGACTGCCAGAGTCCTGGCATCAGATGCAGGACAGGAGAGAGCTTTATTATCTCTCCAACATGCATGTAGCTCCGTTAGATATACATCAGAGGGACGAACATGAAAGGCAGCAGGGGTGCCTGAAGAAAGCACTAGCCTGCGCCAGTTCGGGGTGCCCCACATCCAGCTGCAAGCGTGCCAACGCTGCGCGAATGCTGGACCCCATGGAGCTGGCATCGGCCCCATCCAATGAGTTATGAGCCGAGGAACGAGAGCCAGACCCGAAGAAATAGAAACCATATCCCCTTCAGCCGCAAGCTGAGCAGTGGGTGAACGGTGGATGAATAGTGGAGCAGCCTCCACTACACCAGCACCGGAATGGAGTGGCCCTCCGAAGGAGAGACTTCATCTGGCCCAACTCCGCAGTCAGCAAGTCCACCAGACAGCCTGACAGGTTTAGCCTCCTTCACTGAGCACCAGCAGCCTCCCCGGCTGACCAGAGGTCATGGCCGCCCGTATTTTGAAGGAGGAACCAAACACACTACAATTATGAGAGTCCATAACAACAGTGAGGAAACTCCACCACCGAGTGATGGCCAACAGCAGTCAGTCAGAGCGAGAGCACTCCGATGAGAGAAAAAACATAGTGTTGAATGTAACCTGTAAGTCTAACTGGCAGGCAAACAAGAAACGGCACACGCAGTGAGGAGAAAGCGAGAACACTTTCGTCACTGTACATTAGCCGTCAGAAAAACGGATACACTCCAGCCAGCGACCCACCACGTCAGCTCGAGCAAGAGCACGCTGCTACCTGTGGCCGATGGACAACAATAGGCCATAGTGAGAGGGGAGCGAGGACACTCCTTACACATGTGAAACTGGCATTTACAGGTACAGCAATTAGTAACGCAGAGAGAACACGCTCACGTTAGCAATGGAGGTTACTTTATCGGGTAAGAGCAGTAATGTCACTAAAGCACAAGCGAAAGCGCCCCGTCACCGTTAAACAATTGCACAGGAGAGGGGAGCGAACACGCCGCCATCACTGACTGAATAGACTTGTAGGTGAATGCATTACACTGGCAATTAATACAGCTACCGTAACATTAGCACTCAGCGAACACGCTCACTGCAATAACGGATTAGCGCAATATCAGGTAAGGATATTGGCTACAGGCAGCATAGCGAGAGCGTCCAGCCACAGTTAAACAATTGTACAGGAGAGGGCCAACACGCTGCCGTCACCGACACAATATGACTTGTAGGTGAAGGTGTGACACTGGTAAGTAATACAGCTTACCGTAACGTTAGCACTGAGCGAACACACTCACGGCAAAAACGGATCAGCGCAATATCAGATAAGGAAATAAGCGGCATGTGGCACAGCCAAAGCGCCCAGCCAGGGTGAAATAAACAATCGTATAAAAGGAAAGGAAGCGAGGACACTCCTTTCACAGACACAATGTGATAAACGTGGTTGTAACATATTGGTGTGGCTCTAGGAGCGCCATCTAGAAACGTGGCATGTACGTAATGATAGCTTACTCAGCCACCATACAGTCGCTCTGGGTGTTAATAGTAAGAGTGGCAAAACCAGAATAAAGCAACACAGCATGTAGAAACGCACGTCTAGTTACCGGGTCACGGTACATGACAGCGGTTATAATTACAGTAAATAATAACACCGAGCGGACACGCTCACGTTAGTAATTGACGTTACACTAAAACAGATAAGGCCATTAATGTCGCTCAGCACATGCGCTCAGCCAGCGACACAAACATTTGTACACAGTAGTGGGCAGCAAGCACACTGCCCTCACTGACACAATACTACGTGTAGGTGAATACGTTACACTGGTAAATAAGACAGCTACATTAACACCGAGCGAACACGCTCCCGTTAATAAAGGAGTTTACACGGTATCAGTTTAAGGACATCAACTTCACACAGCGAAAGCGGCGAGTGACAGTCAAAACAAACAATTGTACAAAGAGGACGGTATTACCGAGCGTAGAAGCCATGGGTGGGTCCGGAGTATCCGCCGGTCCGGGGCTTCGTCCGAAGCCGAACGGCAAACACACCGTCCCCGTCCCTGAAGAGGGACAGCCCAGCCGCAGCCTTTGGAGGGCGAAAAACCCGCAACTCCGACCGTAGTCGCAAGGCTACAAGCGGCGAGCATTGCAACAATTCCAACTTAAGCTAATGCTTAATGCTGCCACAGATGGCAGACGACCTGCATAGCGAGAAGATGAAAAAGGAATGAGCTCTGGGTGACACCGGAACTTAATACCTTGGCTAGGGTCACCCCGAGGTCACAGGTGACTTTGTTGATATAAATACTCGACCTGCGCAAGCGCGATACGGAATATATTCAGTGTAAGCACTGCCTCTGGCGGTCAGTAAGGATGAAATAGAACTGAAGCTAACAACGATTTTAGGATACAACACACCTCATGGAAGTGGCACGTTACAGACTCACAAATTCACTCCGTCACTCACATTTAGCTAGGGATTCCTTTTTTTAAATGAAATATGAAAAAAAGCAATTATTTAGTAATCAAAAAGAACCGATAAGGAAATGAATGTGCCACCTAGAGGAAATAAAGATAAGAACAGTTTAGACCTGCAGATGTGCACATGTGAATGCCCCATGGATGTATTATAGGACCTGGATACAACTTTAATGGCGCTATATATATATATATATATATATATATATATATATATATATATATATATATATATATATATATATATATATATATATATATCTATCATAAAAGTTGCTCCGTGACGCATTCACAAAAAAAGGTTTCTAAGCTTCCGGGTTTACTTCCGTGACATGTGACCACTGACTATGCGCAGTAGTGTTTGTCTTACTTATAATCTAAATTTACATAATTTTGCAGATATTGTTAAACATTTCAGTAAATGATTCTTAAACTGAGCTTTGTTGGCATTCTACCAAGTAATATAAATCCAACATTAAATACAAGAGGCTTTTAATGATTTTGTTCCCCTCCTTTTTAATTTTATTTCCCAGAATGTCTTCAAGATTGGGCAAAACCTCAAGATATAATTTGAAAATGAGCATATTGTGGAACCCTTAATATTCAGTGACAGAAGTCGGTGGTCCGGCAGTTAGGCAGTTTTCAAAGCCGTGTAGGCTAAGGCGGTGTCAGGGTTGTGTCAGTGTTGCCATAAACCTTCTAGCTGTTTTCACCACCACTTTTTTTCTTTGGCCATAAAAGAGCAACTGTGTCAGCTTGTAGTGTAACATTTTGTGTCAGCTGTGACAGGGAACAGACCCCTCTCTCCATCCCTCACTGGATCCTACTTATCTGTACCGACCATGCTCTGATCCTGCGATACAGAGCAGCCTCCCCGCTCCCTCAAGAAACACTACAGATTGATATCTGACAGCTTGGTGGGGAGGAGGGCGGCTGGGGGTTTCTTTTTCTTCCCTTTTGTTTTTCCACTGTCAATATGTGACCCAGTGCTACTCACCTGGGACTTGAAGGAACTTTCCTCTTGTGACTGTGGATGCCCACAGCAGAGTCAGTTCCACCGAGCCTGCCCCTGACTACAGTGTCTGTTACAAATAGAGAAATGAACAAAGAAAAAGAGTGTTTCAGCCACTTGTCCACTTTCTGCACTCTATCTTTCTTAGAGGGGGAAATAGCAGAGTGTTGGAGCACGGTGGCAGTCTGGGTTAATGTGTTTTTCTGTTCAGGTTTGGAAACCCTGGGCCCAGACATGTGCCGAGGACCCTGCTGGAGCTCTCAGAGATTAAGCAGCTTTCTGATTTTTCTCGCAGCCACAGCCACTCGGGCGAGGCACTTCAGTGCAGCATTTATCTTCAAATGCAAGGCGTGCAATGGCAGACGCTAAAAGGGCCCTGCTTTGCATTTTTAATGCTTTTACCAGGGCACCCAAACACTGGCACTTCTCTAAAGCCATGTTTCAATTTATCAGGACTGGCTAATCAACCTCCCGCTGGCCTCCGTGTGTGTGTGTGTGTGTGTGTGTGTGTGTGTGTGTGTGTGTGTGTGTGTGTGTGTGTGTGTGTGTGTGTGTGTGTGTGTGTGTGTGTGTGCATGCGTGCGTTTGGCCAAAAGGGCTGACACGGCCCAGTGCCACCTTGATGAAGCTGGAGTCTTGTGGCTGTTATTCATGGCCTGTAGTGGATACTGCCTACTGGAGAAAAACCTTTAAAGCTAACCTGTGAGCTGAATTTTATTTAGCATGTATGTAATGTCGCAGCTGTAAAATGAATGCTCCATAGCACACGGTCTGATTTTACACCTCGCTAAAGATAGAGACCATCTCGAAGACTTCTATCCAGATTGAGCTTCATGCAAGGACAACTCATTAACACACAATTGTTCTTCAATGTGTGGCAACCAGGGTTGTGTCTAACTCCTTTATGGATCAGTTTTCACTGATGCTCCCCATGATTTTATTAATCAATGCACTAATTAAGTGAAGATGTTTTGGGGAAATAGTAAGTTAAAGCACAAGTAGATCATCCTGGAAATGATGACGTCTCTAAGGTTTGAATAATACAGCGTAAAGACATACACCTGAAGGTTGTGTGCAGACAGGGTCTTACCATTAACGTTACACAGGGCTGTGGGTCAAAATGTGATGTATCAATCATGTGATGTCTAGTGTGTACTTTGTGTCTCGCCCAATTGCATGCTGGGCGGAGCTCTGGGACACCGTGGTCTTGGACAAGCCATTTTGAGAATAGTTGGTTGCAGCATCATTTTTAATAGAGAATGATTTCTTGGTGCCTTCTTGATAATTAACAATTTTTCATTTAGACTAATTCCCATTTTATATCATAATTTATTTATTCCATTTACAGATTATCTATTTTACCACTTTGACTGTATTGGACACTTTGCAACCAGTTCGACTGTTAAACACAGACGTCATACACACTGCTGCAATCAGTGCAACTCGTGCTTCTGAGTGATAGTGGTATCTTTGGCCATTAAATCCATGTCCATTTAACGCTGGGCAATATGGACAAAAATCATATCCTGCTATTTTTAGGCTGAATGACGATATGTCTCGCGTTGTCTCCAAAGTGGGCTAAATGTTCAGTAGTAAGTCAAAGGCCCCATGTGAGATGTCACAAGCACTTTCATTAAAACAGACTGTGATCAGAATAAAATGCGAAGACCAGGTTTCCTTCCCTGCTTGAAAATGTACAGCTGCAACACATGTAAATGAAAATAACCTATATTAAATAAAAACAGGCCTATGCTATGCTTCTTCTGCCGTTTTCAACAATAACAGACAAAAAGATGACAGATAACAGAAAGAGAGAGCTCATATACGAGAGAAGGAGTGGGCGATGGACTGAAATGTATGGAAGAAAAACGTGCTTGATCATGAAGCCGGTTGGTACTGTACAGTTCTCTGGTTTCTATATTAGTATCTGAACTACACTGCAGAGTGGATTCTCTACTCACAGAGTGATATAGTGATATGAATGGGTCCAGCGCGGGGTGAATGCGCCTCGGCCGGCCATTGGTGTTACATACGTCATAGTCTATATCCACGTCGTTCCTCTTCCAGGATTGCTCTCGGTCTGCTGGAAATTCCGCCGGATGTCTGTTCCTCTTCCGATTTCTTTGTGTTGGCGTTCCGGTGGATTTCTGAGGACTCTGGTTAACTGCTCCTCAGATCTCTTCAGGGTAAATCCAGACAGCTAGCTAGACTATCTGTCCAATCTGAGTTTTCTGTTGCACGACTAAAACTACTTTTGAACGTACACATGTTCCACCAAAACTAGTTCCTTCCCGAGGCTTTTTTACCAGAGGCACTGTGGCTCCGCTCCGTGGTTAGCACCGCCCATGACGATTGTGATTGGTTTAAAGAAATGCCAATAAACCAGAGCAAAGTTTTTCTCCAATCCCAGAAGGCTTTGTGGACCTACAAAGACCCTCTTCCGCAGTGCTGTGGAGGAAGGTGTGGCAATGCGAGACTACATACGTCAAGACATATGTCATACATCTGGCCATAGGTCACATCTATCGCCCGCGTCCAGCCGCCGTTACACATAGAACGTAAGTTAACGTTACGTTCAGTAACTACTGATCTTAGGAGTTTTTCACCTGCCGTTTATTATTCTGTCGAAAAATCCAAATAACTTCCACTGTAGTTAAATGTTGTTACAGGATAATATGTGGAAAAATGCTCTGTAGTCATTTGATGCAATGATTATAAAGGGGAAGTTTAAAGGGGAATTCAGGGTTCGAGAGGCTAACTGAAGGTGGCAATAAAATGCTCCTCCTAATGGGACATGATTTACTGCTGCCTGCTACCACAGCTGTGCTAACATTAAAACCCCCAATATGAACATATGCCATTAATCAGTTGGAAATTATGAGAATTAAGTTAATATATGTAGTTACTACCACTTCATATGCTCTGTTAATTTCTCTAATCCTGTGTGAAATAATTCATGCTTGTTAAAGATGCACTGATGTACTTAATTAAAAGATTGATTTTGCCTGGGACTTATAAACTGCCTGCAGTTTTAATTTCCTCACCTGAGCAGAGCCTGAGATTAGCTGTGCTGTGTGGCTGAGCGTTTTTTAGCTGAACCAGCTACTGAACTGCACTCTGCTCTCCCTGGCCCTATAGATTACTTTACAGACACTACTATCATGCACAAATAACTGAATAATGTCAGGCCTTCTGTTTGGTAGTGCAGTCGCAGGAGAAAGAGTGAAGGTCCATAGGAGCCAATTGGCAGCATTCTTGCAGTTAGCATTCTTAATGATAAGTGCTCCATCTGGCGAGCGGTGGCGAGCCAAAAGCGACAGATGGGATTGTTTTCACAATCTGTCTGAATATGTTGTCAATTTTTCTTTCCCTTTTAACCCCTCCTCAGCGGCTCCAGCGCTCACTTGCTAGCAACAAGAAGGGGATGTATGATTTTGATTTTCTTTCATGCTCTGTTCTGTCTTCTGCAAGGGGAAAAGCACACTTCAGAGCTATGTAGTAGTGTTGCTAGATGGCCATCCAGCTTCCATAAAGAGAATGGAATTTGCATCATGGCATGTTCAGCAGTGCCACAGCATGACTAGTATTGCTGTGAGTCAGGTTCATAGACTGTAAAAATAATGGACGAAGCTTCCGGGCCTGAAAAGTGAAGCCAATGCGGAAATGCCTTAAACCTTCATTCTATCTAATTTCCAGCAGGGGGCGACTTCATTGGTTGTCTGTTTCTATAGAAGTTTATGGCAAAATGAACCTACTATCTCACTTGATTAGTAAACATTTTTATTATGAGTTGTTTGTCCCAATCTCTAGTGTCAAGTCTTCTTCAATACAGCATGATGTTCATTTTACTACATTGTTCCTGTTTTGGGGGAAACCATTCTTTGTTGACATAAACTAAGACTACCTAACTCCTAAATGTGTCATAGCAGGTCTAATGATCAAACACTAAAACTATTTAGCTTTATGTGTTAAGATAACATTAAACTCATAAGTGGTTGGTTTTGACATTAGCTGTCATGAGACTATTATATATATAATTGTGTCATGAACATTTCCCACAGTGGTACCATTTGGAGATTTTATTACAATCAGTTTTGCATCAAAAATGACATAATTGACCGAATGACACTTAATGACAACAGTCGTAAATCATTTATAAACTCCTTACTGTTCATGGCAGCTGTCGTGTCATGGTTACGTTGGTTGGTGTCATGTCAGTCTTATGCGCACCCCTTCAAATAAAGTGTTACCAAAAAACTAAAATTCCAATTTCCAAAATAAAACTTGTGCTGCTCGTAAAGTTTAGCCCAAGTCCGAGCTTCTGTCATCTGGACAGTCAGACAGGGTTTCCGCGGGGTCTTAAGAGTCCTAATTTAAAAATGAAATTTAAAAATCTAAATTTTAGGCGTTTTTGTGTATTGTGTTCTAGGTCTTAAATAATTTTAAACAGGTCTTAATTTTCCTACGTCCATGCAGCTCTACCTCTAATGCTCTTTTTTAAAATTGTATTTTATTTTATTATTTATATGTTGTAGTTCTTTCTTTCGCTAGTCCAAATATAATTCAATCAGGAGAGACTTTGTTACAGAAATGCAAAGATTTATTGTACTTAAGCATAATATGAAATGTACAGAGTCTTTGGGGATTAGACTCATTAGACTTAAAAATATTTTAAAGGTGTAGAGAAGCCAGACATGTTCCCCCCGATGGAGCCTAGACACTGGTGATGGTGGAGAAGGAACCCGGAGACCGAAACAAAGGAGTGGTCTGCCGGAAGGGGAACCAGGATGCCGTGGTTGACGATGTCCGGAGGTGGAACGGGAGGAGGAGGGTTGCACGTTTGCCTGAAAAGACAGCTGATAGCAAGGAGAGAAGACATTTAAAGCAGGATGTCATGCTGTGATTGGATCATGAATTTCGTGGCCAATTTTGGTTGGTTTACCGAAAAGTGAACGCCTCTTAACAGCTGAATAGTTTTAGGAAGAGATAGTGGCCTTGATCTCAAGAAGGTCAGAAGAAGGTTCATGAAAATGTCACTTAAGAATAGCTTGCATTGACCACTGCTTAAAAGTTGAATGTTTGTGTTTTGCAGAGAACCAGAGGGCAGAAGAGGAAGAGGGTTCCCATCTGTGAGGACAGAGAAGATAAAATCGAGGTTTGTCACTTAATTCTGCTACTGAAAACTACTGCTGTTGTTCTGTGACCCCTTCACTTACTTCAGTAATCCAGGTTTATTGGTCTTGGATTAACCTAATATCTTGTATTACTTACCAATAATGGACAACGACAAACAATGTTGTTACATTTCTGTTTATGTAGGGGTTAAACCAGAGATGGGAAGTAACGAAGTACAAATACTTCGTTACTGTACTTAAGTAGATTTTTTAGGTATTTTTACTTTACTTTACTATTTATTTTTGTGCCGACTTTTTACTTTTACTCCTTACATTTTTAACATAAATACCGGTACTTTCTACTCCTTACATTTTACAAAAGTGGCTCGTTACTTACCCACTTACAAAAGCGCGATGATACGTAACAACATTGTTTGTGACAGAACGTTCTCATTTTCATTCATAAATTCACCCTGTCTGTGTTGGGGGTTGGAAAGCTCTGACATTTGGACTGTGGGGGCTTCCGTGGCCCTGGATCTGACGTGAGGTCACTTAACGTTACTAAGCAACAACAAGTTGCATTCTTTGCGCGGTCTTTCCTTTCTCGCAACTAGTTAGTTATCTAGAGTTTGAACTAAGTCTGTCAAAAGTCTGTCCCTGAAGCTGCTGCCACGTCGGGTGATACTGCAGCTGCCACCAACTTTAGCCTACTGTTACCTGGTAAGTGAGAGTAGCCTAGCTTATATGATACCGCGTGTGTGTGTGTGTGTGTGTGTGTGTGTGTGTGTGTGTGTGTGTGTGTGTGTGTGTGTGTGTGTGTGTGTGTGTGTGTGTGTGTGTGTGTGTGTGTGTGTGTGTGTGCGTGCCTGTGTGTGTGTGTGCGCGCCTGTGTGTGTGTCTGTGTGTCTATGTGTGTGTGTACCTGTGTGTCTGAGTACAGCAGTAAACAGAATACAAAGTTTATATTTCCTTGTTTCAGATGAGGAGAGAGACAGTGAGAACTCCTGGCCTTCATAAGGTCAATGACTATGCAACATTAGAGTAAATTCTTAAATCTTAAATATGCATTGCTTTACACAATTACATGACTATATGGTAATGTTAGTTAGCAATGGTCAGATAATTAACTAAAATATTAAGAGTGGAACTTTTTTCTCCTTCCGTCTGCTTTTTATGCATTTGTTAGCCATGGTGCTGAAGATTGTAAACAGTTTATTAAATACTTTTGAGTAAATGTAGGCCCTTATCAGCAGATTTTACTGCTAATCGATACAAAAGTTGTATGATGATGCTAATTATTAGTAATGGTTTTGTGTGGCAGTGTAGGGGTGTCGGTTAAATAGCTTATTTGTGTGATGTGATGTCCTGTTGCGTTCAGGTTCGGTTGCGTTTCTCAAAAAGTTAAATCTGTCTTATCTTTTCTCAACTCTAAGTGTTGTTTTTCCAGGACTTTAAATTAACGCCATCAATACTTACACGTCAGTTGCCCGTGTACAGTTCGTATTCAGAAACGTCACAGTACCGACTGTCTGGGGTGTCACTCTGGGACAGGCGAGTATGAGGCTGGGAGGGGAAAATCACAGTATACTCACTACAAAAAAATAGACTACACCACTGGTTAGTTCTACTCTTAAAGTATGCAGAACTTACATGTAGATTCCTTTTAAATGTTGATTCAAAATGGAACTGGATCTGTGAATTATTACAGAATCACAATTGAATTCATATCTTGCTACTCAGTCAGAATCTTATTAACCTGGAGTCCCAGTCTCTGTCACAATAATCATATATGTGATGTTTTAGGCCTTTTGGCAGACAATTGCATATACATAAAGAGCCTTTTCTCCATGGCTACTGAAGTTTCTCAGCTTACACTCTAGTAACATTTGTGGTCCAGGTAGCTTTGCATAAAAAATGGTTGTCATTCGCAAGGCTACTTTTACTTTTATACTTTAAGTACATTTCCAAGCCTGTACTTTGTTACTTTTACTTGAGTAAATAAGTTAAATCAGTACTTCTACTTTTACCAGAGTATTTTTTAACACAAGTATCTGTACTTCTACTTAAGTATGAGAAGTGAGTACTTTTCCCATCTCTGGGTTAAACAAAGATACAAGGTGTTAATAAGTGACATTTAAAAGCTGTTGGTGTATATTTGAATATTGGACAGAGCCATGCTAGCCCTTTCCCCCTGCTTTCAGTCTTTATGCTAAGCTATGCTAAACACATCCTGTCTCCAGCGCTGTATTGAACACACAGACGTGAGATTGATGTCGCTCTTTTCACCTCTCTCACATAAGGAAAAGATGTTGAACAATTCCATTAAAGCCACTTAATGAAGGATAATAAAAAATTAAAAAAAACGGGCTCCACAGAAGTCGGTAATTCTGATTGGGATTGTCTCATTTTATATATAGTATATAAAATATATAAACAAAAACTAACACCATCAAAAAGAAATCTGAAATTTGCTGTAATCACATAAACATAAGAAATGTCCAGAAATGTCGACTTTAAGGATTCCACATCAGGCTAATCCTAACCGTCTTTGTGAAATGTTCTGGTGTATTCCCCATCTCTCCCCAGCTTAACATTTCATTCCTTTTTTACATCCTGACCATACAGCTCTCGATTCTAATCAGCCGTGTTTCCATAGGAACCACTGCCACGGGAACGCCGACAACGCCACTCTGCAATGCAGAAAAAGCCCAAAGGTGACGACACAAGGACTGAGTGTACAACCTGCAAAGGGCCGGGCGACAACGAAAACCTCGTGAGGTGAGTGTGTGTGTGTGTGTGTGTGTGTGTGTGTGTGTGTGTGTTTGTGTTTGTGTGTTTGTGTGTGTGTGCGTGCGTGCGGATGGATGTGGGTGGCTCAGAGAGGAAGCCGGGTTGGGGTTATCAGACATACTCTGTGTGTGTGTGTGTGTGTCGGGGGGGTCTCGTGGGGCAGCCATATCCTCCTGATGATTAAAGTTCAGTCTTCATTAGGCTCTGGCCGCCTGGGCTCTGCAGAATGAGGGGGCTGAGGGTATCTTCTCCATAGGCCCCCTGTATTGACCTGCCACATACATTTGCACAGTTCATTAAGATGTAATGAATAGCACAATTTATTCTGCTCCTTTTTTGGCTATTTCAGGTGTCAGGCATCTAATAACCAGAATTTTTCTTTGACTTTGGATTCCGTAAGAAAAAAAAAAACTAGATCACAGCAGGCGCCTTGTTAGAACATTGTCATGTGATGAATCTCTTCCATAAAACATTTCTCCATTCTCATCAGACCAGAACTCCCTTTCGTGTATTTCATATTGTCTGTGATTGGCTCACTGTGACTTGAACCAGTGTACTTTTTGATTTGTTATGTTGAAACATAACTAACCTTTTTTATAACATGGCAGGAAGCTTTTATTTGTAACAGGCTTGTATTAAAGACAGGCATTTATGTTGTTTGTTTTACTATCATCGCCCTCATTTCTGATCTGCTCCTGCTTGAATTTGCTGTTGATACAAACTCATCTTGTCTTGATACATTCAGAGGAATCTATATTCTACAAAACTAATTCCATTACTAAAACAACAGAGTAGGGCTGTGCAATTAATAACATTTTTAATCACGATTACAATTTTGACTCCTAATGATCACAAAAACAAAATAATCGAGAAAAACGATTATTTTGCACATTATTAATGACATGGAAAAAAAAACCATTTCAAATGGGAAAAGTATTGGGGGAAATTTCACAGTTCTATGTGTTTTCACTGTTGACATGTTTAACTGTTTCACTGCTTTTAAAGTTCAATAAATGCAACGACTTTCCAAAAGTCTATGAGTAATTGTGTTAAATAATCCCGATATCAATATTGACCAAAATAATCGTGATTATGATTTTTTTTTTTTCCATACTTGCCATACTCACTACTCTGGTGCTAGTTTTTATTTTTCAAAGAAATATAACCGTTACTCACTGCATTATTCCAACTGCTTCCACTGTACTTTTCCTTTTTCAAATTTCTGTCAGTGAAACTCAGCACTTTCAGCAATTTAAAGGACATAATTCCTCCAGAGTTTAAACTACTGTTTTAGTCAATCAGCAAAAATGACTTGCCAACTATTTTGATAATTTTTTAATCACTTAAAGGACAATTCCAGTGCAAAATGAACCTAGGGGTTAATAACATATGTGTAATGAGTTGTTCTCTGGGATATGTTTTTAATGCTAATTGAATTAGGTTAGCTGCTAATGCTAGCTTTCCGGGCAGATGGTAAATCGTTATTTTACACCACTAACAAGACTCAAAATAGCACCACACTTCAACGGTAGCATAATGAGGGTCCCTACATGTAAACACAAGCACTGAGAACTTTGTAAGTGTACAGATAGTTTATTAAAAAGATAGATTATAAAGACAGTAGCATTCATGTTTACATGCGGGCGCCATCTTGGAAAACAGTCATGACCAGTCGAACGACGAACGCCGTGCAACCAGTAACCAGTAATATAGCTCAAGCACGGCGTTCATGATTCGACTGACCGTGACTGTTTTCCAAGGTGGCAGATCCCAGAGAACGGTCGACTCATTTTGCGCCGGAATTGTCCATTAAGTGATTTTCCAAGCAAAAATGCCAAACATTTTGTGAAGATGTTACTTTGGGCACAAGGAAGATGTCCACTGTTTTCTGACATTCTATCTCAAACAAATAATCAATTGATGAAAACAATGTTAGCAGCTCTACATCCCTTCCTAACTTGGCATTTTAAATGTAAAACTTGCAGTAAATGTGTTCCGTTGAGTGGCATTTTTTTGACCCCTTAACAGTGATAGAAAAAATGGCAAGTAGAAGCAGAAGAATATGAATACTTAAATGTACATGTATGCAATGACATCTTTTTTATTGTACTGCTTTTTGAAAATGACAAATGGCAAAAGCAGTATCATGGAAATAGATCAAAGACAAAGCTCAACACTAGAACACCAGAGAGTTTGTGTTTTCTTTGTTGTGCTCTTGAAGCAGCGTTTGAGTTGTAAGGGTTGCTGGTCGGGGTGTGGGGTGTGCTGCCCTGACTCTTTCTATCTTTGCATTGCACAGGTTGTGAGAGCCGGGGCAGCCACCTCACCTCCCATAAAAACTCGGGACAGATGACCGTTGGCTTAGAGACAGAGAGAGGCAAATTGAAGCGTTTGAAGAATGGCGCTCGAGTCAGGCTGAAGATTGAGACCGTCACGCCGCCCCGCAGCCACCTCTGATCCAAACTGGACCAACAACTGTCCAATGAAAATTGAGTGGAACTGTCTGAATCTAAAACATGGGAGTCAGTAACTTTTTGGTTAATGTTGGACTGCTTTTTACACACTACGAGTAACTCGGTTGCTTCTTTTTGTGACCAATTGTGGCTCAAGTTGCTTCTATGCAATTATCTGCCTCTAAAAAGTTTTGACCAAGTAAGAAAAAGTTATGTATTTATTCAATTAATGTATTAAACCATTTGTTTCCATTTTGGCAATTCATACAACACCTGTCGTTTGCTAGTTAGGTAGCATTAAACAAAAATAAGTAGAGAATGATTGAAGAGTTTACCATCGCGCTAACTGTTGGATGGGACTGTGCTGAATTTAATTTGTAAGACATTAAGTCCTGGTATCTTCAAAGATTCCTTGAAATTATGTATTTACTTTCTTAATCTGATGTATTTCCTTTAGAAATAGAATGTTAGACAGTGAGGGATGTATCAGCTAGGGTTTATATGAAAGGACGGGCAGAAAGGCAGAATTCTTAGTTTTTTGATGATAACAGTATACCCACTAATGAACCATGGAGACCACTGAAGATGCACTGTTTTCCATGAAAAAGCAGCTTTCTAAAAAAAGCTCAAGTGCCCATTTCAAGATTATGTTATGAACTGGCGGTTGAGAGTAACAAGTCCGTCCAAAGCAGACAAGCTTCTGGCTTGCTCGCATTGGCAGCTGAGCTCTCTCTCTCTGTAGGAAATGGGTGGAACAAGTGGAATTGCTCTAACAGGCAGAAACCTGCTGCACTCAGTGGATTTGTGCATGTTCTGACTTTGGACGCTATCCGGAATAATTCCTCTCTATGTCTCTAGGTGCTCCCCTGCATCCAACCTGTATGTATGGGAATTAGAGCTGGGCGATTATGGAAAAAATAAAATCAAATATCACGATATTTTTGACCAAATACCATATTGTAGGGTTGACTTTTGATGCCTTGCACAAAATATTAACACAATACGATTTTAGATAAATTATCATCAGTAATGTGGATACAGTGACTTAGTGGGTAAATGCAAATAACAGAACAGCTAGAACAGTCTGGTAAGTTCAGAAAATGACATCACTTTACTGCAATGCAGCCTTTAAAACCAGGAAGAGACAACACAGTATTAAGATATCCAAAAGTTAAGACGATATCTAGTCTCATATATCAGTGTCGATATATTATTGATGGGAATTATTTTAGATAAACTACTTATTTTTCATTGCTACTAGGCTGGTGACCTCCCCATACAACCTCTCATCAGTACCAATCAGCATTATTGATTGAGCCATCTGCCACCCAATCACCCTGAGCATTTCAGTGTGGACTTGGTTAATTACAAACATGCTTGACCCCAGGCTTTTTCAGACTTGTATGTTGTGCTGTGTGTTCTAAGTAAATAGAGGAGCAGAAGCATTAAGAAAAGTCAGTGTTGTGTATAGAAAAGGCCAACTGTTTCTGGTGTATCAAGTCTAGCAGAATATGAATGCTACTTTAAAGCATCTGTCGTAGAAACATACTAGTGTAGTTAGTGGTTATAGCACTTAAATATTAGTCCAAATGTCTTTAGTGTCTTTAGGCATTTAGAAGTCTTCCTCTGTCTCCATATCTTAAAGTGACAGTTGAACTGACATGTCCTCAGAAAGAAGCCCAGCGTTGTCTCCGTGTCCCTGGGGGCCTATAGTCAATGCTGTCAAAACAACAGCTGCTTGCTGCTCTGTCAGGGCTCCTGACAAGTCACATTCTGCCCTCATGTCACACTGTTGTCTGTACAGGGCTCTATATGCATGCTTTTGGGAGCAGTCAAACCCATGCAGTTCACCGCTTTTTGCTTCTCTAGACGATTGTGTCCAGATACAACACCACACTGGGTTTGTCTTTAGAGACGGGATCTCGGTGCAGAATGACTTGCTGACTCCTGACCAGTCCTTTCCCATCACTTATACTCAGGCAGTCTCAAAGACTGCATGTCAGTTGTACAATGCATGGCTGTATCTATTTATCCAGATCTGAAAACAAGTGATGTGGTCTTGTAGAATTTGAATGCCAGGTAGCTACATAGTGTGACAATGTGTACAGTATTTATTGAAGAGGCCAAACATACATTTTTGTGCCTACATACTTGATTATATATCATAAGCTTGTGTTGTGAACAGAGTTGAACTCTGATTGTGATGTAGTCTTAAAGCGACTACCATGCTTTCTTTTAATTGCCAAACATTTTTGTTCATGTTTGTTTACACCCATGCTTTTTAAGGGAATATTTCTGATGATATACTGTGTTTTACTGTGATAGTGTATGAAGTAAGAATGTGAATGTAGCTGCTGTTGTGTGTGAAGTGTCTCAGCCTCTGGCCTATAGCTCTTGAAAATTAAGCAGAGCTTTAATAAACTCTTGACTTTTTCACCTTATTGCCGCAGTGATAAATGAGTGTCAGCCAGCTAATTAATTGTTCTAAAGGTGCGACTGCGGCAGTCCGTTTGTGCGTGTAATGCCCTCTGTCATTTGTGATTCATCACCTGGGAAGTGGCCTTCGTGTTGGGCGGGGTGGCTCAGACAAGACTGTGCTTCTCAGCCCACATACAGTACAGTCTAGAACTGATCTGCTGGATTCTCTCACTGACGAGGTTTGATCAACATAGACTTTCTTTCTCTTAAAAACAGTGAAAACTGTTGGTCCAAAGTATTGCAGTTGCTGATCGCCAATATCTGATCACCTTTACTTTTGGTCATTTCATAACTAACCATCTAACTAAAGTGAAAGGAGTCTCTGTGTGTCTGTCTGTCCTTAAATTTTCTTGACAACCATTCATCTGATCGACTTCACACTTGGCGGTATTGGTGTATTACTGAGGACCCAGGTACCGTGTCCAGTGCGAGCTCTTGAGGTTTATGGGACATAGTAGTAGTGTGTTATGCAATTACTGTGTATTGTATTGAGAGGGGACCCCTGTTAACTGTTACACCGCCAAATGGCATGCTGTACGGTGGCCGGCGGCAACAAACGTACTGCAACATAATGAAACATAAGCAAATTGAGAAAACATCTTTAATTTGACTTCATTAACACGTGCAGCATTTAGCAAACGCGCTGCAAATACACACAACACAACCAAATACAAAAGCGCACTGCAAATACAGAAACGATGCAATAAGAAAAGCACACAATCCCCGAAAACTAATGCAGCAAAGAAAATGCTGCATCCAGTTTACACAAAGGAAGTTCTCCAGGCCTCTAGGGGAGCGCTAAGTGGAACAGCTTGATTTTCGACCCCATATGCATTTGTTTTTGGGGATTGTGTGCCACTGTATACGCTGGGTACTGCTCGCTCTCCGTCGCTCGTAGTAAGAGAGACCAGAGATGTGACATTGTAGCAAACTCAAAGATTTCAAACCTCGGCGATATAACTTCCAGAATGAACGCTTTTGTTCCGGGTAATAGTCTGGTCCCAAAAAAGCTAGCTGTTAGCTAACTCTAGCATTGCTAGGGGAAGCGACTAGTGTATGTCATGGCAGGTGTATTGCCAGAGTTATTATAGTAAACTAAAACAAAAATACGCAGTGAAAAGTATTTTTAGTAAACAAACTAAATAAAAACTAACACCTTCAAGAAAAACTAAAACAAAACTGAAACTGCCAGGTTAAAAAACAAATAAAAATAACTGCAAAACATGGCTGTTTAGCTCAGTTGGTAGACCAGGCGCACATATGCAGAGGTTTATTCCTCGATGCAGAAGATCCAGGGTTCAAATCCGATCTGTGATGGTTCTCCTGTGTCTCTGTCCCGTTTCATGTCTGAGCTGTCCAATTATTAAAGGCGGAAATGCCCATAAAAAAAAATTTTTTTTTAAATGAACGCAAATCTTTTCAGTTGACATTCCAGCATATGGCATCACATCAGACAGTAAACTAGAGCAGAAATGAAACATTAAACATCATGGTCATTCCTACACAGTTCTCCAACCATGCATTTTGGATATATATTATACAGTATATATATATATATATATATATATATATAATCTGAGACATTATACCTGGCCCTGACAAAAACGAACTAAAACCAAATCTTTCTGAAAAACTGAAACTAAACCTTGACGGAGGTGATACTAAAAACTGGACCTGTTGGCAGGTACCAGGGACTTTTTATCATAATGGAAAACCAAAAAAGGCGAGTCGAGCAGGTACCATATAATGGAAATACGCCATTAGTTAATGAGATATCTGTGTCTAAAGTTGACATCTTGGCCTGAGATTGGTGCGAGACAAAAGTGTCATGCAGTGTCCAAAATGTAGATGGGTCATCCTCTGGAGTGCATGACTGTGCTCAGTAAATTTCACTTAAGCCTGGCACGTAGGTGTTGATCAGAGCCTGACCAATACTAGAGTGTTGAGGCCAATACTGACATTTATATTCGAGAGTTAAAATATACAACAACATTACAGTATATCGGTAAAAATAATTGATGGAGCTTGATTAAGCATTAGAGCAAAGGTGAGGGGGGGGTCACTGGAAACATTATGGATCATCCACATCATATTGCATGGCATTAGTTGAGCTTTAAGTACAGTTCACCCCAAAATCTAAAATACATATTTTTCCTGTAATGGTATTTATCAATCTAGATTGTTTTGCGTGAGTTGCCCGGTGTTATTGGCTGTAGAGATGTCTGCCTTCTCTCCAATATAATAAAACTAGTTGCCACTCGGCTTGTGGTGTTTAAAGCTCCAAAAATGACAGGGTTACTCAAGATGATCCACAGTTCTGGTTCTGGCAGTTTCATGTGGGAACTACCTATATTTCTACCAAAATACACCCGCTAACCATATCACCACGCAGAAGGAAGCGATGGCATGTTCCTCAGTAGGGTTTAATATTTTTCCCGAAAATTAGATGAATCAGATCCCGGGAAAAGACAACGCATTTCCCAGGATTCCCGGGAATTCCTGGCTGTTTTTTTTTTGTTTTGTGTTTTAGCCCAAGTAATGTATCAATATCATTCAGATATGCGTTCCCAAATCCCAAACTGACATTTTTTATATTATTTGTATATGTTTATGTCCATCAACACAGTTTGCAATGATCAATTCTGCTGCGTGATCAAGTGAGCTGCGTGCCGCAGCGTGACATCTGCTGCAGCGCTAATTAGGAAACGCCAGGTGGAATGTCTGGGACTTATCTTCTTAAAATCTAGGCAACCCTTATAAAAGCAATATTTTACAGAACTCCATTATAAAAACTAATGAAATCTGCTAAAGTAAACCATTGAATGATTCCTAATCCATTCTTTTTTTTTTTTTTTTTAGCTAATCCATTCTGTTAAATGAAATCCATTCTGTAGCTGTTGAGATGTGTAAGTGGCTGCAAATGGGAATAATCACTCGAAGTTAACCAAATATTTCTTTTATTAGGGCAGGGCACTGCAAAAAGACAGGGCCATCTGTAAAACTGAATTGAAAAAAAAAATGCCTAAACACTCTGCCGCAATATCAGCATTGCATTGAACTCGTGACAACTTACGCTACATATTTCTTTTAGTTTACAATGAATTCTCACCCTGCCCTTCTTTCTTTTTCTTCTGGAAGTGTGCTTTCAAAATACAGAGAGCGTTGATGGACTCTGCGCTCAGGCGGATTATTGTGACAAATTGGCCGCAGATAGAAAATGCTCTCTCCACCTCCACAGATGGAGCCTGAATAATACTAAGAGCTTCCAATAGCTACGGCACTGTCGCCTGCATCAACGTTACCTTATGACAACAATAGACACGCACTCCTTGCGTTTTTTATTTTATTTTATTTCCTGTTTCCCGTCATAACCTTTCCCGGGAATCAGGAAATAGTCTTGATCAGATTTATTAAGCCTATTCCTCAGCTAAGCTATAACATTAGCCAGCTCAGGTGAGCTGATCTCCGCAAGCTAGCAATGTCGGATCACAAGACGTACATGAGTATGCTTCCTTCAATGAGCACTACAGGTAAGAGAAAAGAAATATGTATTTTAGATTTTGGGGTCAACTGTCCCTTTTAAGGTTCATTGCAGACCTTGGAAATGGCCTTTGACTAAACATTCCGAGCACAAAGTCCACTCACTGGAATTTGTTTTGGAGCTTTCAGCCAGTAAGTTGATCTTTTTTTTTTTTTTTTTTTCTTTTGAAGTAGTTCTTGAGATATTTTGCAGTTGGCCAGTTTTTGCCAGAGGATACTGCTGTCCACAGTCGTATATAAAAGTCAACATAAAAATGTAGCCACGTACCACAAACAAAAAGGCACTTTGTCTGCAGGTGGATGGGAAGACTTTGTTCTTTAAACAATTGTGGGCGAAGACAGAAAGAGACATTTTGGTTTTCAATGTGGCATCTCCGTGAGATGGAACCAGCTTACCGTGGTGAACTGTAGATGCCCCAATCCCTCATCCTCGACCCTGGGGTCTTTGGGGACCGAACAGCAACCAACACCCTAGAGATCAGCTTGGCTACAGCTGGTTTCTGGTTAGGATGAGACTGGGGCTAGGAGGCTCAGTAAGGGGAGGGGAAAAGAGAGAAAAGCTAGCAAGGAGGTTTCTGGAAAGCAGTAACCTTTCCAATGATGAGTGCGTTTCCCATTACTGCTCTGACACCGGATCCGGGGAGATGATTTAATGGCGGCATTTTGTTTTTGCTGACTTCACCCTTTTTCTCCCCTATTAAAACAGAAAACACAATAACTGGGGCTGTGTGGGAAGAGTGGCCAAGCAGCTAAAATCTATTACTCCCCAGCTTCTTCTCTCGTCTCTTTATCCCACTGATTCCGCCACAGTGTGGGTTTGCTCCAATGCTTCCTGAGGTACACGCTCTTCCCTCTCCCTTCCTTAACTGGTTTCTGTCTTATCCTCTTTTAACTGCACTGTGTTGCCTCCTACCCCATATTTAATCATTACACACGGAACAGGAGCCACGATGCCACATGGGTGCCTTATATCTTAATGGATGACCTCGTCATAGACTTATTTTATTGGAGTTGCAGTGGTCTACAAGCTGTTTGTATCTCTAGTGGAATTTCCGTAGCGATGTACCAATAGAGTAGACTAGAGTTTCTGGCCAGGTCAGACACTACAAGGCTTGAGTTTGTCCCACAGAGGTGAGGGCACAGACCTAATGAAATCAACTCTTCTCCAGGGTTGTAGCCAGTTCACTGGAGCCCCCTGCTGGAAATAGAAAGAAACATGCCTTTAGTCACATACAAAGCACCAGGTGAGAGCTGTACACTACACTCCCCTTTCCTTTCCCTTCCATCCCAGCTGTGAATGAGTTCTGTCCAGATTAGCTAATAAAGGCAGCCACTCTGACTTGGCTTTCTCCATAGGTGCGACTTCAGCAGTCCATTCATTTCTTCCCCCTCTTGTAAAACAATGGCTCTTTTCTAATGTTGCCGTGACCCAACAGTAAATCAAAATAGTAGGAGGCTCACAAAGTCCAATAATCCACTCCTTTCTATGGAAAGACACCAGCGCACTTTGTCATGGATGAGAGTCAATGGCTGAGTGCTTTGTGTCATATTGATTTCTGTCATGTGGCCACTCCCAAGGTAATTGCATTGCCCACTTGTGATAAATTCATTGCCTTGTTTCAGCCACTGGGCTCAGACACCAGGGCTGCTGGAGAGAAAAGAAGTTTTTTCGCAGGCCACAAACCCACTGTCAATACATAGACCCATGACTGTGGGTACAAAGCAGGTGGGAAGCAACAACCATCAATAACCCCTACAGGTTCTGTGTCTCATTATTAAGGTTCTTTAGCTCAGTGCTTAGTTTTGTGTTTTTGATTGTTGCCATTGTTTTTGCAGTCTGGTTTGGTTTTGATAAGGAAAGGTGAACATGGGAGCCGATGCCTTTCTTAATACCTACTCCTCAAGAGGTTCAGCCACAGAGAAGCTATATTATAAACAGGTTAAGTTAGTCACATGGGACTGAAACATTAACACTTAAAGCAATGCTGTCACTTTTAAAAGAAGTTCTTTATCGTACAAATGAAAAGGTGAATTTAAAAGAAACAAAACACACCTTTGCTCAATTCAGTACGCTGTGGTGTTGTTGTTACACCCCTACTTATTCTGGCATGACCAGTAGTTTATGGTTGCTAATGTCCATAGGCCACAGTGACAAAGGGTCATCGTTAAGGCTGGGATATGATTCAAATGAACTAGTCGTCATGGCATGTTGTGCGAAAATGTCTGAAGGCAGAGGCCAGACGTGATAATCCTATCCTCAAAATGTACTACTGTTGTGCTGCGTTTAACCCTTATCTCATAATTGTCACACATGCCCACAGTGCCAAGGCTGGGTCAGCGTAAGTGTTGCCTTTGCAAAAGTTGCATAAGCTTGCTTTAATTTACTTTATGCTGGTTTCTTCAGTATTATTTACAAAACACAGTACAGTATGCTTGTGCTGATCAACTGCCATTGAGAATTCCACACTAAAGAAATAAAGGCTTTGTGTAAATTAACAGATACAATTTAGAAATGAGCTTATGAACAGACTTAATGATTAAAATTATGTTATGTGACATTATATCTTGGTCTAGATATGAACTAAATACAGACTTAAGCTTTTAATAGATAACATTCTTTCTGTGGGATACTCAAACACAAAAAGCATTAATACAGAAATGCTTTTGCTTGGAGTTCTAACTACTTCTCTGTCATGGTTCCCTTAGAATGAATTATCTCACTACAGTCCCCAAGTCCAAAGAGCTCACATTTAGCCCCGTCATTTTCTATTATATCCAACTGACTCAGTCTAATATTGTGTCATCAATGTCCTCATCAGTGTGATTTAATTTAGTTGCGGTAATACGTCACAGAATATTTCTGCAGCATCTGTGGATGAATGGAGGCACCGCGCGGATCCTCGAGCGATAGCGCTTACTGTTTATGACACCTGGACAGCAATGTGACAGTGATGTGCATGAGATCAAATGAAGCCAGCTTAGATTTGTGGGCCATGAAGCCCCGCTTGGCAATATGGGTCCCGGGGTCACACCGGGGAGGGGGGGATCTGAGAACTTCACACAGAGATTAAATACCAAAAGAAAGTGGACACAAATCGCCAACCGAGAGCAACATGTGTAGCAGACAAAAGCAATCAATCATGTCCCCTCCACCACCTCACCTCCAATAAGATTACATCAATCAATAACCTCTCCTATGAGTGATTGGATTTTGTCTGCTTCCAAAGTGCAGGGGGGTGCTGCCCAATTTTCCCAATGATTAAAGCAGGGCCAAATTGCTTTGATAACATCAAGGACCTTGCTGTGCTGGGTGTGTAAGGGCAGTGTTGGGAGCAGATAGGCTGGTGGTAGCAGGTGACTCAGGCAGTGAAGAGACTAAGAACAACACTGGCTAAGTTAAGTAGATCAGCCACTAAGGGCCAAATTCACCATCTCCAAGAGCTAAATGCTGCTAAAATGTGACTTTCCTGGATTCTTTTTTTTTTTTCAAACAAATTAGCAAATTAGAAATTTTAAACATGTATACTTCAACCGGCTCAGGGTCAAACAGTTACTACAGAACAGCAGGAGGGAGATTGGATGGGAATTAAATCTGTTGGACAGTAGCGAAGGAAAAGTGAAGGTCCGTGCAAGACCGATTTGTTCATGACCCTTCTAGTGGATGTATTGCTCAACATTCGTGCCAACTTAAAGGACACATTGTAGAATGTTGACAGTGACGGTTACATCATTTGGTAATGTGGGTCTGTCCGCCACTTTGATCCTGACTGAAATATCTCAACATCTACAAGATGGATTGACACAAAATGTTTGCAAACTAGTTATGAAAGCTTGACCTTTTGAATGGAGCTCTATGGGTAAAATCCTAAACAAAGGTATTGCTCAACAAACCGGTGCATTGGACCAAAAACTATGTAAACTATGAGGAAACCAGAAATCTCATACCCTTTTAGTCATTTGCATTAATTGGAATGCAATGTAGTCCAAGTAACCAAAAGTGTGTGAGACTTCTGGTTCTGTCTGAATAGATTTCTTTAAAACCAGAGTTTTCTGGAATCACCATCTAGTGGCTATTTGCGGTATTGCATCTTCAGGGACTTTGGCATAACCTTTAGTGTCCAACCATAGTGGTCAATTGGTAGGTAGTGAGTTTACAGTGTGGCTCTAACCTCTTTCCTGAACAAACATAAATCTTTTACAAAATGTGTATTGCCAATAAAGATAGTGTTGTCAGTGTGTATACCGGCTCCTGTCATGTGAGACTAAATTTACACTACAGCCAGCTGGCAGACCACAGTTACCACATAGAGCAGTCCAATTAGATAGTTGGTTGAGTGGTGGAATGAATGGATGACACACCGCTTTCTCAACAGAAGAAAGATACTGAAGGCCCTATTTTAACGATCTAAGCACACGGCATGAAGCGCCTGGCACAGGTGCGTTTAGGGCGTATCCAAATCCACTTTTGCTGGTTTGATGGCGGAAAAAAGGGTCCATGCGCCGGGCGCATGGTTCAAAAGGGTTGTACTTAGTGTCTTCATTAATCACAGGTGTGCTTTGGGCGTAACATGCAATAAACCAATCAGAGAGTCATCTCCCATTCCCTTTAAAAGCCAGGTGCGTTTGGACCTTGGAGCATTGCTATTATGATGGAGGATTTGCACCGTAATATTTTTATTTGTAATCTTCTGCATGTGTGTGTGCTGCTGCACTTCCCTGTGTGTGTGTGTGTGTGTGTGTGTGTGTGTGTGTGTGTGTGTGTGTGTGTGTGTGTGTGTGTGTGTGTAACAAGCATAGTGTGTGCGCGCTGTGCACGAGCCTAGGAGGATTTTACTAATTTGCTGTTAAAATAACAATGAAATCCCTAACCAGGTTTTTGTCGGTCAGTGGCGCGATCACTTCCCGTTGCCTCAAGATAGCAGTACGGCCAGAATGCACCCGAACACACCTCCCTGTAAGACCAGCATGCCCAGAATGCACCTGAACAGACCTCCCTGTAAGACCAGCACGCCCAGAATGCACCTGAACACACCTCCCTGTAAGACCAGCACGCCCATGGGCCACAGATGGGCGCAGGTGCATTTGCTATTTAAACGACGTGGGTGCTGGATGGGAAATTAACAACTACGTTGGTCTTAAACTAGCAAAGACTCTTGCGTTGGACTTTGCACTGTGCTGCGCCGGGTGCAAGATAGGGCCCTGAATGCTTAAAGGAACAGTCAGGCATTTTTGGAAATTAATAATAAACTAGAACTGCAAGCAGTTATGACGGGGTCCAAGCCACCGATGCAAGTCGACCCCGACGCACCGGGGAGCGCGCGAAAGCAGAACGTAAAGCCTGACAGTGGGGAGGCAAACGTCGATAAATATCGAGAGGTGTGAGCCGCAAGGTCTGCTGTACGTTGCCGATGCAAATATCCCATCAACATTGATAGAGCAAAAGGGCCAAAACTGGTCTACGTTGACTTTAGCGCCCCCTAATGGCCGATCTTTACCAAATTTGGTACAGTTCATCGTAGTGGGATGTTGAACAAGTTTTTTTGCTGATACCATTTAATTTGGCCAAGTTATGATAACGTTTGTGTTTGGTAACTAGCTAGGATAATTTGTTTGGTTGTCAAATGTGCATACTTTAACGTAGCAAATTTCTTTTTGCAGCTATTGATCAGCTGTATCTGTAGGTGCTACTTACCAGGTTTCGTGCACATCGGTCGTACAGCCTAGGACAAGTTAAAAAAAATTGGCATTGCGCGATATTGCGAAAATACTTCTCAGCAGAAATGGGCGTGGCCTACATTATGTGATTCAGATTGATTCAAGGACCACGTGGATGTATGGTTTGTCAATGTGTAATGTGGGAGTTAAAGGCAAAAAATAATTATAGCGCCACCTAGTGGTCAAACTAGGTGGCAAATTTGGTAAAAATCAGACGAGCTGTTCATGAGATATAAACATTTTGTACTTGTAGCGCCCCCTAATGGCCAATTGTTTGTAAAATGTGTGGGGCGCCTCCAGAGTGTCATGGGAAACAAGAATCTTAAGTTTCGCGTTGATAGCATTTATTTTGGCCGAGATATGACAACGTTTGTATTTTCATAGTTAGCTACACAAATTTGTTTGTGCGTAATATGCATAATTTGTATTCTATAAAAATTCTTTGTATAACTTTTTGTCAGGTCAGTCTGCAGGTGCTACCTGCCAAGTTTCGTGCAGATCGGTCGCACGGTCTAGGAGGAGTTCGAAAAAGTAGGTTTTTGATGAATCGCGATTTTTCACGCATAAAAGTCTAGGCGGAAATGGGCGTGGCCTATATCAGGAGATTCAGTAGGATCCAGGGAGCGCATGGATATGTGTATTTTTAATGTGCGATGTACAGTTTGGAAGTTATAGGGCCAAACGCACTTTTTCTGCTATAGCGCCACCTAGTGGTGGAAGTGGGTCAATTGTTACGCCTGAGGTCGTTGCGGGGTTCTGGACCAGTCCTGAAAATGGCACCCGCCCACCATGTACGGTTTATGCTGTAGCGGGACTTTTACGCGGAGAAGAATAATGGAAAATGGAAAATAATCTAGAAAAACAATAGGGTTCCACAGCCCTGCTGCGGTTCTTCCAGACTCGTGCTTGGACCCATAATAAAACAGCTTGGGATTTGTTTGATTATTTGTATTTTATTTCCGTTTATCCCCGCTGTCTATTGTGTTCAATACACATACAGATGAAATTGATATCAATCGAAAGACTATTAGTTGACGGCAAAAGACAAAACAATCTCCAATGTGTTGAAATGTTCCTTTAACTGCTCCTGTCGCTTTGTGCCCTTTCACACCAGACCACACCATCAACTCCTGTCTTGTAGTATTAGCTTACAGCAAATGCTATGATAGCTTCCTTCATTTGGGCCTCTACCTCTCCCTTCCCTCAAAGGAAAAGATCATATATTTCTGCCAGAAACTGCTGTCTGTGTTTCCAGGCCCTTGGCAGTGGACTGGAGTTGTGTTGGTCAACTCTCAGAATGTGAAGCTCATTTTAGCCCACCATTCATGGATAAATGAAGATTAAAAACCACTATATCACAAATACAGAAAACCCTGCATCTGCGTCATTTAGCAGTGCTTTAATTCACAGATCTTCCCCGCAACGAACATTAAACGAGGGTTCATTAAGGTAAAGGAATTAGGGAAGCATGTGTGCAGTCGTCACAGTCTTGCCAAATAAAAAGATCCCTCCTGTGAATTTGGAAGGTCTTTAAGACTATCCAGCAGCGAAACTGAAGAGTTTGCTCCTTCCTTTACGCCTTAGTTGGAGATTCATGTGAAATCAATTGGCGGTTTGTGTGCGACAATAGGAGTGTGCTCATTAGTGGAGCACATACACTTTGGTCATTTGTCTTCTATTCACTAGGTGGCCGGAGGGCACTTACAATTCCCATCGTTTCCCAGGCAGATATGCCTGCTCAGCCCATCCAAGATTCTTTACTCTGTGTGTGTGTGTGTGTGTGTGTGTGTGTGTGTGTGTGTGTGTGTGTGTGTGTGTGTGTGTGTGTGTGTGTGCGTGTGATCCACCTGCCTCGGCATATTTGTGTTAATGTGCAGCAGCTGTTAGCGTATGCCCCTACAACTCATGATGCCAATTATCTATGCCAATTAAATTTCTACTCTGATTTTAGTAAATTTACCACACTTAATATGTAAACAATACAGGTATATTATTAGACCTGTTCACAGCTTTTCTTAGCCGAGTGCCAGAGGGCTACTTTCCATAACTTTACACTTATTAGAGTTTGGCTAGGCTCAGTCTAAATTGGGGTCCCCACTGTGTTCTGTTGGTTGCTTACAGGATCATTCTGGTTTATTGCAACTTGGATCTTATTTTTGTGCTTTTGGCCATCATTCCTATTGATATGTTACCAAGTTAATTGCTGACATCAGGGATCAACTCAGAATGTAGTTGTCCAGTGTGAGAAATATACGTACAAGGACAGATGACTAAATGCCCCAAGAAATCTCTGCGTCTATCTGAAGGTTATAATTTGCATTCTACATTCTGAGTTGTTGAAATCAGAGGGTATTACCAGCTGACATGAGCCTGTTAAACACAACCGGTCTAGGTCAGTGGTTTCAAAGTGGGGCCCAGGGAACCCCAGGGGTCCTTGATGGGTTTCCATGGTGTTCCAGTGGGTCCCGGGAACAATGGGGAATAATTTATTTTCGCTATCATTTCATCAATAACTAACACAATGACAGAATGTATGACTATTTTGCTCATGGGTTTCATACACTTTCTATAATAAAACATCTAAAAGCAAAAGTCCTATCAGATTGGGACCCTGGGACAATCAAATGGGGGTCTGTGGTCTAATTTGGGTCATTTTAGGATTCCTTGACATGAAAAAGTTTGGGAACCACTGGTCTAGGTGGCTGATGTTACTCCTACGTTCCTGTTAAAGGGGTCCTCAGGAGTTTAATGGTAAACTGATCTCGCTTTGCCAGTGGAGGAGGGTCTGGCTAGGCCACACAACATTCTGGGATGGGAGAAAAATGTGCTCTGGTTTATTGGCATTTCTTTAAACCAATCACAATCGTCTTGGGCGCCGCTAAGCACCACACGGAGCCATGGTGCCTCTGCAAAATAGCCTCGGGAAGGAACTTGTTTTGGTGGAACATCTGTACGTTCAAAAGTAGTTTTAGTCGTGCGAGAGAAAACTCAGATTGGACAGATAGTCTAGCTAGTTGTCTGGATTTACCCTGCAGAGATCTGAGGAGCAGTTAACCAGAGTCCTCAGAAATCCACCGGAAGTTAGAACGCCAACACAAAGAAAGAGGAAGGGGACGGACATTGACAAAAAGACGTGCCCTTTCCTTCTCTGCAAAGCCGACTTTTAAAAATGTTTAAAAGTATTTTAAATGCAGCGTTGTTCAGATCCATGTTTATTAGCTTGGAGTCTTGTTCTTCCCTGCCTTTGCTGGTGCATTGCAGCATATCCTGGTGTGTTACCCCCACCTGTTGATCAGTGGAATAATGTGACATGTGAACTGTGCATTGTCTAACCTGCGTATATGTGCATGCATCCTTGTGTGCGTGCATAAGATCAGCAACATAGAAAAAAAGCTCCATAGTGGGTCTAAGGGGGCTTTCACACCTGCCTCGTTTGGTCCGGATCTTCAGACTTTTCAGTTTGATCCGAACCAAAATTATAGGTGTGAAACCTCTCTCGGACCACGGTCCGGATCAAACAGCCGAAATTTGGTCTGACCAAAAAAGGAAGTCTCGGTCCGGAAAACAAACTGAACCATGGTCCGTTTCGTTTATAGTGTGAAAGCATTTTTTTGGATGGTTCTGACTTTTGGACCAAAGGAAGCTCTGGCAGGCTATCGTCGTGTTATAAGACCAGGGAAGCTCCTTTAAGGAACAGCTCAGTGCTTAGTGTGTAGACTACATGAGAGAGTGTGTAACGGTGAATGCGCTCAGAGCAGACAGCTGTCGGCTATCAGAGCAGAGAATGCATCAGCAGTTTACTTGTTAAGTGGTAGTAAATGTACAGTGTAGGTTTTCATTTGTTTCTGAATAAATGCTGCAGCAGTAAAGTTCCTGTGTCTTGCTTCTCAACATCACAACAAAACAAAAAGAGCCGTGGCAGTAGTGGAGAGCAGCAGTCAGTTGAAAAAACTCAACACAACACAGAGAGAGGATACGAGAGGATGGGGAAGCCCGTCTATAAACCAATCAATCATAAGCATCAGGAGACGCAAGTGATGACGGCAGGACGTAGTTTTGTCACGTATAGATCTTTAGTGCGCTTGCATAAATGCAGTGTGAAACCAAAACTTATCGGATAAAATGCAAAAACATGAACCTTGGTCCAGACTTTCAGGTGTGACAGCCCCCTAAAACTCCACAGGGAGCCTCTAACTTCCTAAATGTGTTACAGACTTTGATGTGCTGCAGCTGTCGTGGTTTGATTTGCCCAGGTTCAGAGATATCGGTCCCTGAGATTTCAGCCTCCAAAAACGACATTTGAAAAATTCACCAGCAAACAAAGAAACCTCATAATCCTGGGTTTCCTGTTTTAGTTTGCAGGGTCACTTCCCATGAGTCATGTCTTGTTTGACTTCCTGCCTTATGTGTTTTCCCGCGCCTCGCCCTGATGTGTTTTCACCTGTTCATCAGCTATCATGCCACCACCCTCGTTACCTTGTGTATTGAGTCTGTGTGCTCCCTTTTTCTGGTGTCAGTTTGTCGTTGCACTTTGTGTCAAAACATTCTGCCTGTTTCTAGTGCTCTGTTCACTAGTGTTCCTGGTTTTCCCTGTTTTTTGGATTTGCTGCCTGCTTTACTTGAACTGTAAGTTTATTTTCGTCATTGAATCATTACAACTCTCCCTGCTACCTACCTCCTCGTCTCTTCTGCATTTGGGTCCAAAGCTGCAACTCCTGAAACCATGACACAGTTGCTGTAAATACACACACTGTGAACAGTTTGTATATGGACTTCTTCTTGCATAGAATGTAGTTCAATGATTATTTATTGAAAATATATATAAACAGCTATCACCAGTAACAGCCTTTTATTTATGAATCCATTGACATCCTACTGTCATTTTTTTGTTATCACATTGTGGGGGATTTAAAACGCTCGAAAACCAATTTTAATAAAAGCATAAAAAGTTCTGTCAGATTTCTCCCTTTTGTTTAGGAGAAAAAGACTCCTGAATTAAAATTGGTTGCTGTCAGACAAGACACTTATCAGTAACTTCAGAAAATAGCTACAACTGTATCCACAGAATGCATTTGAAACCTCTTTTGACGGTTGTACTGATATGACATTATAAAAGTCATGGAAGATCATTAGGAAATTTGAATGAGCAGATATACGCTGTTGGTTTGCTTACAGATACTTTCCTTATAGATACAAATGTAACACGAAGTGAACAATAGAATGCAAAATGACCCTGAACAAGCTGTCGACGGCTTCATGTTCAGACTGCGCGTGTTCTCAGCCCAGGCAGAGCCTGAGGCACAGTTGCCATTTACCATATTGTACATGTCTGTAGAGCCATCAGATCTGATAGCATCAAACCGCCTAATTCCTTTCAGCATACACGTCCAACACAGAGCCTTCATTGTTGAGGACTAGTAATTGATATCCAGACATTGGCTGCCATAAATCATGCACAGACAGCTTCTTGGACGGAGTGTATAATGGGATTTTATGATATTCATCCCGAAACTACAGCATGAAAAAAACGAAGATCCTAACAAAATGAAAGAGAATCAGTATGGAGGAGCAGTGGTCGCCCGCTGAGTCAATAAATCCTCTTCATTTTATTGACTGAGGCAAGGAGAGGGGATCAGCAGCTTCCTGAATGCCTCAACTTCACACGCCTGTTTAGATACAAAAATGAAAATAGAATGTATCCAATATCCAAGAATAGACGGAAATGGAGGGGGGTGGGGGGGTCAGGACCTACCCCATCTGACGGTTGTCCCTGTCATCATTTAAAAACATGCTGTGTATTATAAATAATATGATATATACTTAAAATAATTGTGTATGTAGTAAAATAATGCCAACGCAAAATAGGGCAAAAGAAATGTGTTTTAATTTAGAAACATTTAAAGGTCCTATGACATGTTGCTTTTTGGATGCTTTTACATAGGCCTTAGTGGTCCCCTAATACTGTATCTGAAGTCTCTTTTATATAGACCTTAGTGGTCCCCTAATACTGTATCTGAAGTCTCTTTTATATAGACCTCAGTGGTCCCCTAATACTGTATCTGAAGTCTCTTTTATATAGACCTTAGTGGTCCCCTAATACTGTATCTGAAGTCTCTTTTATATAGGCCTTAGTGGTCCCCTAATACTGTATCTGAAGTCTCTTTTATATAGACCTCAGTGGTCCCCTAATACTGTATCTGAAGTCTCTTTTATATAGGCCTCAGTGGTCCCCTAATACTGTATCTGAAGTCTCTTTTATATAGACCTTAGTGGTCCCCTAATACTGTATCTGAAGTCTCTTTTATATAGGCCTTAGTGGTCCCTTAATACTGTATCTGAAGTCTCTTTTATATAGGCCTCAGTGGTCCCCTAATACTGTATCTGAAGTCTCTTTTATATAGGCCTTAGTGGTCCCCTAATACTGTATCTGAAGTCTCTTTTATATAGACCTCAGTGGTCCCCTAATACTGTATCTGAAGTCTCTTTTATATAGGCCTTAGTGGTCCCCTAATACTGTATCTGAAGTCTCTTTTATATAGGCCTTAGTGGTCCCTTAATACTGTATCTGAAGTCTCTTTTATATAGACCTCAGTGGTCCCCTAATACTGTATCTGAAGTCTCTTTTATATAGGCCTCTGTGGTCCCCTAATACTGTATCTGAAGTCTCTTTTATATAGACCTTAGTGGTCCCCTAATACTGTATCTGAAGTCTTTTATATAGACCTTAGTGGTCCCCTAATACTGTATCTGAAGTCTTTTATATAGACCTTAGTGGTCCCCTAATACTGTATCTGAAGTCTCTTTTATATAGACCTTAGTGGTCCCCTAATACTGTATCTGAAGTCTCTTTTATATAGGCCTTAGTGGTCCCCTAATACTGTATCTGAAGTCTCTTTTATATAGACCTTAGTGGTCCCCTAATACTGTATCTGAAGTCTCTTTTATATAGACATCAGTGGTCCCCTAATACTGTATTTGATGTCTCTTTGTAGCTATTGAGGAGGAGAGAGGGGGCCCAAGGTGGAGGGTGGGGTGTGGCCTTGACCAACTGCCACTTTGCTCGTTTGAAAGCCATGGTGTCTCTCTCTCATGGCCAAATTCTCTGGGCGGGCAAAGCAGAGAAAGGGGAGGTAACCTTTCCCCTTATGACGTCATAAAGGGAAGATTCCAGATTGGCCCATCTGAGCTTTCATTTTCTCAAAGGCAGAGCAGGATATCCAGGGCTCGGTTTACACCTATCGCCATTTCTAGCCACTGGAGGACCATAGGCAGGCTGGGGGAACTCATATTAATGTTAAATTTGTCATGCCATGGGACCTTTAAGGCCCCCCTCCCTTGCCTCCCTTGGCTGTATTATTTGTGTCCCCTGCAAAAATTGCTCTTCATAAATTTGATCTGTTAGATGAAATTTACACCCATGAATCTAAGGTATATGTGGATCCTTAAAAAACCTCATAGGTACTTTTTGTTCAGCCATGTGTAGTACCTGCAGGTATTCCCTTCAGAATGCCACACAACAAAACCTTTTAAAAACACTAAAGTCACACAAAGGTAGTCTGGTCTTGAAAAGAGAGCAATATAACGGCTTCAGTTCCCTGTTGTAATAGCATACACTTAAACTGATATAGATTTGTTTAGGTGTCTAAAATCCATTTAGCTACTCACTATATTAGTTGAGGGTGTTGACATGTCAACATTTGCTCAGGCTGATGGGATTTAATCATGAACCAAAGTATTGAAATGTTTACCAGATGATGGCAACAGTTAAAATGTCAGATAATCGCCATCTGTACAAAGGTTTGAGCCAATTCATCCAATATTACTGGAATTGTTGGGTCTTTGTAAATTATAGAGTGTGGTCTAGACCTACTCTATATGTAAAGTGTCCTGAGATAACTCCTGTTATGATTTGATACTGTAAATAAAATTGAATTGAATTGACAAGTTTTTCCTCGCTACTCAAGGTTTTTGCCTAAAAGGAGTTTTTCCTCACCACTGTCGCACTAATTGCTTGCTCTTGGGGGAATTACTGGAATTGTTGGGTCTTTGCAAATTATAGAGTGTGGTCTAGACCAACTCTACCTGTAACGTGTCTTGATAAGATAACTCTTGCTATGATTTGATACTATGAATAAAATTGAATTGAATATTCATAGTATAAGTGAAAACTTTGACCTGCTTGTGAAACTAGAGGAAAAGTCAGGGTATCACCAAATCTACAGGGCCCCATAGCTGTGTGTACAAGAGTTCATGGCACTTCATCTAATAGTTGCTGATATTTTTTCGGTCTGGACTAAAGAACTGAAATATACCTCATATTTTACCTTACATAGCTGCTCATTTCTGCCTCCTTTCACTGCCTTTTTGAGCAGGAAACAGGCCTATTTTGCCAGCCACTTATAATCAAAGCCATCAAAGTGTCTGTACTAGTAATAACTAGTAATACATAACAAGTTGGATATAAATCTATCCTGCAGGAACTCGGACAACTCCACTGCCTGTACAGACTGATTTATTTTACTGTCACTAAACTCCAGTAGTCCTAGTCTTAAAGGCTGCAGTTAAAGTTAAACATTTTAACGATAACATTCTCTGTCCCTGTTCACACTCCGCTCACAATATATTCATGTTGATGAATATATGCATATATACTTATATGAGGGAAGTCAATACTGCAAGTCAATACCAAATTCCACATAAGTGTACTTATTGTGGCAAAAAAAAGTATTCTGATTATGCATTTACACACAATAAACTACATAAAATGCATTGGTGTATCTGACTGGAGTACAAAGAGAGCAGACTTTTCTTTTAAATGTGTATGAGGCTGAATGCCCTTCAACAAGCTCCCCCTGCCTGGTAAACACACACACACACACACACACACACACACACACACACACACACACACACACACACACACACACACACACACACACACACACACACAAGCAAACACACACTACAATTAGAGCCAATTATGTCCTAATCAATGAAGGAGATTCACATTCGGCAATGAAAATCTGATAACAGCTTAACAGCCAGGGAGGTCAACCTCTATTCGTCTCCATTACGGGGGAGAGAAGGACAGCAGGAGGGGTTAGAATACAGGGAGAGAAACACAACAAGACAATAATGGCAGGTGTATCTGCAGGGTTCAGAGAGACTTGTTAAAGGTCCCACGACATGGTGCGCTTTGGATGCTTTTATATAGGCCTCTGTGGTCCCCTAATACTGTATCTGAAGTCTCTTTTATATAGGCCTTAGTGGTCCCCTAATACTGTATCGGAAGTCTCTTTTATATAGACCTCAGTGGTCCCCTAATACTGTATCTGAAGTCTCTTTTATATAGGCCTTAGTGGTCCCCTAATACTGTATCTGAAGTCTCTTTTATATAGGCCTCAGTGGTCCCCTAATACTGTATCTGAAGTCTCTTTTATATAGACCTCAGTGGTCCCCTAATACTGTATCTGAAGTCTCTTTTATATAGACCTTATTGGTCCCCTAATACTGTATCTGAAGTCTCTTTTATATAGGCCTTAGTGGTCCCCTAATACTGTATCTGAAGTCTCTTTTATATAGACCACAGTGGTCCCCTAATACTGTATCTGAAGTCTCTTTTATATAGACCACAGTGGTCCCCTAATACTGTATCTGAAGTCTCTTTTATATAGGCCTCAGTGGTCCCCTAATACTGTATCTGAAGTCTCTTTCCTGAAATTCAGCCTTGGTGCAGAATTACAGCCACTACAGCCAGTCCCACAATGAGCTTTCCTCAGGACGAGCCATTTCTCTGTAGCAATTGAGGAGGAGAGAGGGGGGGGGGGGGGGGGGGGGGGCAAGGTGGAGGGTGGGGGGTGGCCTTGACCAACTGCCACTTTGCTCGTTTGAAAGCCATGGTGTCTCTCTCTCATGGCCAAATTCTCTGGGCGGGCAAAGCAGAGAAAGGGGAGGTAACCTTGCTTGTTATGACCTCATAACAAGCAAGGTTACCTCCCCTTTCTTAAGCAAGCAACGGCTCATCTGAGTTTGCATTTTCTCAAAGGACTCGGTTTACACCTATCACCATTTCAAGCCAATTGGGGACCATAGGCAGTAGGGGTGGAACGGTACATGTATTCCTATTGAACCGAAACGGTACGGGCGTCCCGGTTTGGTACATGAATTTACACGGAGAATACACGGTATAAAAATAAATCAATTAATTAATTATGTGGAACTACTGTTAGATACGCGGGTTCTAGGGACACCTAATCTGTTGCCCCGCCTTAGCTATAGCTATGGATGAAAGACACCAAATCCCAGAATGCACTTCGCTTCACTGCTTTGAGTCCACTCCCAAACCACGCCTACCGTTTAGCTACAGACAGACAGTGAGGCATTGAACTCAACTCAATGTGTTTCATTGTTATTTCAACCATATACACAAAACAACGTTTCATCGTGGCTCAAGTTACACATTTAAAATATATAAAAACGACATTATATAAAAACGACATACGAAACAGGCTACCTTTAGTGCACACACATTATAGGCTCCGTAAAGTTCAGCAAACGCATACTAGCATTAGCGCTTGGTGGGCTGTAAACACCGAGTATAAACACAGCCGTGAATTAACGTGGAATGTAGAATGGTCGGCATGTAACAGTCAAACTCCACCAGCAGTTAGCAGTTAGTTGGATACAAATCGCCCCATTTCTGCACCACTCCGTGTTAACACAGCCCACCTCCACTAGTCTTAGCCGGCGAGAGCAGCCTGGTAGCTGGATAGTCCCGGTGCCAGTATACTTGTTATTCAACCATGTTTCCACAAAAACACAGCAGTCTTTGAACTCGCGTTGGGAGTTTCGTTGAAGTGGGATGTAGTCCAGTTTGTTGTTTAATGAACGGACACTTGCAAGCAGGATTGATGGGACAGCTAGCGTTAGCTTCCCACCTAGCCAATGAGGATGTCCCCTACCCGGCTCGGGGCATCGAGCGACACCGCTGGTCTCCGTGCTGGCAGGCGAATCTCGCAAAGTATGTTGAGTATTCCATCTGTAATAATGTTTCCTGCATATTCTCCAATCTGTACCAATGTATCCCAGTGGTACACATGTGCTGTAGTTTGAATGCACATAATTGTTGTAAAAGTTTGCTGCTGAGAAGAGAGAGCCCTGTTTAGTGAAGATTCAAGATGGCTGACATTTTGGTTTTTTTCCGGCTGAGATCGGCTCGCTTCGGGTGATGGGCGGGTTGAAAACATGCGGAAGTAGCTCCTACTACTGGCTGTAGTTCTTTGCCTCTGGCCGAACATTCCTCCAATGACTCCAAAAATCGTCATTTTACGTCATTGGAGGAATGTTTTCCATACCCCCAATGCAGAGATCTCCCATCTCAGGGAGACATATACATGTACAAATACTACCGGGTTTCTACTGATACAAAGCTGAATGCTAAATTGGTGAAGTATCCCTTTAAATTAGATATATAAGATATATAAATCCAGTCCAAAAGGGGCTTAAGAGTGGACATGCAGTGCAAAAAAAGAATCCTGCCATGACACGGTGGAAAAAAAGCACTTTTCACATGTACATTTACTTTATTAATCCATAGGTGTATATTTTAATCAACTATCTCAGGATGAATTGTAATTACTTTGATGATTCTCTGTCTTCTCATCTAGTGCCATCCTCAGGTCAACATTGGGTGCAGTGACTGTAGGAATTTAGTGCCATCATACCTGCACAGAGACCAAAACTGGTGCTCACCGAATTATGAGCAGATGAGAGATAGCTCCAGGCCACAACTCCTGCTAAAAGGATGAGTTAAACGAGATACAACGTGTTAATCAGGGAGCTTTAGAGGTGTTGGTGGGGCTTTTGAAATTTGGATAGAGCCAAGCTAGCTGTTTCCAGTCTTTATGCTAAGCTAGGTCTGCCACGTCCTGATTCCAGTACTGTACTTAACACACAGACATGAGACTATAGTTCTTCTCATCTCGTTTCGCAATGAAAGCTTTTAAGCATGGTTCAAAAAACTATTTCTTTAATAAATGCATTTTGGATCGAAAATCTTTTTTAGAAATGAGTTTACTTCAGACAGTGTGAGACTGCTGATTATTTCAGCTGTGAATGTGCAGAAAGTTTGATGACATAACGTTTAGTTCACTGTGCTGATCCACATGTATGATTGGCTGCTTGCAGTGTTGCTCTAGCCTGTGATTGGTCAGTCAGTTCCACACTCATACTCATATTGTGTGAGTAACAGCAAATATCTTCACCCATTAAAAAAAATGAATGGCATGTGGACTTATCTGTCAGTGCTTTTAACATTTAGTGAATGAGGGACATTCTAAATTAGGGGTCGGCAACCTTTTTAATATGAAGTGCCATTTTAAAATGTTCTTGTTAATCAGTGTTCCATATCTGCATTAAGCCTGCCATCATCTACGGAGCCCGCTCAGGCAGTGTTATTTTGGTAACACTACTAGAAGTGTCATGAACACATGACACTGTCATGACACATGAACCCTATCCCTAACCTAACCCTAACCATGACTTGTCATGACGAAAACCGAATGACACTTACTAAAAGAAGCATTATGTCATAAACGTTTATGACTTGTTTATAATTTTTATGACACGTTCATGACAGTGTCATGTCACTCTTATGCAGATACCTTCAAGTAAAGTGTAACCGTTATTTTTTCCTTTGCGATGCATTCTGTGAGTACTAGCCAATCAGAGGCAGAGTAGGGCGGGATGGCTGAAAAGTAAGAAAAAATAAACTGACTATGCTCCTTTTGATTTTATTTTCCAAAAACCTCTCTTACACATGTATTGCTAGTGTGCCATTGGTTGAGCTAGCTGTGCCTAAGGTTGCTGACCCCTGTTCTGAATCAACACATTGGCCATGGTCATCTTCTGCGGGCATATTTTCTTTCACGTTTCTACATGTGTCCTCTGTGTTGTCTGACCCTTGTTACTTCACCTGAGGACACAGAGTCAGTCCAGCTTTAGAAGACTTTATCTGACACTAACAGGGCCTGTATTCATCTGGTCGCTGATATGAACCATTGGACAGTCAATGGCTGTGTAAGATCAAGGGAGTGGAGTGATTAGAGGGGCTTTGGAACGCATTAACAAAGACTCATGACTGACAACTAGCTGCCCTGTCATCATCCATCATAGCCCCTGAGCTGGCCTCAGGAAGACAGGGGGGCTTTATTTATGGGAGGTGTAACACGTGCCCTTCCTGTCTGTGCCTCAGGTGTGACGAGTGCCGGCTCTGCTATCACTTCGGGTGTCTGGACCCCCCGCTGAAGAAATCCCCCAAGCAGACGGGATACGGCTGGATCTGCCAGGAGTGTGACACATCCACCTCCAAGGTGAGTGTGTACTATGTGTGCATGTCTCAGAAAGCAACAGGGGGTGGGGGTGGGGGGGGGGGGGGGGTGGGGGGGGGGGGGGGGATGGAGTGGATGGGCACAGTGTGTTATTCCAAGATGGTCATCCACATTCCCAGCCTTGTTGTAATATAAATTGCCTAAATTAGCTACTTAGCTATAGCTACAGATACAAAGAGTGCATAGCTCCTTTTATATTGGCTGAACTAACTGATTTAGAGTCAATATTAGATTTTATTTCAATGTAACTGCCAACGGTGGTGGCTTTGCAAGCCGTTTTGCAACAGGAATGTACATAGTGCTGAGGTCATCATAGGAGCTACCTGAGTTTTGACGGCCTGGTCTTTTTTCCGTCATTGAAACTGGATTAATGAAAGAGAGATAGCTAATGTCAGTTAGCTTCTGTCTTTTTCGTAATGCATGGCTAACAGTGCTCAGCTAAGGTGCCTGACAACAACTCAGCAGGTGTTGAAATAGCATGCGCAAAAATAAATGTCAGTGGGAATCAGTGCTAATATTAGCAAGCAAGGCTAACTAGCTTCCACTGCCTAAGTGGAAGCTACAAATTTAATAGCACAATGGGTTATAATGGTCACTAACATTAAATATAGTGCGTTAGTCAAACAGTACCGATTGAGCGGATTGAGGGGGATATAATTTAAAGGAAGGATACTTTAATTTTCAATTCAAACAAACAAAACCCCAAAATGTCACTGCGGGACCAGAATTTATGTTTAAACATCTCTAAAAACATTATGTAATAAATGTAGTTTCACAGCGGAGCACTGTTGATCACCTTTGGTGCCTTGAAGCAATGTTTTGATGATTGGTCCTTGTGTTGTTTGTATCTTATGGTTGTATTGTATAATATGCAGTATTTTACTATGAAAAAAACCCACAAGTGTGAGTACGTGAATCAGCATCTTATCCCGCCCTGTACACGCTCATTTTTAACCATAAATAGTCAATTCAAAGCACCTCATGAATGCTGATCAGCATGTTAATGACCCTGGCAGTTGTTCTTTCGTTATGCTGAATCATGACGACTGGCGGGGAAAGAGCAAAAAACTTCTCAGACGCTGGTGAATTGCTGCAAATTGAATTATAATTTTGGCCTGTTCTTGCACAGTGTAGGGAAACCTGATCTATAACTATATGTATTAATAATACGTCCAAAACGGCAGGCATTACGGCACTCAGGGAAAGCTTCAATATACCAGTATATGATAATTAACAGAACTATATATTATATCCAAACAAGCCTTAGTGATAAAGTTGAAGATTATAATATTTATATAAAAAACTTAGCTGTCTGCCATTTCCCTGAGGAAACAGCCGTTGGCTCCCAGAGTGGCGAAGACCGGGATGGCACGGTTCTGACGCGTTGCCCTCTACTGGACTGAATTCAGTACATAGATCCAAGAGCGCAGCTTCAGGGAATCTAAATCGGCATATTAACCAGTCATCGTCCTGGTCCCTGAAGTCTCTTTTTCTCCTGATTCTTCCATTGGCATAGTCCTCCTGCAGGGCCAGCAGTGCCATCATGCAGCATTACGCACGGGGGTCACCGCAGTGTTTATATGTTTACCTCACCATCTGCATCGCCAATTCCCTTTGTCTCTAAAATGTGCGTACGCACATGTACACTCAATGATGGTTTCATGCTTTTGTTTTCCACAGTGACAGTTGGTGGCAGTAAAAAAAACTGTAGCAATGTGGCAGCAAAAGGCAGAGAAAGCGATTGTGGTTGTTAACAGTGCAGGTTTCAAAATATTACAGGGGGAATAAATGTAACACATTTGTTGGACCTCAAAGATCTGTTTGGTCACAGAAAAGTTGTTAAGCCTTTTAAGCCTTTAAGTTCTGATAATGAAAATTGGTCATTGTAAGAATGCATAGATGCTGTGTTTGATCACAACCGTTAAATTCCATCTGACTCCTGCTTCCACACTTTTTCGAAGAAGCCCAAAGCTAACACTGGACATTTGCCTGGTAACTGCATAGGTATTTTCACTTACTGTGATTATGTGAAAATTGATAATCAAGAAGTGAAATAAAGTACAGTAGCAGTCCATTTAAAAAATAGATCCTTAAAGGAACACGCCGACTTATTGGGACATTAGCTTATTCACCGTAACCCCGAGAGTTAGACAAGTTGATACATACCCTTCTCATCTCCATGCGTGTTGTATCTCTGTCTGACAGCTCCACTGTTAGCTTAGCACAGATCCTGGAGGTAACCGGCTCCAACTAGCCTACTGCTCTGAATAATTGACAAAATAACGGCAGAAGATGGCTGTGTCTCATGTGACGTTGTTATTTGTACACGCTGTGACTATACAAATCACAACATGTAAATAGGAACATGTTGCTGTTATTTTGTCACTTATTTGGAGCAGGACAGTCTACAGTGTTCCATATCTGCATTAAGCCTGCCATCATCTACGGAGCCCGCTCAGGCTCACACTCTGAATCAGAGGAACAAAACATTCAATTATCAAGAAAACCAAAAGGTTAAAGCGCTCTTTAAATGTCAAGTGGTTCCCATGATAAAGTATTTTAGTATGTTTTTACATGAATGTACAATCTTTTTGCCAAATGTTTTTTATTTGACATTCAGTAGCCACACAAAAATACATGTGGTGACATATTAAGTAACTGATAAATTTGCCCTAACTTTAGCTAACCTGATGGCCTGATCTATGCTAATATGAGCATCAATCCAGGCAGCATGTTCCAGTATCAGATGAGAACATCTGTCTTCTTGTATCCATAAAGTGATTTAGGGTCAGTTCCAGTCCACTGGGATTCCACTCTAACTTCTAATGAACCTCAGCACAGTTCTGTTGAGAAGAAACAAGACCTGCAGCTTCAAGGATCTTGATGAACTTATATGCTTTTCTCAGTTTCTGTTGATGATTGGAATTCAGTAGATTTTTGTCATAACACAGAATTCACTTCATTCAGACAATGAACTATACGTACAGTCACTTTTTAATACTATCATCTGATTTTGGTTCCAGTGGATAGTGTTCCTATCATTGTTTCCAACAGATCAGGTTATTCTGTCTGTTCTAGTGTAGGTATAAGGTTCTATGAAATCAGGATTACACACAGTGTTGATTTGTGTTTGTACTTTTGAACGTACACGTTTTCCACCAAAACAAGTTCGTTCCCGAGACTATTTTGCAGAGACGTTGCTCCGTGCGGCACTTAGTACCGCTGCCGCTAGCGTTAGCTGGTAACTTAATGGACAGTTTGCCGATTATCTGTTCTGCCGTACATGCAGATGAATGGTGGCAGTACCTGGAGGTCTGCGTTTATCTGCCAGTAAAACTCCTGTTGGATGACGCTCTGCAGAAGGGTTGAAAATCGGCAACTTTCCCTCTTTAACGTTTAGCTTAGCGTAGCGCCATAGTAACGATAAACAACACTGGCTCTAGTCAGATGTGTGACTTACCAAACTACTGGACCACTGGAACTACTGGTCACTGTTATATCACACTACATCCCAATTTGCTTCTAAGATAGAACATACCTAAGTCTTGTGACCCCAAAAGGTGTCTTGACAGGGAAACTTGCTTGAACAGTCCAATTGTGTTGTTTTTCTGGTGTGGATAGTATCAATCAAGTACAATATTCACTATAGAATTCAAATCCTCATGTCGCATGAACCCTGTTCTACACTGTATTTTCCCCTTTAATCATTGATTCACAAGTAGACTTTATTCACATATTATACTTTTATGCTGTAGACCTTTAGCAGTAAAGACAAATAGTAAGTATTAAGCCAGTCTCTGTGGCTTTCTCCCACTCAACTCTGTTTCACTTCCCTCGTTCTGCCACCTTTTATACTTTTGTTTCTCATTCCCTCTGGAGTATCTTGTCCCCATGAAGTTGCTCCCATCATCCTCCCCCTCCCTCCTACTTGTTAACATCAAATGGGAGAACCTCTTGGCTTTGGCTCTCTCTACCCCCAGAGCAGTTCGACATTTCACTGGTGACAGGAGAATAACATTTGCTGTGTTGACGTGACAAATTAGTGTGAACGTCTTTCTCTCCATTCCTTTAGTAAGCAAAGATCACTCGTGTTCAAAAACTGTAAGCCTTTTCAAAGCATTGGTTTTATACCAAACTGTGTATATATATATATATATATATATATATATATATATATATATATATATATATATATGTATGTATGTATGTATATGTATGTATGTATGTATGTATGTATATGTATGTATGTATATATATTAAGGGTGCTCCGATCGATCGGCCACCGATCGGTATCGGCCGATAATGGCTTTAAATAGTTTGATCGGTGGTCTCCATAAAGGCCGATCAGATAGGCCGATCAGATGATGCACTACCACGGATGTATTAGTAGCGCACTACTCCTGAGAACATTTTCAAAATGGCGGCGTCCCTACATTCAGCGGTCTGGCAGTTCTACAAGGTGTCTGAACGGTGGCAGAACAGGAGTTGGCCCGCGGCTGCGGAACGAAGGCGGTAGGAAGACGGCTACTGCTTTTAAAAGCGTCTGCCACCGGTGGTGCTCCGGCAAACGTGTTTGTGATTACGCCATTCTGACGCTTCTACTGCCTCTGGAGCACCGCTAGTGTTCCGCCGACTCATTGCTATCTGGGAAAAAGGCAATACACTAGCGATTAGCAACGTGTGTACCGAGGAAATACCACGAGGCGGAAATCTCCAAAGACATTTCAACACCACCAACCTCATCAGACATTTGAAGGTTAGTCACAGAAAGGAGGATGAGGAGTTTTCAAAGTTAGCTAACGCTAAGGCAGAGCGGAGTTGTGTAGCTAGCAGCTCCGGCGCTCAAACAGCTGTTTCCCCGTGTGTGTGTGTGTGTGTGTGTGTGTGTGTGTGTGTGTGTGTGTGTGTGTGTGTGTGTGTCGGTGTGACTGACTGTGTGTGTCTGTGTGTGCGCCGCTCAAACAGCTGTTTCGCCGTGTGTGTGTGTGTGTGTGTGTCGGTGTGTGTGTGTGTGTGTGTCTCGGTGTGACTGACTGTGTGTGTCTGTGTGTGCTGAAGAAATGTGCAATGATTGAAAAAAAAATAAAAAAAAATAAAAATAGGCTCCAATACATAACTAAAGTGTGTGGCAAAATTTCCCAAAACTCCCTGATTGACTTAAACTCTCTATATGAGATAAGGACTCTGAAGAAAGCCCAGTCAGTCCTGGCTGATATAACCCCCCCTCTGAACAGCGACAAGATGTTACCGTCTGGCCGCAGATTCTGTCTGCCAAAATGCAGGACAAACAGACATAAAAACTCTTTTGTTCCTGCTGCTATAGGCTTTGTAAATAAGTCATTGCGAGATGTGTATGTCTGTGTAGTTTGTATTTATTTTGTCTATTATTGATGGGGTTTGTTTTCTGTATAGTCTCTGTGTTGTTTATGTTGCATTCTATTGCTGCACAACGAATTGCCCCTCGGGGATAATAAAGACTCCTTGAACCTTGAACCTTGAAAGGACATTGTTTTAGATTTTGAGCTAGGACAGAAAGCCAAACAGTTACTGATACATTCTCTAAACATGTGTGACTGTTATGTAATGGCGTAATTTTCAGTTCATAAAAGTGATCGGTGATCGGTATCGGCCGATACGTCTTCCAGCAATCGGTGATCGGTGATCGGCCTCAAAAATCCTGATCGGAGCACCCTTAATATATATGTATGTATGTATATATATGTATGTATGTGTATATATATATATATATATATATATATATATATATATATACCAATCTGTTTATGTTTGACTAGTAGTCGACAAAAAGTAGCTCATAGATATGTGTAAGGGGGGAATGGTTTCCGATTCTGAAGTTTTTTTTAAATATTCGATTTGAGTTTGTCCGGCACATTGTAGAGGCTTAAAAGAAGCCATCACGTGCACGCCATTTCTAATGTTGCAGGGTCTACATTTTGAGAGGCAGTTAAGAATATGACATTTTTCAGAAAGCATGGTGTACAGACCTTTTAAGGCGCAAGGTGCTCAGAGTGTCTCAGTAATAGCAAGTGTGGGGAGATAATTGACTCCACTAAGGGCATCTAAAAAGCACTCTGAGATGAGAGCTGTATTTAAGGAAAGTTTTATTATCTGCTTTTAAATGCCAAGTCATGCACCGTTTTTGCCTGTGGGGGGAGAATGTTTCTTAAATGCCAGCATTAAGTGTAGAATATCACCTGATGGTTGTGACTGAGATTCAGCTGCTGGCAGAGATAGCGGACGGTCAACCCCTCTGCCTGACAGCCTGCTACAAAGAATGGTGCAGGAAGTGATTTGTCTGAGCTCCCCGCATCCACTGCTCTTATCTGAGAGGAAGATGTATGACATCTGAAGGAAGAGGTACGCAGTAAGCGGCACGGAGTATCTTACAGTATGTGATGCTGACCACAGTTTTGGTTAAATGTTTGAAATTCAGCATGTTTGTGTATTTCATTGAAAATTCCAGAGGATTGCTAGGATAAAAGTATAACATGAACAGCATACTTTGCTATTTGTACTGGTAGAGTTTTAAACATTAACCCTCTAAGTAAGGGTGCTCCGATCAGGATTTTTGGGGCCGATCACCGATTGCTGGAAGACGTATCGGCCGATACCGATCACCGATCACTTTTATGAACTGAAAATTACGCCATTATGTAACAGTCACACATGTTTAGAGAATGTATCAGTAACTGTTTGGCTTTCAGTCCTAGCTCAAAATCTAAAAAATTTCCTTTCAATCACTGCAGACATTTCTTCAGCACACACAGACACATACAGTCAGTCACACACACACACACCGACACACACACACACACACACACACACACGGGGAAACAGCTGTTTGAGCGGCGCAGCTGCAACACTCTGCTCTGCCTTAGCGTTAGCTAACTTTGAAAACTCCTCATCCTCCTTTCTGTGACTAACCTTCACATGTCTGATGAGGTTGGTGGTGTTAAATGTCTTTGGAGCTTTCCGCCTCGTGGTATTTCCTCGGTACACACGTTGCTAATCGCTAGTGTATTGTCTTTTTCCCAGATAGCAATGAGTCGGCGGACCACCAGCGGTGCTCCAGAGGCAGTAGAAGCGTCAGAATGGTGTAATCACAAACACGTTTGCCGGAGCACCACCGGTGGCAGCCGCTTTTTAAAAGCAGTAGCCGTCTTCCTAGCGTCTTCGTTCCGCGGCCGGCCGCGGGCCAACTGCTGTTCTGCCGCCTTTCAGACACCTTGTAGAACTGCCAGACCGCTGAATGTACGGACGCCGCCATTTTGAAAATGTTCTCAGGAGTAGTGCGCTCTTAATACATCCGTGGTAGTGCGTCATCTGATCGGCCTATCTGATCGGCATTTATGGAGACCACCGATCAAACTATTTAAAGCCATTATCGGCCGATACCGATCGGTGGCCGATCGATCGGAGCACCCTTACCTCTAAGGTCTAAGGGCATTTTTACATATCTTCTAGAATTCTCCTTTTAAGGGTTGTTGCATATATAACCTGATCCCCATGTGTTTCATTTCAAAATGTTCAGAACAAATTCAGCTTTCTGTATAGTGACGCCCAAAATTGTTACAGAGCAATGTATAAAGAGATAATTTGGCCCTAAAGTGGAAATATTTCTCAAATCTCTTGTGAAAACATATCTACATTCAATTGTTTTGGTGCTTGAAATGAGTTTACAGGAGTCTTGGGTTCACAAAAGTAGCGTTATACATGAATGAAATAAAATAAAAAGTAAATGTCTAAAATGAAATTTTGGAATATCGCTATAGGAGTGTTGCAAACATCGCTTGAACTCGCCGGTGCGTCCTTTGACCTCAGAGGGTGAACCCAAGTGGCGTCCACGCACGGTCTCAAGACCCGTTCCTAGTGGCCACACTGAAATGTGTGACAATAAGACTGCAGTAATGGAGAGAGGCGAGATGCAATGAATCATACTGTGAAAAGGCTGCCTTTCTCCCTTTTAACAAGCCTCTGCTTCCAAAATTAGCAATGTTTTGTATTGGCTTAATCCTTAATTTCAGTGTAATGTTTTAGTTTATTTTCTACTTTATCATTTGACGTAGCCCTGTTTAGTTGGTTTATGGGTGCATAGTGTTTTTGGTATGGTTCTGCCTGTGATTTGTGCTGCTCACCAGGAGAGAGTACATGTCAATGTCAATGTATTTATATAGCACATTTAAAAACAAATGTGTTGACCAAAGTGCTTTACAAGGTAAAAACAACAATAAAACAACAATTGAATACAGATTACATCATTATAAAACAAAACAAAAAAATAAACAAACAAGGGTAATGTATCTTAGCCGGAAGGATAGGCCAGAGAAAAGAGATGTGTTTTTAACAGTGATTTGAAGTGTTAGGGAGTAGTGGCGGTTTAAACTGTTCCATAAGTTAGGTGCTGCTACAGCAAAGGCTCGATCACCTCTGGTTATGAGCCTGGTCCTTGGATAGATTTAAAAGTTAATAATAAGATTTTAAATTTGATCCTGTAGTGAACAGGTAGCCAGTGGAGGGAGCACAACACAGGTGTAATATGGTCCCTCGTCAGGAGGCGGGCAGCAGCATTTTGGACTAGCTGCAGGCGTTGAATAGATGACTGGTCTAAACCCATATACAAAGAATTACAATAGTCAAGTCGCAAAGTTATGAAGGCATTGACCAGCCTCTCTAAGTCATTACGACGTAGATAGGCCTTTACCTTGGCTATATTTCTCAACTGAAAGAAGCTAGACCTGACATCGGAGGAAATCTGCTTCTCAAATTTGAAAGTGTTGTCGAAATAGACACCAAGACTCTTTACAGTGGAGCAAATATTAGGAGCTAGTGGGCCTAGGGTGCCGATATCAAACAGATCATGATGTCCAAACACTATAACCTCAGTTTTGTCTCTGTTGAGGCTTAGGAAGTTTAGGCTCATCCATTGTTTAATGTCATATAGACAATAAAGCAGTGGCTGCAATGAGCCCTTAGTTTTTAGATTTAAATGCATATAAATTTGCACATCATCTGCAAAACATTGGAAAGACACCTTATGTTTTTCAAATATGGACGCCAAGGGCAGCATGTATAATGAGAATAGAATAGGGCCTAAGACAGAGCCTTGAGGGACACCGCAGGTTAATGGTGCCGTCTCAAAAGAGTAATCACCAAGGTGGACAGAGAAGCTCCTATTTGTGAGGTATGATTGGAACCACCTGAGTACAGTACCTTTAATTCCTACACACTGTTCCAAGCGTGACAAGAGGATTGAGTGGTCAACATTACAAAGGCAGTGGTGAGGTCTAAGAGTACCAGGATGGCGGGACCCCTGAGTCAACAGTTAAGATTAGCTCATTAAAAACTCTTAAAAGGGCGGTTTCCGTGCTATGACGGGGTTTAAAACCAGACTGAAACTTTTCATAAACATTATGAGTAACTAAAAATGTTTGCAGCTGGGTCAAAACTACTTTCTTTAGGACTTTAGATAGGAACGGCAGTTTCGAGATGGGCCTGAAATTAAACAGAACAGAGGAGTTGAGATTGTACTTTTTTAACAAGGGCTGCATAACAGCAAGTTTGAAAGCAGCTGGAACATTACCAGAGACAATACAGGTCTTTATCAGATGGGACACATGGTCCAACAGTGTCCAAGACTTTCTTGAGTAGACGACCGGGAATGGTGTCTGAGGGACAATTTGTGGGCCGCAGATGGTTGACCACCTCAGATAGGGAGGTGACTGAAACGGGCTCAAACTTTTCCAAGACCGCAATGCACATTGAAGGAACAGAGGGGTCTTGATCAAAGGATGTGGTCACAGAAGATCGAAAGACAGACATTTTTTCAACGAAGAATTTAAAAAAGGAATCACAGAGGTCAGATGTGGGATTGATAGGGGCAGAGTCACGGGTTTATAAGAGTGGCCTGTGGCAGTTATGAGAAACCAGTTTAGAAATATTCTCAGTTTTTTCAGATTTTACAGCTCTCTGATAATCAGACAGACTGTGCTGTAGAATTTCATATGACACTTTGAGTTCGTCATTTTTCCACCTTCTCTCAGCTTGCCGACATGTTCGTCTGAGAGCACGTGTATAGTCATTTAGCCAAGGCTCTGAAGGTGCTTTTGTGTGTTTCGTCCTTAGGGGAGCAACAGTGTTTAGAATGCTTGTGGAAGTTGAATTAAAAAGATCAATAATCTCATCAGCACTGGGGGCATCAACATTGTCTAGGTTATAAAGCACAGAACCTTTAAAAACAGCAGAGAATCGTGCCGGAGTTTCACAGTTAATTACACGACGGCGGCATGCAGGCGAAGACTTGACCACAGAGCATTGGACTGTACTCGTGAGTAAAACAGGGAAATGATCTGATAAAGTGTCACAAATTTCATTGATATGAACACACAAGCCATGGGACAGCACAAGGTCTAATGTGTGCCCCTTTTCGTGGGTCGAGCCAGACACCCACTGGGTGAGGTTGAAGGAATAAATAAGATTCAAAAAGTCTTTAACCAAGGGTTTGTCCAGAAAACATAAGTGTACATTAAAATCACCACAAATTAGAAAGTGGTCATACTTTAAAATGATACCCGCTATAAAATCCGCAAACTCTTGCATAAAGTCCATGATGGATTTCGGTGGACGGTATACAACCGCAACCAGCATAGAAGGCGAGGAACTTAGCTCAAAAAGCTGCAGCTCAAAACTGGAATAGGTGACAGATGCCGAAAGTCTACACTGGAAGATGGTTTTAAATACTGCAAGCCCTCCACCTTTTCCAGTGGTCCGAGAGGAGCTAAAAAATGTACAGTAGGGAGGGAGAAGCTCAGAAAAGGGAGCGAACTCACCAACATGAAGCCAGGTCTCAGTCAGGAACATGAAATCCAATTCATGTGATGTAAAAAAGTCATTAAGCACAAATCTTTTGTTGAGTAAAGACCTGACATTTATCAGGGCTCAGCGAAGAGTTAAATCCTTATTGTCTGGTTTTGGTAGTGATATGTATACATACAGGTTTGCCTGATACGGTCCTTTTTAGTAGGGAGAGGCTGGCCACTCCTAAGGTAACCTAAGGTATATTGTCAGCTGCTGTCCATCCATCCATCCATCCATCGTCGTCCGCTTATCCGTGGTCGGGTCGCGGGGGGAGCAGCTCCAGCAGGGGACCCCAAACTTCCCTTTCCCGAGCCACATTAACCAGCTCTGACTGGGGGATCCCGAGGCGTTCCCAGGCCAGGTTGGAGATGTAATGGTCATGAAGGCTGGGTCATGACCGAAAGAACGAGATCCAGGGTACAAGCGGCTGAAATGGGTTTCCTCAGAAGGGTGGCTGGCATCTCCCTTAGAGATAGGGTGAGAAGCTCAGTCATCCGTGAGGAGCTCGGAGTAGAGCCGCTGCTCCTTCACGTCAAAAGGAGCCAGTTGAGGTGGTTCGGGCTTCTGGTAAGGATGCCCCCTGGGCGCCTCCCTAGGGAGGTGGTCCAGGCACGTCCAGCTGGGAGGAGGCCTCGGGGAAGACCCAGGACTAGGTGGAGGGAGCTGCTGTCCAATGACAATAAAATGTATTATATTCTAACCGCTTGCTCTGTACTTGTAGTTCAATTAGGCATGTAACAATTATTACATAATTGTCTTATCAGAATTTTCTTTTACATAATTGCCGTTTCTTTGTTTAACCACAATTAATTGCTAACTTTAGTCCTAAGGTAACTGTTGAGGTTAACTGTCAATTTTATATTCAGTGAAGTCACTGAAAAATTAATTCATAAATACATATTTTTTAAATTTGATTGAAAGATATAACTATATTGTTAATCACAAATATTTCTGAAAGAATTGCTTCAAGTAAGGGTGCTCCGATCAGGATTTTTGGGGCCGATCACCGATTGCTGGCAGACGTATCGGCCGATACCGATCACCGATCACTTTTATGAACTGAAAATTAACCCCATTACGTAACAGTCACACATGTTTAGAGAATGTATCAGTAACTGTTTGGCTTTCTGTCCTAGCTCAAAATCTAAAAAATGTCCTTTCAATCACTGCAGACATTTCTTCAGCACACACAGACACACACACACACACACACACACACACACACACCGACACACACACACACGCCGACTGACACACACAGGCCGACACACACACAGTCACACAGACCGACAGACACACACACGGGGAAACAGCTGTTTGAGCGGCGCCGGAGCTGCAACACTCCGCTCTGCCTTAGCGTTAGCTAACTTTGAAAACTCCTCATACTCCTTTCCGTGATTAACCTTCAAATGTCTGATGAGGTTGGTGGTGTTAAATGTCTTTGGAGCTTTCCGCCTCGTGGTATTTCCTCGGTACACACGTTGCAAATCGCTAATGTTTCGTCTTTTTCCCAGATAGCAATGAGTCGACGGACCACCCAGAGGCAGTAGAAGCGTCAGAATGGTGTAATCGCAAACACGTTTGCCGGCGCACCACCGGTGGCAGACGCTTTTTAAAAGCGGTAGCCGTCCTACCGCCTTCGTTCCGCGGCCGGCCCGCGGGCCAACTGCTGTTCTGCTGCCGTTCAGACACCTTGTAGAACTGCCAGACCGGTGAATGTAGGGAGGCCGCTATTTTAGCTCCATGTAGAAAATGTTCTCACGATTAGTGGGTCATCTGATCGGTCTATCTGATCGGCCTTTATGGAGACCACCAATCAAACTATTTAAAGCCATTATCAGCCGATACCGATCGGTGGCCGATCAATCGGAGCACCCTTATCTTCAAGACTGGTTTAAAAACAATTAGCGGAGGTATTCATTTCCAAAAAAGGAGTATTATGCCGTCCTTACACCAAAACAACTTATCAAGCAACTTCACTCTCGCAGACTTATTTCAAATGTCGGAAAGAAATCTTGAGAGTCTTGCTAGAGTCGGAGCGCTCCCGTCGTCTCAGTTGTTTGTGTAAGGTGGTCGTAAAAAGCTCAGTCTGAGTCAGTCTTTTTCCAGTCTTGACGTTCCATCAAAATGAAACGTGTATGATATTATCTTAACTTTTAAGTCTTGGTAGTCAAGTTAAATCATGTGGACATCGTCAACAACCAATGGATGCGCTCCCTCAAGCACCAAAACGGAAGCAGCAAACAGCTAGAGCCAGTGTTATTCATGGTTGCTATTGCACCGCACTAAGCTAAACGCTTTACCGGTGGGTAAATGCAGACCTTTGGGTACTTCTGCATCTGCATGTACGGCAGAACGGAGAGTGGTGCTATTCCTGTAGGATATCTGCTCATGCTTGTTGACTCCAGGGATGTGAAGAAGAGGTTGGCTGTAATGTCCAGCATCCAGCAGCAAAAGTGAACTGCAGTTAAAGGCCCGCTGCAGATGAAATGCTCGACTCAGTCTGCAGAGCCCTGAAGCCCCGACCCCGCTGCTGCACAGCTGTTCCCTTGTTTATTCAAAGTTTATTAATATTGAAGTGAAAAAAACTCCTTTACTTCAAATACAAAGAACCACTGTCTCATATTTTCACCAAGGTTTTGTCCATCAAGTCATTGTAAATTGCTCAGAATCAGAAATTGCTTAGTTTTTTTTTTAATTATGATGAGTCAGACTTCCCTGCGCTCTTTCTCCCCATAAACAGTAAACTCAATGGACAAAGCGATGTCGTAGACTTCCAGTGAAGTCTATTAGAAGCACTTTTCTGGTGATGGTTGAGCGTTACTGCGCAGCTGCAAACTGAGCTTGCCGACATAGATGTGACGTGAGCAACGTGTCTGAACGTTGTAAGTCTTCTGGTAGCTGTGCCAAGAGAAATCTCAATCATTCAAATCAAATTCTTGTAAACGAGGGGTGAACAATGCTGGTGTGATGGATTTTTTTTAACGTTGTCTGTGCACTTTGTCTTCGTGCTTCGTCTAAATGTTGGTGGTTGCTGGTGGAGGCAGGGGCTCGCAGTACTCGCTACATTAACATAGTAAAAGGAGATCTTCACGTTTAAACGCTTACTCTTGGAACTATTTTGTCCTAAAGCGGCATTGGCAGAACTACAGCTAATAATAACTGTGAACTGACAGTGTGAAGGAGAATGTCCTGCTGTTTGTGTCACCATGACAGGATCACCAAAGTCCTTAAGATTCATTCTCTGATAACCATAATTATCTGTACCAAATGTTTTGCCAAACCATTGAATAGATGTTGAGATCATTTACAGGATATGTAGTCTATATTGACGACATTTCATTTTCGGGATTGTTCAGGTGCCACTGGAAATTCCACCAGATGTTTTCTGTTGCACGACTAAAACAACTTTTGAACGTACACGTTCCACCAAAACAAGTTCCTTCCCGAGCACAACACCATGTCTATTTGAATCATTGGACAAATTAGAGGTTTGGGCGGTTCTTCAAATCTCTAGGTTATTAACAACTGGCACATCCTAGCTGTATCCCAGACACATTGTCGAAAATGCATATCCAGTTTTTGGCCTTCCTTGGAAGGATAGGTTAGAAAAAAATGTAAATGTTGTTTGCGAGCTTCAGGTCGTTTGTATTTTGGCTGTGTGACCAAACAAATACAACTGTACAACAAGGTTAATGTTCCTACTAAATTCAATGCCAAAGAAAACAAACCCTAAGACACAACTGCTTTGTCTTCTGTCTGTTTTTCTGTTCTGTCTGTGAGGACCTGATTAATAACAACATATATTTTTTGATGATGATTTGTCCCTGTGATTTGCTTGAATTGTTGAGATGTTTGTGGAGCAGTAGTAATTACGGAGGAGCTGCTGGTTTACAGTGTTGCAGGAAAATGCAGCAGTCGTTGCAGACATGTTTCTGTTGTGCAAAGGGGCAATAAAAGGCTTTATTAGACAGGCTTGAGTTCATTATAGATGCTGTGTTTCTCTCGGCCTGCTCAGCTTAGATAAACCTCGCTCTGACCAAGGCCACATCCCTCCCACTGTCACCCCAGGCCTTTACTGAATTGATTTCAGTAGTAAAGTGACAGTGTTGCCGTAATATACGGATGGCCTTTAATTCAAGCCTGCTACCGTGCCAAGGGGCGCTTCTTTAAGGCTTTATTTACATGCTTGCAGCGCTGCCCAGCATGCTGGGCTCCACGGTGAATCAGATCAGAAGATTTGGATAAAATGTTTGAAATGCCAAAAGCTCTTAAAGTTGCTTAGGCAGTGTTTAAAGTACTCAACTGTGAACTTGTGTGGGATGCACTACTTTAGCTGCACTCAGACTTGTTGTCATCAAAAGGATAGCAACTGGTGAAATTACTGTCCGTAAAAGTTTCATTTTCTCCACTTCCTCCATAGCCATAGGCCAACTCCTACTCAGCAAACAGTATTTGAAGTTTTTTGATGACCTCAGAGAATATAGCTCTGTATATGTATATGTAACAGTTATTTGTTTAAGGAAAGTGTTTTGCCTTTTTTCACTACTGGGTGTTTATCGGGCAAATGTACCTCAAGTCTTTGTAATTTCTGATGGTTTGTAGCAGCTAATGTTCATTTTGATGTCATTCCAGATTCAGAGGAAGATTACCTTTACACGCTGTGCCATCAATCAGAAGCGTCATCGCTTGACCTGTGAAAGACTGTAATTAAGTTAGCCTAATTGACTTAATGAAGTGTCACACTTGGCTGCCTTTACTATATGGAGTAAATTGAAAGAAAAATAGGCATCATTACTCATCAGATGTTATGGTATTTAGAGTGAGGCAGAGGGAATGCATTTCTACCAACTCCTCACCCAGTGGGTGTCTATCTAAGTGGAAAAGTCTAACCTTTAGCCTGTTTTTATTTTCTCAATGAGGCATTTTTCATTAGCAGTCTGATTGGTTTAATCAGTATCATTGGTGCATTTATGGAACGAAGATAAATCCCCGAGTGTGGTGTGAATTTGTTGCTCTCTACAATCTCTTATCAGTATTCAAGTTGAATCGAAATGCCTTAAGGTCTGCGCGATCAATAAGCCCAACAGTCAAGGCTTTCACTTAAACGTATGAAGTGCTTAAAGCATGATAACATCATCAATGATGGTTGTCTTTTAGACATGGCCAAAATTTAACCACAGTTTAATGTGATTTAAATGCAAGCTTGGCCAGCTAAACTAGCCTGCAGGGAGCATAGGACATGGTCAAGGGTGGCCATGCGGGACACCGAAGACGAAGAGAAAATCAATGGCTAAGAGTCACCTCAATCACTTTAACTAGGCGCTACAGATGCTCATGCCCCCTTTCAGGGGCCAATTTGTGGAGTAAACAGGAGTGTGTGATTGCTGTCGGGGTTCCCAGTGGCCCTAGTAGTTCATTTCTCTGGACCTGGCTCATTCTAATAACCCTCTAAGCGGAGAGCGTACATGACGCCACTTTTCGGACCCTCTCAGTATTTTATGACCATAAACAGTGTAGCAGATTTTTTTTTTTCAGCCTCTGTTAAGATACCAGCAACATTCCCAGCAATCCTTGGCTCCTGCTGCATGGGCAGAAAGCATGCTATATCCTCCAATAAATATACAAAATAAACAATAGTTTCACATTTGTTTTTTTGAACCCACCACATTTGAGTATAGGAGTAACTACCTGTGTAAAGGGCTTACATAAAATGGACCAATGAGCCTAGGCTTAGCACTAATAGACACAAGACTAGAAAGATAACGTTATATGTTGCTGCTTTTTAAGTTGATTAATTTCAATGAGGCCAATTTATTTTTCCTTACAAATGACCTTTGGCCGAGGACAGACATTGGCTTGCAGAGAGCACACGATAATGGTTCAGCGAGCTTTGGGTAAAAAACATTATCAGGCATCATCACAAGTACAAATTCCAAGAATACCTTACACATACCTTACAAACCCTTATTCACAAATGCATTGCATATTGATTTAGAAAATGTCTAGAATATGTTAGAGTGTGCTGGTTAGGTCACAGAAACGTGTTGAGCCGCACTCTTACTGTGCAGACATACAGTACATTTAGCAGAATGCTGGTGTGCAGGATCAGTGCTATAAATCACACTACTGGGGATCAGCTGAAAGCTTATTGTTCATAACAAAGGCTTTATAGACTACAACCTGCTGAAGTCCAGTATGGTGTATTTGATGGAGTTGGCAGTTCAGCATGCAGAGATAACACCAAAACGTTCAAAGTATGGCTGTACTACACGCCAGTGACGTCTAATAAAAATAAATTCATAAAATAAAAAGTGGAAGGATTATTTCAAATCAGGTACACTCTTGGTACCGCTATCACTTTAAGGGTACTGGTATCGTCAACAATACTCAGCCCCAATCTCACCACTGTCTGCTCCAGGTCTTCTTTGGAAGAATTTGAACTACTAGTTGTATCCTTTGCCATCATTAAGCCCAAGAAGTCCCTTTAAGTATGTGAATACAGATGCTTCGATCTAGGAAAAGCTTCTTTACATTATGTGCTTTTTTAAATTTGTGATTTAAAATTTTTGGGATAACAGAAAACAGCCGAGGGCCCAATGACAGCCAACAACACAATGAAGTCTTCCTCAAATGTCATGCAAGCTCATTTTGAGAAGTCTCTTGTTGAATATCACCGTGTGAGGCTGAAGGGGCTGAGGGGGGTGTCCTGAGGTTCTGGGGGCTGTGAGGTGAGGCAGCTGAGGGACAGGGCTAGCTGACTTAAGATTCAGTTATACTAGCGCTTCCAAAAGTGTGTGCTGAAATCGTGACGTCACGGGATTGCCGTGAGTATTTATACTCGCGCGTGGTGGTCTGTCCCAGTCAGTAAATTTTAAGGTAATGCAGTTCAGCTTCCAACTGACAATTTCACATTTAATTTTCCAGGTTTTTCAGCAGTGCATTGCAATCCATTTGAGATTAAAAAAAAAAAGTCTTCATATTTCTGCATTTTCATCTAACATTTCATCAGGAGAGACTTCCTTGATAAAATGAAAACATTTATTGTACAAGACAAATTATGCAATGTGCAAAGTCTCTGGAGATTAGACTCCATCAAATCCATAAATGCAGGAGGGGTATAACCCATCCATATCCCCCGATGGAGTCTAGACACTGGTGGTGGTGATAAAGTGGAGAGGAACCAATCAAGAGTGCCAAGAGGAAGTCAGTCGACGAAACCCGAAGTACCTTCCGATACTACCGGGATTTGAAAGGGGAGGAGGCGGGACGCACTGTCTTCCTGAAACAACAACTGACAACCGGAAAGGAGAGAGGAGATTTAAAACAAGATGTCATGCTGTGATTGGCTTGCAATACATGGCTGTCTCTGATTGGTTTAACTGAAACAGCTGAAACTGATCGACACTGATGAGCGACAGCCTAGGAACAGCTGATCAACTAGGAGTGATGTAAACATGAGTTTGAAGTCTTCCTGAAAGAACTTACGCTGAGCTCCATTTGTAAGTCTTCCATACTTATTCATAATTTCAGTTAGAAAAATAATTCAGACCTCATAATGTTCTACATCATTTGGCATCGTTGAACTTTTCAAGACAACAATTCAGTTTAGCGTCAGTTTTTCAAAAAACCTTTAAATATTCTACATCTTTTTTACGTTAGTGGTGTTATTCAACTTTTTAATAAAATTTATGTCCATACTTTTCCAACTATTCTCACTATTTCAGCTTCTTCTTACGAATTTGAGCTATTCAGCCAGTTTAGCTTTAGCAATTTAGCTATTCAGCATTCCCACGCATTTTCTGCAGGAAATGCATTTTCTAGTTAATACATTATATCTCTTTTGATTAGTCCATACACAAACAGAAATGTAAAAAGGAACATTTGTGGTTTTAGGTGAAGTTACATGCTGGAACCTTTTACTTTGTGGGATGCCAGTGAGGGATCATATTCTTGTATCTGGGAGTTGTGATCAGGGGGAACAGTGTTTACCTCTACACACCCTCCAAAGTTCAAAAACACATCTTCCAACATCAAGCTCACCAGTTAAAATACAGTGGGCTCTATCTTGCACCCAGCGCAATTGACTTTGTACACCGACGCATGTCTCATTCCTATTTTGCACCCGACACACAGTGGACCTTTCCCTCCATAGACGCACGTCGGTAAATTAGGGAATTAACTTGCGCTCCTGGGGGAGGTTCGGCGAAAAGAGGAGCCGTGTTCAGGCACAAACGTTCCCTGGTGCTATTTGCAGTTTCAGAAAACAATTCCGCCACTGACCAGGAAAAATCTAGTCTAAAGTCAGTGGCGCTAGTCTAACGTTAGTGGTGCATTATTCAGATGCTATTTTAGGGGTGCATGCTTGGCCATAGCATGTGCACAACGCGCATACACTTTGCTTCTCTCATCTACACGGACGCAGCAGTTCCCATTTTTGCGAACCATACATAATTACAAAGAAAAATATTAGTGAAAATGCGCTTCAGGTGTTTGGATAGGTCAGGAGGCACTTTACAGTACAGTCCTCAAAAAGTCGCAGCATTCTTGTGGCTTGTTGTGTTTTACACATTTCCATGAATCATGGATGTGTTGATGATAAATAAGGAAATATTAGAGGACTTAAGGAGACGTGATGTTGAACTACGGCGGGATTGGACACTTGAGGGTCCGGGAGTGGCAATGCGCAATGTGCTCCTGGTGGAGCGGGTGGACGGAGATGGAGTGGGGGAGGGGGAAGGGGCACAACAGGAGCAGGTGGTGCATTTGGAGGCCCACGCTCCATGGCTGCAGCAATCCTCTCCAGACTTGAGGAGATGCGCCCGAGAGGCCGCAGCAACATCGCCACCCGGTCAGGACGGGCATTTATTACTTTGCCGCATCCTTAGGACAGCTCCCGCTCCAGCCCTGATGAGAACGTCTCCTCGGCTGTGAACCGCTCCCGGCGTGCGCCAGGCAAAACCGCCGTCATAATAGCAATCCGCCATGGAACAAGCGCACCTGCTCTTAAAGGGAATGTGAGATGACGCTCTGATTGGTCTATTGCACATTACACCCAAACTACACCTAGCTACTTCAGACCAACCCATTTTAGATTTGCATCGGGCGCAAGAGTCATTTATCTCGCCGGTAAAATAGCAACAGCGCCCAAGATCCGCCCATAAAGCTATTTGCATTTTGCGTTTGATACTTGCGTTTCAGATCATTAAAATAGGGCCCAGTATCTCATTTGTTTGATCTGTACACTGACCAAAGTGCAGATTGCAATTTGCAATTTTTGATAAGTAAACAAAATTTCAATCCAATTTAATAAAAATTTGAAGTATATCTACGAAATCGAAATCCATTATTTAGAATTTTTGTTTTTGCACAATGTGTAAAATGTCAACATTGTGACAGTCAACTTTATTAAAGATGCGGTAGGTAAGACTTTCTGTCCTGTTTGCTGAAACTGACCCTATGTTCCAGTAGAACTACATGAAGCAGGTCATTTAAAAATAAATCCGGCTCCTCTGGCACCACCTACAGCCTGTAGTGAGATTTGCAAAAAAATTTTGGCGAAGTCCTGAATCTTCACAATCCTACCTACAGCACCTTTAAACATGGACAAAAAGTTCATTTTTACTTTAAAAGTAATGTAGATAATAGCTGGCTACATCCATCCTGCACATAGGAAATTCATGTAATATAATTACAATCAAAATTTGATGTTCCAGTCATGTTTTAGTTGTATTTTGTCAGGAAAAAAGAAATCAATTAAAATCTCAATTCAGCCCCAAGCTTGAAGACGTTTTGCTATATTGTCCAGCCACAAAACTAATGCAGAAAAGCAAGACTGAAGTATTACTACTGATGTGTTTTGAAGCATGGCAGTTATGCAGTATGCTCAAGTTTTTTACATGCCAATAAATGAATGTCAGTATCAAATTACAGTTCCTGTGCTACATCTAATAATGTTTCACAAGTATGGACAAGAGCGCAGACTGAGAAAGCCCCAATGAAAGGATTTAATGTTTCATAATGATTTTTATAGTCGTGGTAAAACATTGGTGGTACGCCACATATGGCTCCATGCAAGGGAAACACTGTTTTGCCTCTATAATGTTGTGCCAGGCCTTGTCATTTGTGTACTTGTATAGTAAAATGTGTGGGGTAATCAAATATTCTGTGAAGCACTGATTGTGCCATGTGAAACACTTGGTTTGAAGTCTCATCCTCTTTGTTTTTATTTTAAGAGACGTTTTTGGCATTTTCTCTATGACATGTTGTGTGTTCCCAGTCTTGTTCAGAAATAAAGCAGAGATACGCAGCCACTTTTCCCACAGTGCCCGAACACTCAGACCTATTTATTATTCTCTGCTTTATTGCTTAATAATTTAAGTGCTTCAAATTGGAAACAAAGCGAAAGCAGCTCTTCTTTTCCCGACTGTATATCTCCTTCCAGGAGGCATCTGTAGTTATCTGACGAGGCGATAAAAAGAAAAACCTGCTTGTGAATTTTACCTCTGATTAAATTAGGCGTCGCCTGGTAACTTCACCTCGGTATCAGTCATGCCTCACTAAAATGGAAATACGTTTCTTGGAGAGGAGGGGGACAAAGGGACATTATAGAATGCCCTTTGTAATAAATGAAATGGGAATTGCAAATATGCGCAGTCATGAAATTTAATTGTGCTCTCTGGTGACTGCTTTGTGGGTGCTGAGGTGCAGGGGTGCAGGAGAAGCGCTGGGGGCAGAGGTGGTTAAATGTAGCGCGTAACACACTGCCTGAACAGGCTAATGAAGCTGCTGTTTATGACCCACTGCAATTGTGTCATCTCTTGAATGGCAACAAGACGCCTGTGCACACACAGAGGCACTCAAATTGACACACACACACACACACACACACACACACACTCCTGAATGTGCTTCTATCTAACAAATGTGGTCTTTATTAAATGGCTTTAATATGTTAATTTTTTTAGAGGAAAAAAGGGAGAATATGCTCAACTAAAATTATTTTCAAGTGCTGGGAAGAGGCCACATACAGTACAATACAACCTTCTACAGCGTAACCGTATACAACATTAGTCTCTAGTTACAGTATAATGACATTATAATGTCAATGAAAGGAGCTGTCAGAGCAATATAAAAACATATAATGTAAATACAATGATACGCATTATTTGTAGAGGAATTTATAATCATAGGAAAATGAATTGAAAAATGACATTAGTTGACATTCATTTATGTAGCATAAAATGTAGGAGAGCATCAAAAGTGTATAAAAAAGTTATGTATTCAGGTATATCTCAAAATATATGCAAACGATAAAACAGAGAGACAGTGGAATTGGCAAAATGCTGTACATGCTATCAAAAGGGACAAAACTGTAGTTACTTTATAATGATAAGATTAATTTTAGAATTTGCTTAATTTATATATTTCTAGTATTTATTCGTTTTGTTTGCTTAATGTTTGACATTTTGGATTTGCATATTCTTGTATACAACGAAATATTGTCTTCATGACAACTGAGCATACTGAGAAAGACCATGAGATGTGGTTGAAAGCCCGGAAACACTAGTAAGTGGACTCTGAGTCAGGATTATTTTACTGTTTCCAAGGCCCAGAATGAGCTTTTACACTCTGCCCTGTTATTGTTAGTTCAGATGTCGTTGCTTGAGCATTTATCAATCTTTGTTGCAGGGGTTATTGTTTTGCAAATGATCATTTATGCCTTCTTCAATTAAGTAAATATTAATCTCTTACGAAACTGACATACAAGTCATTAAACTGGGGTTAAACTCAAATTGTGCAACCTGACGGAGTTTAAATTCACACCTGATTTGATTATTTTAAACTGGTGTGACCCTACTGTTGACATGAATGTTAATTTACATGAAAGCTTGATTGTTGTGCTTTCCCCTAATGTGTATAGCTGTGCTGTTATCTGTGCAGCTGATTACTCATCTAACTGTGAGGAGCCTATACACGGAGCTTCTTCTGCATACTGACACTGTGCAGTGAAAGACACACTCATAAATAAATACAGTGAAAAAAACATGATATAAAAATCAGTCACACTAATTAATTGCTAATTCTTTTGAGGACTGCATAAGACTGATAAAGAAAGGCAAAGCATATTAAAGTACATGCTGTGTTGTACATTATGATTCCTAAATTTAATCCCAGTTTATGCGTGCATGCTTGCATGTGTCTGCACAATTAATCACAATTTCATCCAAATCATAATATGGACAAGTGCAATATCCAAATCGCAGGGTGGGCAAAATTTGTTAAAGGCAAAATATGTGTTGAAACCATTCTGAATGAAGTATTGTGGTGCTGCAGAGATGTCCCAGCCTAAACATCCTGTCATACAGACTAAAGAAAAAATCTTAGTTTGGCACAGATCCTTGGAAAAATCATACTATAATCATTTTGAATTTTAACACTTTTCAATGTAAATGAGAACAATATACAAAAATGATACAGAAATGATCATTCCCTCCAATATCGTGAATCATGCTGCTATCGCAATATCAGTCAAAATACTGTAATTGCAATCAGATATTTTCCATATATTGTGTAGCCCTTGAGAGAGAGAGAGTGTGTGTGTGTGTGTGTGTGTGTGTGTGTGTGTGTGTGTGTGTGTGTGTGTGTGTGTGTGTGTGTGTGTGTGTGCGTGCGTGCGCGCGCAATTAATGGTGCAAGCAGCAGGGATGTGAGGCTGGTTAGTGTCAGAGCTGGACTGTTTGTTTCTTTGTTACCCCGGGCTGAGTCTGAGCTGTCCTCCTGTCTCTGCATTACATTATGCTCTGCTCCTGCCCTTTAAAAAACGCCACCTCCACTCAAATGAAAAATGTGGCATTTCATTATCATATATGTATAATATGTTAGTGCCAGAGGCCCTCCCATCCTATGGAAAGCTAGCAGTGAAAACAAATCCACCCTCTTCTCCTCTCCCTCGTTTTTTCCCAGAGGGAATTGATGGAGATATCCCACATTGCCAGAGCCCATCAGCTCCTGCAGGCCCCGTCGGAGGGGGGGGGGGGGAGGAGCGTCTGCCTCTTCACTCACAAAGCAAACGTCTCTCGCAGTGGCCACTGATGCAAAACACAGCTCCGTGCCTCAACCTCTGTAGTCCACAGTGAGAGAACAGGAGGAGGCAGAACATGCTGCTTCGTGTCCCCTCTGTCCTCTTTCTCAGGATCAGCGGCTAAAGCTTCGCTTTAAATGTGCTACAAATTTGAATACAAGAATAACACGCATATCTTCAAAACACAGACCCAGATAATATTAGGTTCAGAGTTATAATTATGGCTTTATGTGAATATCTAAAAACAGGATCTTGGATACTCACCCACCATTGATGTGAAGGATATGATGCAGTTTGATTGATTATATATTCAACACATACATATTCAAAAGGCGCCTACACATCAGAAGGAAGAATCCTGGAAAATATTCGACACCTAATTGCTCACAGTTTCTCTTTTTCCATACTCTTTATCAGTATTATCCATATTATCAATCCAAAAGCAAATGAGTCATGAAAGAATGTTTCAGTTAGTGAAAGCTGCTTCAACCAACGTGTAGATCCATCAAGTAAGTGAAAAGAAAATGTCCAAAAAGCGAATGTTTAAATACAGAAAAACCAGAAATAAATGCATACAGATATGAATAAATAGCATACATAAAGTGGTTCATCATTGCACACTGATTTAACATATTTCACTGTAGGCTCTCTCAACATTATCTTTGGAGAAAAAACTCGCAGTAATATGAAAAATCAGAATCACATCTATAAATGCAAACAAAATACAAACATATACATATTTTTCAGTAGAAAATCCTAATCCTATTTCCCTCATATCTAATTTCTTTTCTTTTTGAAAAAAAAAATGTTGTTCAATGTTTAAAGCTGCACTACTCAATATTTTTATGTTAACAATGAATCCAGTCACTTTGTGTTAAAGATGTGCTTAAACTATGCAATTCCCCTCCGCATTACAGGGCGTTTTAGCATCTTTTTTAAACTTATTGTTTACTTTTTTTAGCATGCAAAAGCGTCCAGTCTAACAGGTCTCAACTTTGTTTCCACCCTAAGCAAGCAGCTGTTTTTGGCTACAAATCTCTAATAGTGTGTTCACACCAACTGTGTTTCGGGCAAACTTGATTACATACAAAATGAATGCAAATAGAAGCAATTTTGCGGCGGTCATCAACAACATACTAACTTCGCATCATGCTCGTATCTCAGTTGAGCATAGTAAAGCATCTAGCTGCTAAAGAGCCACATGTTTTTGTCAAGAGCTGGTGGAGACCAAAACAGAGCTACAAGAAGAGTGAAAATTGGACTAAGTGGACACCAGCACAACTTTAAATTTATATTACTAAGAATTAATGTTCTTCTGTGTCTGTTGGATGAGCAAATAGGTAATTGTTTGCTAATAAATTGCCCACATTTATGAGGCAGAATAAGTTGTAAACACGATATATCAATTACATATTAATGCTATAATATTTAATTAATAGATTGTGTTTACAGCTTGTTCTGATGCCCCAAAGTGGCCAGGAGAATGCAGATGTAAATACTGCGACCATTCTCAAAAGGTTTTCATCATCTTTTAATTGCAGCATATATATTTCAGTACAGATTAATAATGCTATGACATGCAATGCCGGTCTTAGACAGTATCTCTAACAGGAGTTACACATCTCAAGACACTCCCTAGGTGACGTGCATTTCAAATATGACTAACGGCTCATCTACTCTCTCTGACACTTTAAATTGCACGCTGCACAGGCAATTTCTGTAGACTCACTCCATAAGCCTCACTATAAGGGCAGATAAATGAGGAGTGGGCCCTAACGGAAGCCAATCTTCAGCTGTAGTATCACTTCCAGCACAGCATTTCACTCAGATTCAAAGAAACATGAAAACAGATGAAGATTGGGCCTTGTTTCTCCCCGCTGCTGCCCTCCTACTCAGACCGAAGGAGGAGGGGGCTCTGCAGGCAGACAGACAGCAGGATAATACCAGCAACAGTGAACCTGTGGAGCGCTGACACCCGTCTGATTCCCTCAGGCAGAGACAGGTGTGATAGGTGGCTGAATGCTCGGAGTAGGGAGGATAAAGAACACATGAGAAATCCTGTGAACCCTGAGAGGCCAGGAGGACTGGTGTCACAATGCTCCCAGGGACACGCACTAAATCAGTGGAGGAGGCATGGGAGTCACTGCCATGGCTTTATGAGATAGTTAGCATGCGCTGGCCCCTCCTCCCCTCTTGTTTCCCATTTGAGAGCTGACTGGCCCTCCGATAACGGATGGCGCCACAGGTAATTGGAAAATTGGCAGGCTTGTCAGGGAGATTTGGTGGATGGCACGAGGGTATACGATGGCGGAGTTCATGAGGTGTCACCCCACAGCTAGATTTATATCAGCCCTATGGACCGGCACCAGAAAGTATCCAGAGTTCAGGAAAAAGTAGCACATTTTTCTCCGGGCGAGACTGCATATCAAGACTGCTCCAGAGGCACAGACAAGGTTCCTGTTAGTAAAGAGATAATATATGAGCCTTCCTTTGCATTAACCCTAACCTTAATTTACTGTTTCTACACGCTGCGGAAAATAACATCCTACACTCTGATTTATTTACACTGAGATCCAGGAAAGTCAGCTCATCTTCATTTTATGTGACACTTTAAATTGTAATCTGCATTATTAAACGATGGTTTACATGATAGGCTCCCACATTTATTTTTACTGAAGTGAGATATTGGCTGGAATCATTATTTCACTAGTAGGATATGGGGGCTGCAACCCCCCCTGCTGGCCAGAGTAAAATATTTTTCATTTTAAAGCCCCAGTGTGTGACGTTTGTAGTTGTTCATTATCAAAGTGTGTTGCTCGTTCACAAACTTGCCCTTTTTTATGAATAGTGACCACCACCATCAATTCAAAGTATTCCTATTGGCTTGAGATTTTACATTTGCGCTTGCATGAACTGGGGTAGACGCTCCATATTCATGCGCCATCTTGAAATACTTGAAAGCCGGTAAGGGACATACAGGCTTTACTGCTCCGCCTTTCACGTTTTCGACTCACAGCTGCTGCTAACGGGTATCGTCACCTCCCGGCCTCGGCAAGTTTGAAGAAGGAAACACGGAGGACCACACGTATTCAAAATCCAAATTTCACTTTTTTCACTTCTTCTTTGCCCAGAATAAGAAAACAGATATTGAAAAGAGCAAGAAAGCAGAAAAAATAGTGAACATTGGAGCTGCTTTGGACGCACACACCAAATCCCAACTAGTTAATCATCCTCTGCGCTGCAGTCTCCTTTTCTTTCTCTCGCCCGCTCGTGGTGTGAAGCGTGCGTCCGCGCCACTCTCTGACATGCACTCCAACAACCACAACTGATAGACGGCCTTTTGAACACTTTCACTTTTTGAAGCATGACGGCAACCGTAGCTGTAATACGTACTTTGAACTGCGTGGTGTGAGAGAGTTGATTGCGATATAAAGTTGAAGGATAAACATATACCTTTAATCTGTATTGTTTATTGTCACATGTAATTGTACACAGCACAATGTAGTGATTTCTGATTTCTGCATTTAAACCATCCTGAGCATTTGGAGCAGTAGGATCCGGAAAGCACCCGGGGAGCAACCAACGGGGCAAGCCTGCCTCCTCTGAGCGAGGCCGCGATGGCGCCATTTTAATGCTACGAAGCACTCACCCCCGTTAGCATCCCATTGACTGCCATTCATTTTGGCGTCACTTTACATCTGAAGCGTTTAAAGACTTTATTTGTCCATTGTTTATTTCTAAAGAAACACAACAATGTATAAAAGGCTCCATTACCTTGTACCTCACGTTATGGCTCAGTAGCAGACGTTTTTATAAAAATAGGCTAACGATTGTGTCATAACCACGCGACTCACTGTCACATAGTAGAGGAATTACCGTACAGTACAGGAGAAGCTCACAGGCAGTTTCAACGTACATTAGCTGTTTAGTTTAATTACTAATGTTAACTTTAGTTAGCAATAATTAGTCTGTGCCTATGTCATCTCCTTACATATACCTACGCTCTCCGTCTCTGATAGATTGGGAATGATTGAGATTTCTCTTGTACAGCTACCAGAAGACTTACAACGTTCAGACACGTTGCTCACGTCACATCTACGGTGGGAAGCTCAGTTTGCAGCTGCGCAGTAATGCTTGAGCCTCACCGGAAAAGTGCTTCTAATATACGTCACTTGTCTCCGTCAAAAACAACGGAGTCACTCGGTCCATTTTCTATATATGTCTATGGGAGCAACCAGGCCCCCAGGAAGTGTGCCGGGTTTTGAAGCAAATTGAACATATGGGCCAAATGGTGGAATTGCAACTCCCGGCCCGTCACGTGATGCCCTCTGGCCCAAAAAGACTTCTTCCCATAGACTTACAAAGACATGTCTGTAAATCGTTTTACTATCAGAATTTAATTCATTTGGTCTGATAACATTAGGAAAGTCTAGAAGAGCCACCTGATTAAATCATTTAATCATTTAATCATTTCAATAGAAATAGAAATATGCACTAGTCCAGAACACAGGAGCTTCTTCCTGTATTTACTTTCTTGCTCCCGCCCCCAGACACATCTGACCAGTAAGCGGAGTGAACGTTCTTGTGTGGTTTGTAATGACGCATTTTGGTACACTTGGATTTTGCCAGGTCTGAAACGAAACCGAACCAAGAGGAAATCGCTCCAAGTTTACAAACTCATCAACTGATTTGGACCAAAGAAAACAAACTATAGGTGTGAAAACGCCCTACGTTAGTGGAGCGCTAAACTGGAAGTAGCCGCAATGTGGGACGCACATTGCCGATCATCCGGGTAATTTTTGGCTCCACGATGGCTTTATGCTAGCCTGACAAGCCAGACCCACATCCAGATGTTGGGTCTGGGAACTCACCATTGAGCCCTGCTCAATCCGAGGGGCGGGATAAACGGTTGTCTTTCAAACTCCCTCTGCACGCAATAGGATAGCGCTACAACCAGGCAGAGCAACGGAGAAGGTGGCGGAGCTAGTTGATAGATTCAACTTTTACCGTATCCGGTCGGCAAAACTCCAAACACATCTTCCTTTTTTAAGAATTACTTCAGTGCCGTTCTTTGTTCTTACAAGAATGAACGATCCTAAGAAGCTTACCTCCAAGTAGGCCTGCACGATTAATCGTTATAAAATTGCGATCTCGATTCACCCTGCTCACGATTTAATTTTTAATAACTTTGATTTTATATTAAAATCTTCTATTTTGATAGGACAGCTCTCACAAAGTTCAGGGCTTCACACTCAGCCAATGACAAAGTGCCTTTTAGTCACGTGTTTCACTCGTCAGTTCAGGGCTTCACCCTCAGCCAATGACAAAGCGCTTTTTAGTCATGTGTTTCACTCGTCGAGCGAGCGCGGTAGTTCGGAAATAAACAAAATGGATATTGATGAAAACCCAGGCACTAGTGACGAGAATCAGCCAACCACTCAGTCTCAAACCGAACTCATTCCGAAAAAAGGTACATAACAGAGAAACACAAACAAACTTTTTTTCCATTTGCATTCACCGGCCAAGTGACCACAGGGACTGGTAGGAGGGGTAAGGGAGTGATGCAAGCACTGCAACGTTCTTAATTAAAATCAGAAAAGAAGTATGCCAAAAAAGTATGAACTATAGGCTATACTAAATCTAATGTATATATGGCATAATTTAAACAAGTCTCCCGAAGAGAAACGGGTATCTCTCTCTCTGCCTGTGGCCGTGTGTGTGTGTGTGTGTGTGTGTGTGTGTGTGTGTGTGTGTGTGTGTGTGTGTGTGTGTGTGTGTGTGTGTGTGTGTGTGTGTGTGTGTGTGTGTGTGTGTGTGACGGCGGACCAGGCGCTTGTGGAGTTTAACGCCAAAAAAGCAGTTAACCACAAATTCCCGTTAATCTTACGATGGACATGTGTTGTGATATTTAAACAAATAATCCGTCAACTGCGAAATAAAAGCCTCTTATTTACGAGACTGGTCTGTGAGACCGCTAGTAGTTAGAGTGGGGCGTCCCAGGATGACAGGCCGAGCGGCGAACAAGCGATCCCCCGGCCGCCACCAGCTCCCGTCACTTTATGGAGCTTCTCAACTCCGAAAACTTTGAAGCAAATTGTCAATTCGGCAACGATTTTCGGAAGACTGCCTATATTCGAAATCTAAACACTTAATTTCTCGCCTGAAACGTTGTCAGAAGTGACTTTAATGATGAATAAGATGGTGAAAATTGTTAAAAATGTCCCGCTGTTGCTCTGTCTGCAAATACCATGGAGGTATTTAACAAACGGCGCGTGGCAAGATCCGGGTTGTGGGCGTGACTCCGCCCACGGTGGGAAAACCCCTTATGTTTACAGGCGTGTGGTGATGTGCAATGTGCTATAGGTGCCAAAATATTCTGTTTGGTACTGCCAATTTGTTTTGTTTTGTCATGTGTGCAGTAAACTTACACTTGATGAGAAAAAATCGTGGCAGAGAATCTTCATATCAATTCTAAGCAAAAAAATCGTGATTCATATTTTTCCCCGAATCGTGCAGCTCTACCTCCAAGTCTTCCAGAAGACCGCTGTTCGTCAGCAGCAGCAGCAGCAGCCATAAGCCCGCCCACCGACTCTATACACAATGTGATTGGCCTGACCAGAGTTTGGTTTTTCCAGCTTGCAAGCCAACAGAGAGTGCCTAGACCCCTGGCTGTAAATTAAATTTGCTGCCGCTAGGGTGCATCTAGATTTCTAGGCTAGCTTTATGCGCCACTGAGCAACTCTCCTAGGAATGAACGGGGCTCTGCCTCAAACGCCGTACCCCGGTCTTATTATATATCCATGGGAACGACTTGGGTTTCAGTGTCTCACTCAAGGACACTTCAACATGCGGACAGCAGGAGCCAGAGATCAAACCTTTTACGAGTAATCACTTTTTATCCAGTGGCATCATGAGGTCAAAAGTTTAGTTTGTCCAATACTTTTGGACAGCAAATGTTAGCATGCTAGCCTGCTAAAGCTAAGATGGTGAACATAGTCAACAATATACCTGCTAAACATGATGTTAGCTTTGTCATGGTGAGCATGTTAGCATGCTTTTGTTACATGTAGCCCAAAGCCCCACTGTGGCTGAGTACAGCCTCACAGAGCCATGGAGCTATAGTTATAAAGTTGCAAAGATAATTTTCCAGATATAACTACAGCCTAGAGAATTTTTAGACCAAATGCTTGGGAAAGTCTTTGTCTTTGTATGAATAGCTGCTGCATGTCATTTTTTTCGCCCCAGGGTCTAATATTAAATTAGTCTGCCAGTAAAATTCCCCCTACAATCTGTTGTTAAAAGATGTATTTTGTTTTTTAATTAGCGAGTACACAGCCGGGACACACTGCAGTATTAAAAACTGCTTCCCCTGTGATTGGCCTTGAGAGACAGCATTACGGTATGGTTTGGGTTTTCGAAAATGTTCTGTAGGCATGGACCAGATTGTGTCAGTCTATTAGGAAAAGTTTACAATATTTAAGAAATAATCTATGTACATTTATGTGAGTACACACAAAGAGTCCATATGGGAGTGAAAGCATGCGTGATTGACAGAGAATGGAACAGCTAGCTGGAGGAATGGGGATTCAAGAGGCGTTGTGGGCTGCAGGTCCTAACCCGGCGATCACACATTCTGATGTGTAGATGTGTTTATTAACCTCTGGCGGGGGGGATAATTGTATCTGTCAGAGTCGTTTAATCACCGCTGCAGCTCTCACCACTGTCACTTTCACTTTGTCTGTTTTACTAAATCAGTTGGCTCCTCGGTTGGCCCACCATGAGTCCTGCTCTCTCTGTGTCACTGTCTTTTTGTTGGCTATAAAATTGGCGTTTACATTTGGGAGCTGTTTCATAATTTACTTTGTGTAACTGTATCCAGGACATACCATAGAACAGAGTAATGATGAAAAGACTGGGTTTGACATCAGAGAGACACTGATTTTGATGGAATTTATAGGGAAACTTTTAAAACTGGACCCTATTTTCCTATGTTTTTTGTGTGTAAGTGACTGATGGGAACAACAATCTTTGAAAGTGGTCCAGTACTGAGCGAGAACTCTGTAACCGGTAGCCCCGAATTGGGCTGCAATAAGATAGACTTTATTAATCCCGCACTGGGGAAATTCCTGATGTAATGTAACCCTATAGGGCAAATGTGCATCGTCAATTTCATCCACTAAAAGTGCTGTTTTTGCCACTGACAGGCTCAGATTGCTATACGTGTCTGATAACATTATGGACCCTTATTTACCCTTTTTTTAAAAGGGTAAAATCCTCTTTGTTTAACCAGAAACAGCCCAGAGATCGTTAAACTCCCCAAACTCCATTTAAATAAACAATACTTTTAGCATATTTTCACCTGTAAATTGGTAAATGATGTGTTTATGTCCAAACCAGAGTGGTGATTGTTGGAAAATTGGAAAGGCTTTTCATCATTTTATTTTGTGTTTGTCGAGTTTGATTGAATCGTATTTTACAATGATAAAATTACTGCTTATTTACATGGAGTCTGGTGGTTTTAGCGAACGCAATTTTGCAGATGTTTTTATGTTTAACAAAAGGATCTAACTCTTAACAAAAATGTTGCCCTTTCTTAAAAATCATTTCCATAATGTTGTCAGACACTTAATCTGACACTTTTGAGCATGTCAGTGGCAAAACAAGCATATTTGTGGACAGAAATTGACGTTGCGCAATTGCCCAATAACTTACATCGTAGCTTGTTTCGCCGCTGTCGACTGCAGCGGTCTCGCTGAATACTGGACCAATGTCAAAGATTCTTGTTCCCATCAGTCACTTAGACACAAACACATAGGAACATAGGGTTGAAAAAAAAACAAGTTACCCTTTAATCTGAAGATTCATCTTAATAATGTGATCCAGCATTTGTTAAGGGACACTGATTAAATATGTACATATACATATACAGTACATTAAACATCTATACATAAATATGTACTGTATAATTATTGAATAACAAAACTGTGTCACTCATAGCCTTTACACTTTGACACCATACTGTTTTGCTCACGTTTCCCATGATCTGTGCCTGTGCTACAGTACAGTGGCCTGTAACTGTCAGACACCACAATAGAATATTTTTGGAGCATCTGTCCCTTTAAGCCCCCTTCCAGAAAAAAAGCCCAGTCTGCTGTATAATATGACCGTCCAATATTTTTAAATTATAGATATGACAGAAAATATGGGACAGCAACATAGGTGGCCTTTAACATTCACATTTGTTTGTATTTCTTTAAACCAATCACAATCGCGGAAATACAGTATGACATACAGTGTGACATCGGATGTCAGGCTTCATCCCAGTACTGTTCTTCCGGCAAGCCAGACTATATGGTTAATGAAAAGGCAAACATTTATTGCAGGTTTGTGAGGCACTTCTACATTACTACATAAACGACAAACTACTTCTGACATTGGCACACAAGAGTTGGCCTTGGAAGTACATTTTTAATACCGGTACCGTCAGACAACCAACCACCAAGAGCCTGGGTCTGTCCGAGGTTTCTCCCTAAGAGGAAGTTTTTCCTTGCCACTGAATGCTTGCTCTTGGGGGGAATTAGGCTACTGGAATTGTTGGGTCTTTGTAAATTATAGTGTGGTCTAGACCTACTCTATCTGTAAAGTGTCTTGAGATAACTTGTTATGATTTGATACTATAAATAAAATGTAATTGAATGTTTTAAGGAGCCTTCTGTGAGGTGACTGTATGTTATGTCCTGTGTTTCCAGGAGGAGGACGAAGAAGAGGAGCAGCTGGAGGAAGATGACTCTGTTAAAGAGGAAACGCCAGAGCAGGAGATTCCAAACTGAAGCTGAGCGAGAGGACACAAACACACCACTGCTCCGCGGCTTCACCTCCAGTCTTTGCATTTCTGTTCAGACTACAGCACACCTTACTTTCTACTAGCCTCCCAGAGTTTCAGCGGATAGCTTCCACTCCGGATAGTTCAGCAACCAGAGGTGTATTTTAGAAAAAACACTATTTAAATGGTGATATGTTTAGATTCAAGGGGTAGAGTTTGTACTTTTTATGAATGAGGCTGGACAGACGGACACACATCTCTCAGATTTTAGACAACTTCATGAAGCAGTGCATCAAAGCATCAAAGCATCCAGCCACATGGGCGCACACACAGCACAATGCTGCTTCTACAGCAGAGACTGTCAACGCCCAGCCACCTGATGTATTTATCACACTTTCCATGCAATCTATTTTCATACACCAATGATCACCAGACAGTGTTTCCACACAGAGTATCCTCAGCGTCCTGTTTACAAGATAAAGCTAGCAGAGTGTGTGTGTGTGTGGGGGGGGGGGGGGGGACGACTCTCCGAGTCCAAAGAACACTTCTTCCCCCGCCGAGCACGCTCACACCGCTCTGACTTCAGCAGGGAAGTGCTTTCCACCGTCTTCGAACGCATTTCACTCGACATTTGACTGGAGGATTTTATTTTTATATTCCATACATATCGTCTTACTTCCCCCATTTCAAATATCTACTTATTTACACTTACAGTACACTTACGCTTACAGTATGTAAATAAGTATTGAGCTTGGTTTTTGTGTTGAAAATGAACTTTTTGAATCTTTGATTTGCAGCATCTTTAAGTGCTACATACCAATCTATTTGGTGATTAGATTTGTATTAAAAACTTCCATGTTTAGGACAAGTGTCTACTCAGAGATTGTATTTACATACTTTGTAAAGTCGAATTCATTTTGGGTTCTTCTTCTTTTTCTCTGGTTCTCTGGCCTGCTAGTAGTCTGTGCTCCAGAGCTCCCTGGGAGTCATCATTCAGTTGTCCGCAAAGTTTAGCAACTAAAAAGGTTCACAGCCAGCCCGTCCACACCAGGAACGATAACTGTAACCATAACTATAGCTATAACAATGTCAGCATCCATACTACTGAACGATAACGTCCTCCAAACAGCGACGCCAAGCTCGCACTGCACGCTCCTGCTGATAATAATACATAATATACAGCAGACGTTGCAACATACAATTGCAGAAATGTCTGTAGTAATATCTTATAGCCTATATTTGTGTATTCAGGTAGCCTACCTTTTTAGGAACCAAAAAAGTCTACCGGCGGTCCCTGGGGCGCAGAACCCGCTGCCTTTTCTGGGCAAAAGCGGGCGCACAGCACTACATACTGTAGAGCAGGCGGGCGGGTGTCAGATCTGCATGTGCAGAGCACTGGAACAAAAACGCCGACTGTATGATAATTGATTGGCTGTCAGTGTTTCTATCGTTCATTAGACAGTGATCCCAACAATATCGTTCTCCACTGTCGTCGTTATAGTTGTGGTGTGGACTCCGCCATCCACTGGAGTGAAAAATCGTTCTTGGTGTGGACGGCCCTCACTCTCTCAACTTAACAACCACATGTAACTTGATACTTATTTTACTCCAAATTAGGAGAAATGTAAGGTTGATTTGAAGTACATATAGCGTATGACTGTTATCAGAGAGCTAACAAATCAGTAGATTTGACCAGAGACTACTGTTGGGACAAAACACTATCACACTCTCCCAGTAAATCTGGAATTATCCCTTGAAGTGCCAATAAATCTGAACTGCAAAAGTTTTTTGCTTCTTACATTAAATGCTTGAGATGTATCCATCAAGGTGGTTCTTGGCCTATTTCGTGTCTGACTAGTCTCGCATAGCCACATCTTCACAGTGCTGTGATGACACAGCACTGGCTGCACTGCTAATTATTATAACCTTTATTTATTCAGGGAGGGCCATTGAGAGCAAACTCTTTTCTTCCAATGATGAAGTCTCCAGAATTACAGTACAATAAATAGTATGATCATGAAATGAGTCTGATCATAAAACAATACCCAAATTACAATATGTGAAAAAATAAATGATGAAGGAACAATCACAAAATTACAGTACATAAAAACAATAAAAACAAATGAGAATTACTGATGTAGGAGAATAAGAGGGCTATTAAAAACAAGAGCAGTCCCTGGGCCCTATTTTAATGATCTGAAACGCAAGTATCAAACGCGAAACGCAAGTAGCTTTGTGGGCGGATCTCGGGCGCTGTTGCTATCATACCGGCGGGATAAATGAGTCTTGCGCCCGATGCAAATCTAAAATGGGTTGGTCTGAAGTAGCTAGGTGTGGTTTGGGCATAACGTGCAATCAACCAATCAGAGCGTCATCTCACATTCCCTTTAAGAGCAGGCGCGCTTGTTCCATGGCGGATTGCTATTATGATGGCGGATTTGCCTGGCGCACGCCAGCGGGAGCTGTCCGGAATGCAGCAAAGTAATAAATGCTCATTTGACCGGGTGGCGATGTTGCTGCGGCCTCTCGGGCATCTGCATTGCTGCAGCCATGGAGCGTGGGCCTCCAAATGCACCACCTGCTCCTGTTGTGCCCCTTCCTCCTCCCCCCACTCCATCTCCGTCCACCCGTTTTCTGAAACTGCAAAATAGCACCAGGGAACATTTGTGCCGGAAAACACACCTCCTCTTTTCACACACAGGAGCGGGGAGAAACAGGGTTATGTGTCGCGCACGTACAGAACGTACGATCATGTCGGCGTCACTTCGGTGTGTTCCGAGGCACTTTTTGGACCGACGGGAGCCGACTGATCAGTCCAACTGCCTTTTCTGCCGACGGTCGTCCGTCAGATTGGTGTGGCGTGGCAAAGGCATGTGTTCTAACCACTGCGCCATCACCACCCATATCTATTAAATACATGTCAAGTATCCCGTTTTGGCCGGGAAAGTCCCGTATTTTACCCTTCTTTCCCGCCATCCTCCCGTATTAGTATTTTCCTGAAAATCTCCTGTATTTTAACCTGCGTTATAAAAAAATAATTATACCCCGGGACCGGGCGGAGTAAAAAAAAATCTAAGCTCTGTCACTAGCCTCGCAATAACTGCCACCTGCAGTAGCCTACTACAGGTACTGTAGGTGGCGAGGTTAGTGTGTGAGGTCAGATGATGACTGACAACGCGGGGAAAAAAAGAAGAAAAAAAAACAGAGACGGATGATGGATGCTATGACAGAGACGGAAGGCACTCCTGCCAAAAAACCAAAACCCTCATGTAAATACCGTGATCAATGGGCCAGCGAATTGACTTTTCTGAAGAGGAGCAGGGTGGGGGACAGTCACGCGTTTTTTGCAAGTTCAGAAAGGGTGTTTAGCATGGTACGAAAGATTATTACAGAGAATAGGATGACGTTAGACAACAGAACTGTTTGTGCTCTACTCTCATGTAAAATGAACCACTCTGGCCAAGCCCACAAATACACTCCTTCCAAAACAATCTTAAAGAATATAAAGTCTGCAACAAATTAGTATACTCACTAAAAGAGTAAAGAAAAGTTACGTGAAAAGAAAAGAAAAACTGTAAAAGAAAAGCAATATGAAATGAAAAGAATGTGTGGAATGAAAACAAAATGTAAATGTAAAGACAAGCAATGTTATAAATTGAAAATGTTTTCAGCATTCTGCATCAAGTGGTGGTTTTAGCTTTCTTGTACACCTGTCTTAAAATGTAAGGGATACTGGAGCTTGGTTGGGGTGGTGGGCGCCGGAAAATTTCCCTTATTTTCAAATCCAAAACTTGACAGGTATGATCTATTATCTATTCTGGGACAGTGGAAACCAATCACAACCGTGCTGTCTTTGCAAAATAAATAGCACTTTTTAATTTTAATTAGCTTTTTTCGTTTTTTTTGGCTTTGTGCCCTTAATGACTGCGATTTGATTATACGTATAATAAGTATAACTAGAACTGCAAGCAGTTATGACGGGGTCCAGTCGCCCCTGACGCCCTGGGGAGTGAGCGAAAGCGGAACCCAAGTAACGGTGGGGAGGCAAATGTCAGTAAATATCGAAAGGTGTGAGCTACAAGGTCTGAGTTACATTACCATTGCAAATATCCATTGGAGGTGCTCCAAGTGATGTCTCGCATTTTTTAGGCTACAACTTTTTTTGTCACATATAGTAAACATCTCACTATCCGCTAGCTGCCTGTCCCCTGAACACACTGTAAAAAAACACGGTCTCTGTAGACAGCCCAGGTTCCACAAAAGCCAACAAAAACAAACTGCGGCAACCTGCACAACGAAACATAACAATCAGTCTTCAAGCCAATAACCGACAAAAAGGATTTGGGGTGGAGGTTAGAGGGTTAGTGCGTGGAAGGGAGGGGGAGGGGACTGGATGAGGAGGAAGGAGGGGCGAGCTAGCTTCCATATTGTTTGACAATACTTTGAACATCATCAAGAAGTAACATCACCCAACATCACTTAGAGCACCTTAACGTTGATTGCAGAGCCGATCCGCCCTATACGCTCACTACGCAAGCTGAGTAGGGCCCCGCAAATTACTCGAGGCCCCGCCTCCCCCTCATGTCATAGCGCGTTTACAACATCCATGACAAAATTAAGCGAAACTATCCTTCTGGTCACAAAAACAAGGAAAAAAAAACACCATGAAAGTGAATTGCGGGAACAACAATCAGGTAAACTTGTGTTCTCTCCTCTCCAAGTTTGATGTCAGCAAAGTAAAGTTATGTTTATGTGCATTTCTATTGTGTTTTTTTTTCGGTCTTGCTAACCTAGCTGGGCAGGCAGGCAGTGCATCTCTTGTCTAGCTGCTAACGCCAGTCACTTCCAGGGCTGTGTTTTGTGACTTTGTGCCTGACAAACGTGAGAGTAAAATACAATTATTTATTACGTTTGATAAACGACAAATTGCAACGGTGTTTGTTTACTCCAGCTCGGAAAAGATAACCGCGTCGGGTGTGTTATCATGCGTTAGGTGCGTGCACGAAATGAAACGCGCATTTTCAAGCAGAAATATATGTGAAGACAAGACAGACTGTAGGCTACAATATATGGGCGTGAATGATGGCACTCCTCATCAAAGTACACATTATACATACTTTTAAGACACTGATTATCTAGTCTCAGACAATGTGTAGTTAAAAACTCTAAACAACTGCACTAATTATGCAAGATGGAAAGAAATGTATTGACAATTTGACATCGATTTATAGGCTATATTGAATTTAAAATGTTGATTAGCTGGACATACTGGTCAATATGGATGCACATCCCTCAGTAAATAATAACCATAAATCAAGAATTGCTTCAACATGCATAATAAATAAATAAAACTTTAACATGCCATTTTAGCTTTTATTCATTAACAGTTTATGCATTTTTGATATCAAGAATTCGATTTTTTACTATTTGCAATGTGAATTCTTGATTATTTTTACTAGTAGGGCCCCTTATTTAGTTTTTATCTACCAATGTCTATTTTTGATATCAGGAATTACATGTTCACTTGTACAAAAATTGTACTATTTACTACTTATTCTAGACAGTCCAAATAGTCTGGTGGTGCCCATACAGATGCCGAAAATGCCCAGGCTGTAGAGAGAACCAAAGTTAATCCCAAAAGCCAAAGTTCAGGGTTATAATTTATTATTTTCTTGTTATTTATGTTTACGTTAATATTCACTTATTTAATAATATTCACTTGTTATCTTAATATTATAGAAAATACTCTATTCAATAAATATTGTTGGTTTGAACCTCATTCTGTTCTATATTGTTGTACTTATTCTTTGACTGTTTTGTTTAAAGGAGGGAGGATTGTATTGGGAGCACTGAAGTGTCAGGTGTGACTGTGTGGCAATGGCAAATGGTTTACATAGCTCACGGCATCACGGGTCAGGTAGAGGGCCCCTTAGCAGAATTTTGCTTAGGGCCCCAGGGAGGTCAGGATCGGCACTGGTTGATTGAGTGAAATGTAAATGTATTGTATTTATATAGCACTAGCATTATTTCCCAGTCTTAACAACTACTCAAAGCGCTGTACATAGTACAGGATCCATTTACCATTCACACACACATTCACACGCTTAGTACCACTTGCTCATCAGCAGGCAACTTGGGGTTCAGTGTCTTGCCCAAGGACACTGACATGGGACTGCAGGGCCGGGGATCGAACCACCAACCTTCCGATTGGCAGGCAAACACTCTACCAATGAGCCACATCCACCCGTAAACTGGTCTATGTTGACTATAGCGCCCGCTAATGGCCAATCTTCGCTATATTTGGTACAGAGCCTCACAGTGGCATGCTGAACAAGCTTCACAAGTTTCATGTTGATAGTAAATACTATGGCAGAGAGATTGCAATCAATCACAAATGTTCCATTTGCATGTATTGAGTTATCGGCCAAAACACATAATCGTTGATTATAGCACCCCCTAATGGCCAATATTCGCCAAATTTGGTAGAGACCCTTAGAGTGGAATGCCAAGCAAGTTTCGTGTTGATAGCATTTACTGTGGCAAAGATATTGCAATTGCAAATTTCCCATTTAAATGCATTGAGTTATTGGACAAAACAAATAAACGTTGATTATAGCGCGCCCTAACGGCTGATCTTTGCCAAATTTGGTACAGAACATCGAATTAGCATGTTGAACAAGGATCCCAGGAGGTCATTGCTGATAACATTTGATTTGGCCGAGATATGATATGATATGTGTGTGGTAGCTAGCTAGGAAAAGTTGTTTGGTCGTCAAATGCGCATACTTAAATATAGCAAAATTCTTTTAAGAACTTTTGGTCAGGTCCATCTGGAGATGCTATGTACCAGGTTTCGTGCAGATCAGTCACACAGCCTAGGAAGAGTTCGAAAAAAGTTACACCATGTGATTCAGCTTGATTCAAGGAACAAGCTGATGTAAGGTTTTCTAAAGTGCAATGTGGAGTGTGGGAGTTATAGGCAAAAACACGTTTGACGTCATTATAGCGCCACCTAGTGGTCCACATGTGTAATGTGGACCACTGGTAGGTGAGGTCAATGACCCATTGTACATCTACCCTGTAAATTTAAAGTTATTCACATTAGTCTCAAACATGAAAACATCTCCATGGAGAAATGTTACTCCTCTGAGATCAGAAAGAAGAGAGTGTCGAAAGGCTGAACGTAGGTGGGGTACAATGAATCTCCAGGTCCATTATGAAAACTATAGAGAGAGACTACGCATCTACAATCTGGAACCGAGGAATGCTAGGAGGTCATTCTTCTCTGCCATTATTGTTAAAAACAATAACAATTCACGTGCTTTATTTTCTGCTATTGACAGGTTAACAAACCCTCCCGTACAAATACCATCTGAACTTCTATCCACCAAAGCCTGCAATGATTTTGCCATTTTCTTCACTGAAAAAATTAAGAAAATTAGACAATCAGCCACGGCCTTGATCCCAGATCTTTTACAGATTATAAACATGTCACTTCAAGCAGGTTTATTCCCACTGGCTCTAAAAACTGGAGTAATTAAGCCACTCTTAAAAAAAAATAACATAGACAAATCAGCAATAGGCCGATTTCAAAGCTCCCATTCTTAAGTAAAATTATTGAAAAGGCTGTTTTTCTACAACTAAACAATTTTTTGTCCCTACATAATATTTTTGATGTCTTCCAATCGGCTTTCCGACCGCACCACAGCACTGAGACGGCTCTTTTAAAAAATTTTAATGATATCCACTTAAACACCAATAGTGGCAAAACTACAGTATTAGTATTACTAGACCTCAGTGCTGCGTTTGATACGGTAGATCATGACATACTTCTACACAGACTGGAGAACTGGGTAGGCCACGCTACATTATGGCCAAGCATGCGCCCCTAAAATAGCATCTGAATAACGCGCCACTGACTTTAGACTAGCACCACTGACTTTAGACTAGGTTTTTCCTGGTCACTGGCGGAATTGTTTTCTGAAACTGCAAAATTGCACCAGGGAATGTTTGCGCCCGAACACGCCTCCTCTTTTCGCTGAACCGCCCCCGGGAGCGCAAGTTCATTCCCTAATTTACCGACGTGCGTCTGTGGAGGGAAAAGTCCGCTGTGCGTCGGGTGAAAAATAGGAATGATACATGCGTCGTGTGTACAAAGTCAATTGCGCTGGGTTCAAGATAGGGCGTTGAGTATGCAAGTATGACATGTGGAATTCCCCAAGGCTCCATCCTGGGGCCTCTATTATTCAATATCTACATGCTGCCCCTAGCTAAAATCATGGAAAACAATAACATAAGCCATCACAGTTATGCGGACAACACACAGATGTATATAACCTTGTCGCCCGGAGACTACAGTCCTATACAACAACTAGCTAGGTGCATTGAACAAACCAATGACTGGATGAGCCAACATTTCCTGAAGTTAAACGAGGAAAAAACTGAGGTGATTATTTTTGGACCAAAAAAAGAACGTTTAAAAGTCAGCGCTCAACTAGAAACAACAATGTTAAAAACAACAAACAAAGCCAGAAATCTCAGCGTAATAATGGACTCCGAACTGAATTTTAGCAGCCACATTAAGACAGTAACAAACTCAGCTTTTTACCACCTCAAGAACATATCAAGGGTTAGAGGACTAATGTGTCAACAGGATTTGGAAAAACTTGTCCACGCTTTTATCTTGAGTAGACTTGACTACTGTAATGTTTTTTTTTACTGGTCTCCCTAAAAAATCTATTAGACAGTTGCAGCTAATTCAAAACGCTGCTGCTCGAGTCCTCTCCTGTTCTGATGTCCTTACACTGGCTTCCTGTACACCAAAGAATATACTTCAAAATACTTCTACTGGTCTAGGGCCAAAATACCTTTCAGATCTTCTGGTAAACTACGACCCACAGAGACCTCTTTTATCATCAGAGAAGGGTCTGCTTGCCATCCCCAGGGTCAGAACAAAAAAGGGGGAAGTTGTGTTCAGTTTCCATGCTCCATTTATCTGGAACAAACTACCGATAAGCTGGTCAGCTCCAACCCTTAGTATTTTCAAATCAAGGCTAAAAACCTTTCTTTTTAATACTGCCTTTTGTTAACTTTTGTTTGTAACCTGCTTTAGACTAATTGTTATTGTTTATTAGTTTAATTTCTGTATTAACTGCTTTTAATTTGTTTTTAATTTGTATTAACTTTCATTTCTGTATTAACTGCTTTTAATTTGTTTTTAATTTGTATTCACTTTTAAATGTGTTTTAATGTTATATGTGAAGCACTTTGAATTGCATTGCTGCTGAAAAAGTGCTATACAAATAAAATTGCCTTGCCTTGCCTTGCCTAAGTGGGGAATCCAAATGTGGGTTCCATAGGCACGGTGTAGGAGGAGTTCTGTAAAGTAGGTTTTCGATAAATCGCAATTTTTCATGCATGAAAGTCCAGGCGGAAATGGGTGTGGCCTATATCACGAGATTCAGTTGGATCCAAGAACGTGTGGAAATATGGTTTTTCAACCCCTAATAAATAAGCTATTAAGTATAAGTATTAAAAAGTATATCTTCCCCCGCTGTTAAAAAGTAACAAAGTAACTTTTCCTCTGAGTAAATTTTAAATGAGCTTATACTTTAATTTTTATACCCGTAATATTACCTGTACTTAAGTAAATGTTCATCAAAGAAATAGTACTTTTACTTAAGTAGAATATTTTGTACTCTTTAGCTTTGGTGTATTAACTGTGTTGCAGACCAGTGTTTTTCTGTCTGCAGCGTCATCGACATTCAGAGAGAGACATTCAAGAAGTTTTCAACAGCATGTGGATAATTAAATTACAGCAAAATAATTACTGGAAAATATTACTAATATTAAAAGTAAGCCATTAGATCTCTTCTTGACCATTCTTTTTCAAGCTCTTCTCATCCCCAAGTTTCATGGAAATGCAACACTATACTTAAGAACTGAGGAAATGCATTTCCTGCAGAAAATGCGTGTGAATGCTGAATAGCTAAATTGTTAAAGCTAAACTGGATTTATAGCTTAAATCTGTAAGAAGAAGTTGAAGTAGTGAGAATAGTTGGAAAAGAGGGAATGGTTTTAAGTTGAATAACACCACTAATGTAAAAAAGTTAAAAGCTAAACTGGATTGCTGGTTAAAATGTGTAAGAAGAAGTTGAAGCTCTGATTATTGTTTAAATTAATATATCTTTAAAAGTTGAATAATAGCTATATTGTATGAAAGTTGTAGGTGTTACAACAGTGGCATAGCGCTGGCAAGCGAACAACATTTTACTGTCTATAGATACAATTTGACTGTCTGGCAAAAATGCTGCGTCATGCTTACTTAGTGGCCATGTTTGTAAACACAGAGGAGATCCCTTTGATCTCTGATGTTTGTAATCAGCTAACGACCTATCACCTGCTGTCAGACTGCTGCCATTAAAGGACACTGGGAGCGACCTGTGAAAGAAAGGCTCAGACAGCCTAAACTATAGGTAGCATAAGTGAAATGACCTCATCGTCAGCGCCGCAAGTCCTTTGGGAAGGTATTAGTATAAAATTTATGTGGAAAAATTAAAATATGTGGGCATATCAGTGATTCAAAAAAGAGGTTGGCTGTGCCTTTGCGTGGAAATGTCAAAAATGTTTAACATGGGCAGTGAATGGAGGAAGATTTGGAACTGTTGTAATTTTTAAGCTCACCAAGCAAAATGTATAAATGCTATTGCTTAAATGAGCACATTGTATGAAAGCAGACAAGCATTTATGGCACTATGTCTGACATAGTGACTGTCATGAAAGACAAAACAATTGTGTAGTACACAGTAAATTTTGAAGTGTTAAAGTAACACTCAAAGAGTTAAATTTAACACTATTCCTGAGTGTATTTGGTCCCACCCTGAATTAGTGTTAATTTGACTCTTTTCATAGTGTTAACATTTTAGAGTTAAATTAACTCTAAATAGAGTAAAAATTTAACACTCGCTTACACTGAATAGTGTTATTTTAATTTTACACTAAAGGTTAAATAACACTGGAGAGTGTAAATATTACCCTTGGAAGAGTTAATCATTTACTCTTCTAAAATAACAAATCAACTCTGATTGAGTTTGATTCCAGTCCAGTTTAACACTGCATGGAGTTGACACTCAAGGTTAAAATAACTCTGATAAGTGTTGATGTTACACACTATTGTGTTGATAATTGACTATCTTGCAGTGAAAAACAAGCTCAAATAGAGTCAAATTCTAACACCGTATAGTGTCACGGAAATAAATCTCAGCAGTATTCATTTTACACTTTTTTAGTGTCAAATTACACCAAATACTCCATTAAGTGAGTAAAAATCACAACTTACCACAAAATAATGCATTTCAAATTTTTATTAACAGCTCAACTATGTCAGGCTAAAATATATTAAGAATACAAATCCCTTTTTAAAACATTGACCTTAGGTTTCCATAAAATGGCAATAGGGAACAACATAGAAGGAGGAATCTGTCGTTCCATACTTCATTTGAACATCAAACGGTTTAAAGTAACACAGTTCATTAATGTTGATCACCTTTTGAACCCTGTCTGGATGCATCCTGACCTTAAAGGCATAGTAATGGTGATCAAAACACACTGTTTCCATCAGTTTTCCACAGAGCAATACACAGTCATCTTTCACAGCAATAATTTTGATTTTACAAAATACAGGCATCTCAAATGCTACCTCAGTACAGATAATGAAGTCACGGCGGTACTCTGTACCATGATGTTTGATCCACTTGGCAGAAAACACACTGGTAGACAATACAGACCCAAATTTTAAAGCAATCTCGGGACCTTCTTTGAGCTCACTAAGTGTTACCATCTTCCCCGAACCTAAAGTTAATCTTTCCTTGCTAAAGGACTCTCGATACATTGCCATACAACTTTGGTGCTTTTTGGCTAATGTTTTTGTTACATTTTTAAAGCTTTTTAATTGCTTCTTAAAAAAATTATGTTTAGCTTCATAACGCATGCACCACATGTGCAGAAGTGGGCCGATGTTTTTTATATTACGAGGGTAATGAATCATGAAGTGATGCTTTGGTAAGAGATTGATTGCAGGAAACAACTGCTTGAAGAGCTGATGATGATCAATGATTAAATGTTTGAGGTAAATGGTCATGCCTTCTGTAAGGACTGGGGAAAATACAATGTTAACAATGTGTAGAAGCAAAAGTAGAAGATGCCAGTGCTGGTCATCTGACTGTATTAAATCACCAAATAGCAAAGGCATATTACGTAATAAGCACCAAGACTGTATAGCATTCAACCCCAAATCATTACTTCCATCAAACAACTTTACTCTAGGTGGACGGTTTCGCTGCTGATTGTATCCATAGTCAAAAGCATGTATTCTACCAGCCAGTTGTTCAGCATTTAGGAAGTTTTCCTTAATGTACTGCAGGACAAGTTTGACTTCAAACTGAGCAACTCCTTCTAAAATATCGTGCATTATATCTACAGAAAAATTGTTGGCTGTATTAAAATACTGTAGTGAATTCAGCAGACAAATGCGTTTGACACCATAGATATGAGGTAGTGTAGGATCTGTTTGTAAAGTTTGACAGTGCAGTTTGTGCATCTCGATAGTTCGTAGTACAACTTTTGGATCATCTTCACAGAACACAGTTTGAAAACAATCTTTCTCAAGGAGACAGAAACGACAACAATACCTTGCCCCAAATGACTCCACAAAGCCAAATAAACCATGCAACCCAAGATTATCACCAGTGACCTGAACTATGGTACCGTGAATCACATCTTTCAATCTGGGAACTTTAAGTCCCTCTGTCTCGAGTACTTTAAGATCACTGACAAGTGGCTCAAGTATCAAATTAAAACCATAACGCTTGATGTCCTGCGCATGGAAAAGAGCACACAAATGAATATTTATCAATGATGAATTAAAGATTGGGGGAAAATTCCTTAATGTAAAGTATATAGCACCTAATTTGTGTATACCCTTTTTAGACCCCAAGGGGTTTGCTGTTTCAAAGTCGTCATAAAATAGCTGGATCTGTAAGGCATCTTGTTCTATAGAGAATAAGGGACTTTTTTTAAAATAGGCGGCATCTCTCAAGTCTGCATACACACCTTCCTTGGGCATGTGCCTGGGCTTGAACATGTCTGCAAGTTCTGGGTTTTGAAAAATGGCCTTTAGTGTTTCTAAAATAGGAATATATGCAAACTTGTCAGTTACAACGACCTGATCGTATGTCCCAGTTGTTTTGTTTCTTCTGCTGTCAAATCTTGTGCCAAGCACCTTTTCAACAGGTTCTACGATTCCCCATTTCTCTTTGAAGTGTTTATTTCGTTTAGCTTCTGAATTTAAGGGTGTGAAGGGGTTTTCCAACTTTTGCAAAGATTGTTCTATTCTGTTCTTATTTTCTGTTTCCTGTGGAGATAAGCACTGCAAAGCTGCATCTGTAGCTTGACTTTGAATCTCAAAAAACACTTCTTCCATGGAGGAAACAAAACTATTTACAGTAGATTGACTTAATCCAGCTGCTTTTAGTTGTGCAACAGCAGAGGCACACATATCTAGAGTGCTCCTGTTGGACTTTTTCAACAGAGTAGATGTGGCTACCTCGTGTTCATTAACTGTCCGTGACGTTGTAGCTGTCTCCTCTACATTAGTGGTCACTGCCTCTCCAATGCTGCTTAAATAAACATCAGGGTCAACCTGTTGGTCAATATACTCAGTGTGTTTTGTGTTTAAATGTTTCCTAAAACCAGAAAACGTACCAAACGCACAGCCACATCCAGTCTGAGCACATTTAAGCCGGAGATTTTTTCCAGGTAAGTAACCGTGAACTAATCGTAAATGCCTAACAAGCATATTTGAACTCGATAACTCAGCCTGACAAACAAAACACTTCATGTTCGAGGAGAAACTTCAAGCACTAATGAAGTAACCTCGCCCTGATTTCAGCAACACGAGGACTCTCTTTGACCTTGCCAGCATCGATGCTGTACACTGTAGTTTGGATGAAAGTGTACATGTTGTGGAGCATGGTGTTGTAGGATGTGCCAAACACAAAATGTGCCTTAAATAGTTCGTCAAAAGCAACAAGAGAAGAGGTTGACCTGCAAGGTATGGCATTCTTGTCGATAATGATGAAGAACTGGTGGATTGCATTCTTCTTAACTCCAACAGCTAGGAGATAGGGCTGAGCGCTAGTAGTGATGGCATCGAGATGCTCTTGAATGTTTGTTCCGGTCTGCGAAGACAAATGAGGGAAAACTGTAGTTAATGGCCAAGTAGTTGTAGAATATGCAGAAGAGCCAATACACTACTCTTATTGAATATGAATATTGAATGAATACTTGTAGCCTAATATTAGGTGTTCATACCACAAATTAGAAAAAATACAAACCTTCTTGAATACCACAAGATGTTTCTCTGCTTGGGATGCGGAAACCTTTCCTGGTCTCTTCCGACCCTGAGCCGAGGGTGGAATCAGGTGTAGAAGCAGTAAAACCGATGACAGATCACTGTCCCAACCTGTAACAACACAAGTTCAATGTTAACACACTTCAGTTACGTTGTTTTCTTTACAAAAGACCCCCAGACAGACAGCAGTTCTACATCACAAGAAGTTCTCTAACTAAAACATCCACAGGGCTGAGTCAAATCTCAAAAGTTTTGTTCAATATACTGCTACAGAACGTACTCGTAAATCTTTCACAGATCCAGCTTCTTAGTATTATGTTGATATTTAAATGTTTACACATAATGTTGATATTGCAATACAACACGAAAGGTAGGCTTACAAGCCTCTTACCAAAGTCAACATCCAATTCAGTGCCATCCTCAGGAGGATCAGCTGCCAGCAAGAGTTCTTCAAGCTCACTTGTGGATGGAAGCTTTCTGCATTGTTTGATGATCTTTTTTCTTGAACGTGACCGGCCACCTTTCCAGAAGCTTGCTTGAGGTATCCTCTCCGAACATTAGAACAAAATCCTGTTCAACCTGGAGTGGGGTGGTGTTGGTGACAATTTCAGTTATTTGACAGCCAATCAAATTGTATTGGGTGCTAGTTTAGCTAGCTAGTATCACTACAATGTCATATATGATCCTGGCATAAAGTTAGTATTTTGAGCTCAGAATTTTGAGATTAAAGTCAGAACTCAAATATAGTTTTTTACATGTGGCCCTAATCCTCTTCCGTACTCAACAAATGTCAGACGAAGGAAGAAAAAAAAAATATTTAGAGACAATGCTGTCATTTAAAGGTATAGTGGAGGATTTTCCCGAATTTTAGAAAAGAACCGCCCTCTCTTTTTGAAAAAATGCACATGCACGACACTCTACCTGCTCCCGAGAGGGAACGTCTATTAAACGTGAGCACAAGAGACCATGCACACGCCTAGTTCTCCTCGTGCACGCTGTTTATATGTTTCCAAAAGAAGATTTGCACTTTTTCCACTGTCAGACTCGCCACCGGTAAGTGAAAATCTATTTATGACAAGCATCTCTAACTTTAGCATGCTACAGGCCAACAAACAAGCTATCTTCTAGCGGACACGCGCCTTACTGCGAGCGGGCGCACGCGCCACACGGAGAGAAAAGTGGGAGAAAGAGAAAAGAGACTGTGTGCGTCCAGAGGATAATCAGTTGAGCTCGCGTGTGTGCGTCTTTGAGAACTGTGCGTCCCATATATAGCTTACGTTGTCAGTTCATTTGGGCCTGTTGTTGTATTGGTCTGTAGTTCTTTTACATTTAAGTAAGTTAGCTGGTAATTTCGATGTTTGTGTTAATCACCTGTTGCACGTGGCTGTTGATTTATAATGCAGATTGTTGGAAGCTCTTTGCTCACGTTTGTATTTAGCTACATTATTGTATTAGGCTATTATTGTATTGTATTATGCTGCAGTAGTTACATTACATTGATATAGTGTAATTAATAGTGGGTTTGTTGTTTGCTAGCCTATATGTATACTTCATATGCATTGTGTATGGTAGCCTTCACAATGTTATTTGTTTCTTTGCAGAACCACACACAAATACACAGCCATAGCAGAGCTACCCACGCCCATTTTGTACTGTTGCCTTATGTAATAAAGCGTCAAGAGTGATAATTGTCTCCGTCCGTGTTTTAACTGACATCCCTGGGGCGAAGTTGGAAACCGGAATGAGCTCAACTACAGTCCTAAGCTAGACCTAACCCAATCAAATCCAGGAACACCCTTCCCCACTCCCGGCCCTGAGACACGAGCTGTAAACGTATAATATGCTGGAAGTTTAGCATCCACGTTAAAATGGACAAACGACCACGGAACCCCATACGCAAGCGATGTGTACAGAAATTACAGGAGAAAAATATTAAGTATCTACAGGCGAATGCCTGAAAATGTGCCAACATGTCTGACATGTTTGGGGCTGTAGTAGCTGCTTCAACATCAGCATTAGGCTACCTGAAGTAGAGGAAGGAGGAGAGGTGGCTGGCTATACAGAGAAGCAGAAACAACATCATGATGACAGGGAAGAGGCCGAGGAGGAGGAGAGCGACCATGACAGGGCCACGGGAGAGAGAGGGAGGAACAGATGGAAGAGAGAGTAGGCCTAGTTGACGACTGTAAGAAGTACGTGAATTAACAGGTTGCGTGCGTGCGTGCGTGCGTGCGTGCGTGCGTGCGTGCGTGCGCGCGTGCCTCACGTTATAATAACAACAAGCAGTTTGACAGTAACATTAAAGTTAGTGGCTGTCAGGTAACCTAACTGTTTAAGGGTTGGCCTGTTGGGTAGCTGAAGTCTGTGATCTATACAGCCTGTTCTACTAGGCTCATGTATACTATGTGTACAGCCTGTTCTACTAGGCTCATGTATACTATGTGTACAGCTGTCTCTCTACATTGCCCAGAGATTTAAGCTAAATGAGTTATACCTTAACTTAGCTGACATTTCTCTCTGTTTCTCACTCTTTTAAAGGTTACCTTGTTAGAGTAAATCTTTCTTGTTCATTGGTGTGGGCCAAGGCAACATTTTGATTGACTTTACTGACAATACACTTGTATACTTAAATGTTGTTAAATAATTTGAAATTATACTTTAAACTTTATCTTTGGCAATGACTTGCACTTGAGTATGGACATTGTGTAGGCTACCCTATGGCCTCCAGGTCGCCAGTCAAAAGTGAGTGAATACACTGCTTCTCTTTTCCAGGGCATATACTACTCCCAGCTTTATTGTAGCTTTTGGGAAGGGTTATGGTTATTGTAGTTAGCAGACACTTTTGTCTAAAGCGACAAAATATGAATCTTACAATGGTTAAAATTAACAGTAGGCTAAACAGTTTTTAAAAGTTGCTAAGCCAATATTAAGCAAAATAGTAATAATAACAATAATGGCAATACAATATCAAATATCAATAATAATAATAAAAAATACCATAAATTTATAAATCATAACTCTAAGAAAGAATTAATTATAATAATTAATTATTTAAGTGTAAGATCAACAGATAAGTCTTGAGACCTCTTGAAGGATCCAAAACCATCACATGAACACAGAACACTAGGCAACTCATATCATAGAATGGACGCATATTTTAAGAGGACTGTCTGCAGGGAATGTCTCTGACCAATCACGGTGGGTGTGGGCCGCCTGGGCCAAAAATGCCCGGGCTGATTTTTTGTCCCAGTCCAGCCCTGCTTGTGGGATCTGATATTGACTACGTGCCCGTGCCCTGTTCATCCCGACCAAGATCCAGGAGGGGGGGGGGGGGGGGGGGGGTGCGCCAAGAGGCCGAGGGAGACGAGGTCAGGGCAGGGGCGCAAGAGCCAGCACCAGCCGAGAGCGGGGAGAAGGCAGTCGGGCTAGAGGCTGCAGAAAGCGAAAACTACCTAGGGACGAGCACGTACGACGGCCTTACGTAAACATATCACCAGAGTGATTGACAACTAGGAGGACCAATAGTAATAAATTATATAAAGTCAGGCATTACTGGATTATGTATCATGAGACTATTCAGTCTCATAGTGTTTACAGGGCCGAAGGGTTTCCCTCTTAATGCTGATAATTAAACACTAGTTCCAACCTTCCATTCACACAGATCACACAGTAGTACTGTGCAGGTCCATGCTGAGCAGGGAGGGAGGAATGTGTGTGTGTGTGTGCATGTGGGGGGGGGGGGGGGGTCCTGCATATCTTTAAACCCCCGTCACACTGTCCTCCCCTCCAGTGTGTTCCTCAGATCTTTATATTCCATCAGCAGTCAGACCCGGGACGTCAACGCTCTCGCATTCTGACATTAAGGCATCGAGGGGTGTAATTCCAATTTGTCTCAAAGGAACTATTAATTTGCCCATTTCAAGGCCAGGCAGGAGGGAAGCCCTGTAAGACTACTGAACCATGAAAGACATTATCGGGAGGTCTCCGATTTTGGTGAAGAGACATGTAGAATTGATGACAGGAGGCGTTGGCGCCTGCAGACGTTTGAGCCGGGCTCCCCGCAGTCAGGCTCCCAGCATGCCATCTGAGAGCGATGTCATTAGGTGTATGATAACAGCGATGGGCACATTAATGACAGAGTGGCCCGCTCTGCCACCCAGTGCCCTGCCAATCTCCCATTTACACCCACAGCATACTAAACAGCTCCCGATGATGAGAATACTACGCAGAGCAGGAGCGGTGCTTACAGAGGAAACTGTGCTCGCTTTGTTCTGTCCTCACATCCATTTACATCCTCTCCATAGGCCTAGATTGGGGGATATGTCTGGAAAACAAGAAGTGGGTCTACTTGTGCTACATCAGGGTGTTAAATAATACAACAGGAAATGAAAAATGTAGATGTGATTTCATGTCTTTTGTGTAGATTTAAGATTTGAGCTTCTGACTTTAACAAGGTCTCATTCTCTAACAGAATCTGAGTTTTCTGTTGCATGACTAAAACTACACGTTCCTCCAAAACAAGTTCCTTCCCGAGGCTATTTTGCAGCGGCACCGTTGCCTCTGTCTGCTTAGCGCCGGCCAAGACGATTGTGATTGGTTTAAAGAAATGCCAATAAACCAGAGCCTGTTTTTCTCTCATCCAGGAATGCTGTCCAGCCAGACCTTCCTCCGCAGCACTGTGGAGGAAGGACTGGCAATGCAAGACTATAGTATTATATAATATATACTGTATATTGTATACGTGGATGTAGAATCTTAATCTTGCTCTAAACCAAATGTAACAGCTCTGCTGCTGTAGACCTCTGTTCACAGATACACACACACTTGGAGAGGAATATTTTCAACAGTCCTTTTTTTAATGACCGTATCAGCAGTGCATTGTCTCACAGTTCATCTTGAGCTCCCTCGCTCCCACCTGGCCCAAGGCTCCCGGTCGCGAGGGTAAGAATTCACTCTGTCCAGCTTATCACACAGTGTCCACGTCTCTTCTTTCCCAGTCGGCCATTCCTCTCTGCTGCGGCTCGCTACTGCTTTTTAAAAGGGAGAGCATGATTAGACAACTCGCTACAGCTGTGACAATCAGTCCCTCCCTGCCTGCTCACCTGAGCCACCACCTCCTCCCCACACTCTCTCCCCACACCTCCACACCAAAGTGATGGACGAACAGACCAATTGACATCACTGTCCAAAACTGCAAGTACCTTACTAATCCTGTTTGGTCCAGCACAAACCATAGAAAGTGAAACAGTAATAAAACACCACAGCAACGAGTGCTTGGCAACAAAAATGTAGATTACATTTGTGTCAAATGTTTTTACCCAGGAAAAGTGTTGCAGCTGCTAAGACTCTGTGTGTTTTGGCATCCACAGTTCACCTCAGCTAACTCTGTGCCAGCCAAGCATGTAGCCTGTAAGTTACATCAGCAGTAAAGTAAGATTTGCTTTCATGGTGACATTTACCAGAAGATTTCAGTGTTTTCTTCGGCACGTCTCCATTTTAATTGCTGGGGATAATTCCTAAGATAACATCTCCTCCATGGGGAGAAGATGTTTGGATGACCTTTTCCAGCTTTACTTTTATGACAAACTCTGCTGCTTTATTGCTCCGGCTGCTGTCTGTGCATGTACATCATTGTGCTCCGTGTAACCACACACAACCCAGTCATGTATCTGTGCTGTATACTCTAACGCATACTGTCTTTCCAGACATTTATTTAAAGGAGCTTCTGACAGCAGCCTCTCTGCCTTCATTCACACACATTATTGATCAGATCAAGTGTGGACCTCAGTAAGTCTTTATTTGATGTAAGCCGCTGGCACACACTGAATATTGCTATAGAGCAGTTGTTAGTGTGACCTCAAATTGCTGAGAAAATGTTTTAAAAAAGTGTCAACTAAATGCCACAATTGTCAGCAAGTGTCCAACTAATTAGCGAGGCATCGGTATTGATTAATACCAACACACAGAGACTCAGTTTATGGTGCATTTGCGCACAAGGACAGAAACAAATCTTATGTACTTTTAATGTACACTACCGGTCAAAAGTTTGGGGTCAAAGTTTGGGGTCACACAGAAATTTCCATTCCTCTCATTACAGACAGAATACCAGCTAAGATCAGTTGCATTGTTTTTTTAACCAGGGAAGCAGTTTTCCGATTACATTATGTGCTTACATAATAGCAAAAATGTTCTCGAGTGTTGTAGAAAGAAGTGGCTGATCTTCAATTCAATATCTCCATTGCCCATTATCAGCAACCATTCATCCAATGTTCCAAAGACACATTCTGTTTACTAATCTGATATCATTTTAAAAGGCTAACTGAGAAAACACTGGAGAACCCTTGTGCAATTATGTAAGCATAAATAATGTAATCTGAAAACTGCTGCCCTGGTTAAAAAAAACAATGCAACTGATCTCAGCTGGTATTCTGTCTGGAATGGAGTGGAATGGAAATTTCTAAGTGACCCCAAACTTTTGACCGGTAGTGTATATTATATATTATAGTCTATATCGACAACGTTTGATATGTCCCTCATTTAGGCCGGATGTCCGTCCCCTTCCTCTGTCTTTGTGTTGGCGTTCTAACCTCTGGTGGATTTCTGAGGACTCTGGTTAACTGCTCCTCAGATCTCTGCAGGGTAAATCCAGACAGCTAGCAGGACTATCTGTCCAATCTGAGTTTTCTCTCACACGACTAAAACATGTTCCACCAAAACAAGTTCCTTCCTGAGGCTATTTTGCAGAGGCACCATGGCTTCATCTGGTGTTTAGTGCCACCCAAGACAATTGTGATTGGTTTAAAGAAGTGCCCATAAACCAGAGCACGTTTTTCTCCCATCCAGGAATGCTGTGTGGCTGTTGCCAACCCTCCTCCACAACAATGCAAGACTATATATTATGTAATATATACTGTATAAATAATATATATTTCAAAAGAAAACTGATAGATTTACAAAGTTAATGTCTTACACAACTTCAACAGGAGGGTCTGCTCTCTCTACAATGCACCGTCGAGAGGATTTCGGTGTTATAATTAGATGTCTGTATTGCTTCTCTTAAAGGTCCAGTAGTAAATGTTCCTTTAAATTTGGATTTTGAATACGTGTGGTCCTCCATGTTTCCTTCTTCAAACTTGCCGGGAAGCGACGATTGTGAGTTTATCATGTGACAGAGAAAACGCGAAAGGCGGAGCAGTATATCCTGTATGTGCCTAACCGGCTAACATATTTCAAGGTGGCGCATGAATATGAAGTGGATATGGTGGTGGTAAATATTCATGAAAAAGGACAAGTTTGTGAACTGGCAACACAGATTTTGATAATGAACAACTAAACACATTACACACTGGACCTTTAATTGCAGACTATTTTGGCAGTATTGAAGCCAGTTCACAAAGGTTTACCACACTGTTACTAGCACACAGCATCTCGTACAGGTAGGTGTTATACATGTAGGAATTATGTGTGCCTTATTAAAGGTGTGCCTGCTCATCGCTTCAGTCAATGATTGATTGGCAGATCGTCTCTGGGAGAAAGTTCCCATAAAAACATGGAAATAAACTCATAGCACCAAAAGTGCATGCACACATTTCACAAATGTAATCCAAGTTTCAAAAACTAAAGTTATGATTCATAAATGTTCACCCACTTCTGTTCTTTCTTTCATCAGACCAAAAACCCATAATTCAGTCTGGTCCTCTGTGCATGTAACTGCAGCTGTTATGACAGATCCAACAAGCAGCAATCAGAGCTCTTAGGCACTCTGTCGGTTTTCCTCTACATACTGTACAGCTGGTAGTTAAATTTAATGGCTCAAAGAAAAGCACATTCTTTAATTATGTAGCCATTGCATATGTAAAAAAAATTCTTTCCTTTGCATGTTTAATAACTATGATTCCCTCTTATGTTGGTGGATTTGGTGGTGCTATAAACTTGTTATGTTCATGTTTGGGTTTGACCATTTGGGTTATATATATATTAGTGCTGTCAAGCGATTAAAATATTTAATCGCGATTAATCGCATTAATGTCATAGTTAACTCTAAATAGATAACAATGTGCGATTAATTGCGATTAATCGCACACAACTTCTAAGGGATCAAAACAGGGCGATACAAAATAAACTTACAAAGTGCACATGTAAGGTAAACTAGGACTCAGCCTATAGTGCTGTTAAACCATGGCTTAATACTTCCTTTTTCATAGCAGTCAGGATACCGCTCTTTATTCACCAGAGGCTCATCAACCCAGCCTCTTATTTCAGAAAGAAGGAACACTAACGGTTACTAATAAAAGGTAAGCCTACTACTTCTTTACTTTAAGCCAGTTACTCAGACAAGCCTGTTGACATTTTCAGACAGGGAACAGGGAAGCTCGCTTCTTTAGTACAACATTCCCAGACAGTGAAAACAACCTTTCAGAAGGTACTGATGTGGCCTGTGTTGCTAAGTACTTGCGTGCAAGGCGGGCCATTTCACTGTGCGCCCCTTCATGTGTGGACCACCATTCCTGGTGACAGTCATCCATGACAACCTTGTAGTGCTCCAGACATCGCTCAATACTGTCCTCCTCTTCATCAGACGAAGACTCTGTGTGTGCAAGCTGTGTCCATTTCGGCGTCTCGCGCTCGCCATCCACTCAAAACCTAGCCTACTACTCTCTGGCCGGCGCGCAACTGAACTGCCCAATCAAGTTGTTTCGTTTCCGGTCTAGCTAGATTCGGTGTGGTGTTGTAGTTTTTCTAACGTTCCGAGTTGTTGCAATAGCATGTGAAACAAACTACAAAGTTTGCGAGGCCAAAAAGAGTGTTAATCACACGCTAAAAAAATTGTTGCCGTTAAAATGGGTTTGCGTTAATGCTGTTACTATCGCGTTAAACTGACAGCCATATATACATATATATGGCTATATATATATATATGGCTATATATAAATGTAAGGAAGTGTGGCCAGCAGATGGCGCCTTGGTTTTAATTTGAGTGCTCCTTTTCTGTTTGGCTTGCCCTAGCACAGAGTCTTTATGACCCTCTGCGGCCACCATAGGTCATATTCGCTTTTGTTTCCCAAAAGGTAAGCCATGTATCAGAGCACTGTAACATTGAAACGTTGATTTAAATCATAAATAAGTTGTTTTGTGCAACAATTTTGTATATTACACCTGTTTGGAGTTGCACTGTGTAGAATGCTGAACAGAATACGTGGGCAGTGTGAGCCAATGTTTAAGAGACCCACAGCTAATGCTAGTGGCTAGCTAAGTGTGTGTATGAGGCAAGCTAGCTTAATCCAGCATTTATGTTCATGTTAAGCAGACACATGGAGCTAGCTGAGTAACTAGTGCTTAATGCTAAGAGGGGTTTATTTTATACTGTGGTTTATTATGGGCCAGATTGTTGTTCTTAACTGGTTGTGTGTGATATTCGCTTTTGTTTCCCAAAAGGCTCAATAAATGAGAGGAGCTTTGCTTGTCTCAACCACCATTTGGTCTCCTGTTATCCTGTCCCTGCCACGCGCCCTGGTATCTCCAACGTCCTAAATAAACACAACGCAGAGTCCAACTTTTCTGGGGCCTGCGGCCTGACGGATAGGGTTACATATATATATATATATATATATATATATATATATATATATATATATATATATGTGTGTGTGTGTGTGTGTGTGTGTGTTCAAGATCTTTCATTTTGATCATTTTATTTAGATTTTGCCTCTGAACCAGCATTTAGACCATCATGTACGACCCCGCCAGGCCCAGATGTTAATGTTTTGTTCTATCTTGGCTATGAGTTTGTACTACGTGGCCCTATGAGTCAATACAAAAAGGAAAGACATCTGGAAAGAGGCTTGTCCTTGGCACATGTCAAATTTACACCCACATAAAAAGGTAAATACCCTGCAAGGCTGCACTGATACAAGCTGCTGATTGTCCTTCCTATTACAGCTTTATGGAAGGTGTAATTCATACAGACATCACCCACCAGTGAGCCTTAACCGAGAATTGTCTCCCTTCTGAAAATGATCAGCTCATATACAGTACCTCCAAAATACCTCAAACAGTAAAAGACCCTATAGAGGAGTGGATAAGATGATGGAGAAATATATGCTGCTCACGTTATCTGCTGCAAGTGGAGCTTTCTTCTTTTTCTAGTTCTATTTTATGGAGAAAAAAATAACCTGTGGTTATGATGATGTGTTCAGCCCCATTCTTATTTTCAATGAAACATGTTTAATCGTGAAGAGCACGTATCAGCAGTCAACTGTATACACACCCACCCTCAGTGTATCAGACTGATGAATTTGTAGTTGAGTGTGTGTGTGGTAGGGCAGAGGCTCATGGTTGGGGGTCAGCCACACAGTTTCCCTCCATCTCATAAAACATCCACCTCAGAGGACACTGCTGCTGAGCGCTGCAGCCCAGCTCCTGCCATTCTTCTCGATCCTCCAAGGACACACACATCACTGTCGCCTTTTCCTCCCATATTTTGTCCAAACACGTTGCTGTTCATGAGCAAACAACCATAGCACGTACAGTAGGGTTAAACTGCTATATTGGTTTGGAGGGACTGGCCGTGCGGTTGGGCTAAGGGTTAATAAAAACTAGATATCAAGCTGTCAGTGTGCTGATACGATGGAGGTGGAGCTAGAGCTGTTGCAGTTAAGCCTGTAATCAAAGAAGCTTTACCTTGCCATAAAGAACTGCTGACCTACCTGAGATAACTGCATTTAGATGTATGAATCACTGCCAAACAAAGAATGTAAATATATATATGGAATAGAAATGGAATATAATATTCATAACTATGTCTTCATTAGTGTATAATCACCTAAAACTAAGAATTGTTGCGTTTTTGTTAGCTAAGAATGAGCTCTTAGTAGTGGTATCGATCCGATACCAAGTAAATACAGGGCCAGTATCGCAGATACTTTTTAATAATTAAGGTGGATGCATCATCAAATTGCTATATCTGAATGAATTTTCATGACCTTTAAGTGGTTTTGTGATTTTCTTGACGCTTGAATTGAGACTTCTTTTATATTTCTTGAGACTTGACTTGAGACTTGTCTAAAATATTTTGAGGCTTGACTTGGACTCACAACACCTCTGATGCTATAATGATATGTATGAATACTGTTTTAAATAGATTTTTTTTCTTTTTTTATTGAAGTACGGTGACTCATACTTTACAGTCTCATGATGTTGCATTACAGCTACCATTTGAATATAATTGTTTATACCTTGGCCATTAACTACAGTGTACTCGGTGCCAGCATAGTAGCATAGCATCATGGTACTTTGTTGCAGCCTTCAGAGGGTACATTTTATCAGCTAAAAGCCCTTTTGTGTCTTTTGATTTGTTTTCTTGTATCATAAATGTGAATTTATGAATATGATTTAACTGAGCTCAACTTCACAAACATGAGGTCTAGGTGTTGGCCTGATTATTCTATGGCAACACTACAACACAAGTCCTTGCGGGTTGATACTGTGTACATAGGTACATTTAATGCCTCACCTCTCACCAGGTAAAGGCTTTTTCTAAATCTACATTAGCATGTAGACATGGATTTTATTTTTATTCCAAACAAATAAATGTCTGGTAATTACATTTCCAGACCATTACCTTTCCTACAACAGTGTCTGTTTGAAGATCGTATTCCTTGTAACTGCTCTTTAAAACAGGCTGTAGAGTTTTTCAATCCACCTTTTGCAACCAAAGATACACAATTTGCCAGAGCAAACAAGTCAGTGGCTTCAGGGCTTGTTTCAGAGTCATGCTGAGGTTACTCTATCTCACTTAAGTCTTGTCCTGCCAGTTTGTTTGAGTACTCTTATTAAATCGCCATACTGTTGTAGCTCTCTCCATGACCTGCCAAGGATAAAAAATCTGTTTACTGTAAATTGCACCCCACTCCCTCTCAAATACCATCTGCTGCCCAAACTGTGCTTCGCTCACAACCTCTAAAAATAGACCTTCTGATTGGCTCCTGAGGAGACGGGGGTCCACATCAGCCTTAAACCCCTCATTGTTTGTTTAGTTTAGTTTGTTTTTGACTTATGGCTGTTTTCATCTCCTCTAGTACAACATTATGTTAAGCAATCTGCTTAAACATGACGTAGGTAGTTTATTTTTTGCGTTGTTGGGCAAAAATTCCAAAATCTTTCAGGATATTGTAATTCAAGTGGTCTAAGAGAAAACTGGGCTTCTGCATCTCCTCCTTGGCTCGGTTTTCAGGCTTTAGAAAATCTAGCCCATAACAGGAGACTTTGGCCAATCACAGGTCATTTCAGGGAGAGAGTGAGCACTTTTATTGGCTGTTCTTCCAAGGCAGATGTCCGTACACATGCCATCGGTGTAAGTTTATTGTTCGGGCATTTAAGGCCTTTATTTGATAGTACAGCTGAATACATAAAAGGGGAGAGAGAGAGAGAGAGAGAGAGAGAGAGAGAGAGAGAGAGAGAGAGAGAGAGAGAGAGAGAGAGAGAGAGAGAGAGAGAGAGAGACATGCAGCTAAGGGCCACAGGCTGGATTAACCCACAGCAGCACATTCAACGAGGTGAGCTACCCAGGCGTCCCCACAGGTGAAAGTTCTGCTAACCCTAGCCAAAGGCTCACGGTTGCAGCTAAGGCTACACTATTATATAAGAGTCATCCATCTATTTACAGTACTGCACTGAATACACAGTGTAGTGGGAGCGGACATTTGCAGTGAAAACAGTCGGGAGAGCAGGTCTGGGGTTAGCTTTTAGCCGAGCATGATCCTGTGGGGAGTATGAATGTGCTCAGTAAATGCCATCCATGGCAATGTGTATTGGCAATTTGTCATTGTCAAGTGGACATTTTTTGTTTTACAGGTACAAATCTTGCCAAAGTGATTTTTAAATTAACAATTTTTTTATTATTATTTAAAGGAAGAAAAAATATCAATCAGAAATGCTCCTTAACTCTCTTAGTCTAGGAGGAGGCTGGCTGGTGTACATGTTTGATTAACAGTTGAGCCAGAAGGGGCACTGAGAGACAATTTAAACAAATGTGTGTTGGTATCCTTAGTTTACAAGCTGAGGAGAGACAGTTTTGGTTGGAAGTGGTATTAAAGGTGCCTTGCCACACGTATTTCATGACTTTGTGGTAATCTGTCTGAAAGTCTACCATGGACTCTGTAACATTTTTTGTGGAAAAAATGCCTTGGTTACCTTGTTTCAAGCCATTCTAGCGTGGTATAGAAAGCCTGTAGGAAGACTCAGCTCCATTTGTGCCAGTTCTCATTAATATTCAACGAGCTAAGCTACTTGACTCTGATTGGCTAACAGCTAGCCAATGAGAGCCTGGCTATCAGCATCCTTTACCCAGCGCAAATGGGCGAGCTCATGAATAGTAATGAGCTCAGACAACACCACGTCAAACTGACCAGCTTTTGGAATTGGCCTGATTTCTCCGTTTATTTCTTTTCAGTGGCTAGAGCTGACAGAGGAGGTAGCAGTTCGTTTTCACATTCACCACATAACACAAACAAATATGGACCGTGCAGATTTTAAAGAAATGCACATAAAACAGTTTTGTGTGGCAGGGCAACTTTAAAGAATGAGAACCACAACAATGACCATTGTCATGTCATAATTCACCTGTTGGTTTCTATTGGCCGCCTATTGGGGTGGGTGTGGCTTACCATAGAGTCCGCAAAAGTGGAAATAAGACTGGGGGGGTCACATGTTGCGGTGAAACAGCCTCAGTTATAGACTGACTGACAGAGAGTCAGAGGAAGAGGATTGTGTTTCTGATTTGTCAGGACGTTTCCCCACCATGTTGTGTTAATGTTACGTCTGCATCTTAACTGTCTACAAATGAACTGTCAACAGAGTGTGGACGCATGCTGGCCGCAGAGCGGAGGAGGAAGCGGCGCCCAGAGTCAATGACAAAGTAGTCCTTTAATCCTTAACTCCAGTCTGGCGGTCTAGCGTTAGCTTCTGCAGTTTTTCAAAGCCCTAGACATTATGAGAGTAGTAAGTTTCCCCAGGGAGGTGGTTATGCCATGACCAGTGTTGGGAAGGTTACTTTGGAAATGTAATAGGTTACCGATGACAAGTTTCCCTATTTAAAATGTAATAGTAGTGCAACTATTTCAATTACTTAATCAAAGTAATGTAACTCATTACATTTAATTACTTTTTGATTACTTTTCTAAATTTCTAATGAATGTTTTCAACTGTTAACCATTTTCAAATGTTAAAACCCAGGCAGTGTTAACCTTACAGCAGTAGGCTACACAACACTGTCAAACTTCTTTTAAAATCCTTCGTCACATGAATTACGATTAAAATAATTTATATAACGAAAATTCTCAAGTGCTAATATAGCAGATTGCACATACCAATATCCTTATTCAGAAGGAATAATGTTAGCTGTACATTTTGTCAACGGGTTCAGAAGTGGAAGTGTGGCTTGGCTGTGCAAAATATATCTTTAACTAGCTACCATAGCTAACTTCTTATGAATGGCCATTAAATATAAACAACTGGATATGCACCAAGCTACATCTTCAATACACATAAGAAGCCCGGTGTGTCACACATTTTATTTAATGACTGCTTGTAGTTACTGTGATGTAGCAGGTTGATTGATTGCTTTCAATCACACTCACTCTCTGGACCAATCAGGGAGTAACTGCATGTTTTATAGGCAGGGGGTTTGTCCTCTTGACACTCTCTACTCTTTGTTGCTGGAGCCACATGTCCGCTCTGCATCCCCTTGCTTCCGTGGCGTGGTTACGGAAATTCGACAGTGTCTCCCTGTCACAAACTTCTCCTGTAACGGGACCACGTTGAGTTTTGCTGCTGGCCAAGTGAAGCTTTACTATCGGCACTAGAGGTGGTGTATTGGTGCGAAGCTCCCTGACGGGGTTTGTAAACTGCTTTGCCGGCGCTGGTATCTGCACTAGCCCCTCCTTCCCCCACCACGCTGCTGTTTTGTCTAAGGGGGCAGGCTTCTCTCCTCAGAGCAAAGCCGCGATGGAGCCATTTTATGCTACCCAAACCATCACCCCCCGTTAGCATTCCATTGACTGCCATTCATTTTGGTGTCACTTTTTTATTCAGTTTTTATAAAAATGGGCTAACGATTGTGTCATAACCACGAGACTTACTGTCGCATAGTAGAGGAATTACCGAACAGGACAGGAGAAGCTCGCAGGCAGTTTCGACGTACATTAACTGTTTAGCTTAATTACCAATGTTAACCAAGGGGCCAGGCTTTTCTCCTCAGAGTGAAGCCTCCTATGGCGCCATTTTGATGCTAATAAGCTATCACCCCCCGTTAGCATTCCTTGACTGCCATTCATTTTGGCGTCACTTTGACAGCCAATAACTTTACATCTGAAGCGTTTAAAGATTTCATTTGACCATCGTTTATTTCTAAAGAAACACGACAATGTATAAAAGGCTCCATTACCTTGTACCTCACATTATGGCTCCGTAGCAGACGTTTTTATAAAAATAGGCTAACGATTGTGTCATAACCACACGACTTACTGTCGCATAGTAAAGGAATTACCGTATAGTACAGGAGCAGCTACATTAGCTGCTTAGTTGAATTACTAATGTTAACTAGCATTTTAGTTAGCAATAATTAGCCTGTGCCTATGTTATCTCCTTACATATACCTACGCTCTCCGTCTCTGCAAGATTGGGAATGATTGAGATTTCTCTTGGCACAGCTACCAGAAGACTTACAACGTTCAGACACGTTGCTCACGTCACATCTACGGCGGGAAGCTCAGTTTGCAGCTGCGCAGTAACGCTCAGTAACGCTCAACCATCACCAGAAAAGTGCTTCTAATAGACTTCACTTGTCTCCGTCAAAAACAGCGGAGTCACTGGGTCCATTTTATATACTGTCTTTGGTTTTGTCTCTACCAACTTCCGTTTCAACGGGCTATTCGCCTGAGCTCACCCCAGGCTTTGAACGCCTCCACGCGCCTTTCAGCGCTGCATCCACGTGCCTTTCAGTGCCAGGATCTGTTGCCCAACTGGGAGCCCTACAGCGCTGTATTAGATTTGAGTGATTGTGACACGGGCGATAGTTTTGCCTTTCTTTGGCCTGCCTGTGTTTATTATTATTAATAATATGGGTGTGGAGATTGAGGTTTACAGTATGTTGATGGGTTTTCTTTGTTAAATTAAGATTAAGTGATTCTTTTGGTTAATTTCTATTTCTTTTGTTGAAATTATAATTTAAAAAAGACTTTCATTTCTGTTGAAACTTTATGGTTTATTTGTTAATCTTTGGTTATTTTTGTTTGGATCTAGGCAGCTATTAGTTACTTTCGGCTGCCTAGATTTGCCTTAGATTTAGGTTGTTTCTCATTTATTTTGGTTTATTGATTTATTCCCGCCCCCCAATAATTGAATGTTCTTCTCCCACAGTTGCTGAGTGCCGAAGGTGGTGGTGTCGGTGTCCCCGGTGGTGGTGTCTCCCTCCTGTGTGCTGTGTTTTACCCCTTTTGGTTTATTTTGAGTTTTTCTTCACTGTGTGTGTGTGCGAGTGTTCACGTGTGATCCTTCCCTGAGATCCCACACTCCCTGACCCTGTACCTCCCCTGGTAAGGCCTCAGCACTTATTACCCCCATTTTAGTGTCTATGGTATTTTATGAGTTTTTTTTAGTAATAAGTAATAAAGTAATAAAATAATTGTCTTTAAAGGAACTACGTCTCTGGCTTTGTGCATGAGTCGAACCTGTGTGCCTTCTGTATTTGGTGGTTTAACTATCGAGTTAGTCAAATCCTATTCTCGGGGTGAAATTCCCCGGGCCGGGTGGCGTTGCCGGTGTCTTCCTTGGGTCTGGACGTTGAGCGGGCCAAAAAGGCGCTCCACACCAAAAAGTCCCACTCGCCACAGTAAGCAAATGTAAGATTTACAAGTTGAGTTAATTTACTAAAAATGTATTTACAGTGTTTATACAGTTAACTATTTACATATGTAAGTTCAGTCAGTCAGTACAGCATATTGACATATTTAATTATTTACCACAGCAGTTAAGAATCTGCCTCTGTGGATTTCCACACATTTACCTGAGTCCAATCTGATTGGTTAGTTTAGCTACATGTGATTAAGTCAAATGGGGAAGTGTTGTTGTTGTGGAGCAAAGACAGTATATAAAATGGACCAACATATCCCGTTGCTCTGGAGGGAGATGAGTGTAGTCTATTAGAAGCACTTTTCCGGTGATGGTTGAGCGTTACTGCGCAGCTGCAAACTGAGCTTCCCGCCGTAGATGTGACGTGAGCAACGTGTCTGAACGTTGTAAGTCTTCTGGTAGCTGTGCAAGAGAAATCTCAATCATTCCCAATCTTGCAGAGATGGAGAGCGTAGGTATATGTAAGGAGATAACATAGGCACAGGCTAATTATTGATAACTAAAATGCTAGTTAATAGTAGCAATTAAACTTAAACAGCTAATGTAAGTCGAAACTGCCTGCGAGCTTATCCTGTAATAATCCTATAATTCCTCTACTATACGACAGTAAATCGCGTGGTTATGACACAATCGTTAGCCTATTTTTATAAAAACGTCTGCTACGGAGCCATAACGTGAGATACAAGGTAATGGAGCCTTTTATACATTGTCGTGTTTCTTTAGAAATAAACAATGGACAAATTAAGTCTTTAAACACTTCAGATGTAAAGTTATTCACTGTCAAAGTGACACCAAAATGAATGGCAGTCAATGGGATGCTAACGGGGGGTGATGCTAGCATCAAAAATGGCGCCATAGGAGGCTTCTCTCTGAGGAGGCAGGCTTGCCCCCTTGTTGTGGAGCTGATAAAGTGTGAGAATAGAAGTGCTGCTTAACAGCGTTATCTGTCTCCATCCACCTGTTTCTTCTTATTTAGAGTGATACAACTGCCACATATCCAACAATCACGTTACACCGGCTAAACACTGGCTGCGTCGAGTGAGTGTGGCGTTTCTGTTGCGTGTCAGCTGCGTGGCGGCTGCGTGGATTTTTCTATGTCTTTACACACCAGAAACGTGTCTGACGCAGCACTGCTGCTGCTAGCCTTGTCTGTATACATGTATGTTATTGATTTACTGCACTCAAGCAGTAGTATATAGTAGTAGTAGTTCAAACATCAACATGTCATTTATTAATATGTATTTGTGTCAAAATGACATATAAACATCTTTTCCTATTCTATTTTGCCTGGAAACGCTTCCAACACTACTATTTCTAGCGCAGGCAGTTGTCAGATTTTTGTGTGAAATGTGTTTTTTTTATTTCCAGCACAGGATCAAGTTTTTATCCGTAGCCATAGTGGCAACTCTCAGACAGCTTGAGAAGCAATTTAACTGTGGCTAATCATAAACATAAACATTTACATAGTCTGTCTGTCTGTCTGCTGTCTGTCTATCTATCCTGCAGTCTGACATTAGCAGTGCACTTTTCCCTGGTGGGTGTAAGGTCGGTCTTTCGGCAAGCTAAGGTGCAGGACAAGAAAAGTGTCTTTCTTTGTAGATAAGGCAGAGACATTAATACAGAGACTCTATGTTGTGTCTCATATATATATATATATATATATATATATATATATATATATATTATGGTATGCCGTTCAGGAAATTATATATTATATATATATATATATATATATTATATATATATATATATATATATATATATATATATATATATATATATATATATATATATATATATATATACGTAAAGTTTGAATATTGAATGAAAGTCTGAATATTTTGAATGAATCTTGAATATATTGAATGAACCTTGAATATATATAAATGAAAGTCTGAATATATTGAATATATTGAATGAATGTCTGAATATATTGAATGAAAGTTTAAATGGAATCTGACGTCATTGTCTGCCACCATCTTGTGTTTTCATTGTGATTAATCCTAACCGAAGTGTGACATTATGAGCGAATCAGCAAGAAATCTAGTGTCAGCAATTTTGAGCAATGAAGTTTATTCACTTTTTCATCATGGAAGACCGAATGAAAGGAACCTTTTTGGTCAGGCAGGTCCCTTTCATCAGGCTAAAGTCAACACACCTTTCATTCAATATATTCAGACTTTCATTCAATATATTTTTACTTTCATTCAATATATTCAAACTTTACGTATATATATATATATATATATATATATATATATATATATATATATATATATATATATATATATATTCATCCTTTTGGGTAGGAGAACACAGGACATTAAATCCACAAAGAAGATATGTATACGTATATACATATGTACACTGTAGCAAAAGAACGGACATATTATATCATTTCAGTTGGACTTTAAATGATGGTGGCAGTACAGGTACCCTAGAAATCCAGAGTTCTTGCGAGAGCACAATTTGAATTTGCTCAACAAGTCTCTGGCATTCAGTAATGATGCTCATTAACTATGCCCTTGTAGCCGAGCTGCACCAATCACATCGGTGTATCTGATATAGGCGGGCCAGAGGCGAGTTAATCAGATGACGACAGTTTAATCTACCAGTTAGCTCCGCTGTTAGCTAAGCGTATGGGGCTCTGGATACGTCACCCCGTGTATTGTTGTGATTGGTCGTAGTGTTATCCAATTGTATGTAGTGAGATTTTCAAATCCACGCTTGGTGCCGCCCCTCCAGTTGGGCCATTTTCATTACTCAATGCCAGACCCTTAATCTTTCGGATTTGGGTCTGGATTCCCAGGCTACAGGTCAGTGGGTCATTAAAATCATTTGCATTCATCCTCTGGAGACCATGAATATGAACCATCCTTAGGGCCTGTCGCTAAGTACCAAACCTTAATTGATTTTGCGTGAAGTACCCTCTTTATCTCTTTTCCATCATAACCCCTCTCTCCTTTGGCCCACTATTAAATACTGTGTCAAGTCTAAATGATAAAAAGACATTTTAATCTTTTAATAAGGTTAGGAGGATTTCAGGAATATATGTGCTTTTTATGCAACCACATGAATATCTTCAAATATTCATAGTTTCTGTTCAGAGGATGGGGTGCAGTGTTCAAAATGACAGATACTAGAAAATACTCTCTGAAGTCCAGAACTTTTCCCAACACTGCAGATAAAGCTGCTCGTAGAAAAAAGAAAGCTGAGGAATCTATAATAATCTCCCAGAGGCAGATTTTCCAGCTTTGCACATACATAAAGGTCACTAGTGGTTCCTATGTTTCCTTGAATCGGCGGATCTGTCACTGAAGGCTTGTTTATGAGCGGTTTGTTCCCCTCTGCGCTCCTATCCAGCCACAGCGCTCATTTTAGCCGCCCATAAAAAAAGCAATTGCTCCGATTCATCACTGACGGTTCCCACCATGCTGCTGTTTGATTGCTGATCCAGGATGCAGCCACAAGCTGTATTAACTGATTAGCAGAGACTGTCATGTTAGGCTGATTGGAATGATAGAGGTCTTACACTGTCCCACTGCCTGAACATACACAGCTACAATACAGCTAATGTGTCACAGAGGCTATGCTATTACCACACCACAGGCTCCATTCTGTCTAATTTGAAACTTTACCCCAGCTGAATTTTGATAGCATTATGATCTCACAGCAATACAATGCTGTGTCTGTTTTGAATTTGAACACATTTCAATTATGGTGAGTTTTCACTGAACTAAGTGTGTTGCATCATAGTGTTTTTTGTCAGGGGTGTTAAAGGTGCTGTACGTAGGATTGCAAAGATCCAGGACTTAGCCAAATTTGAACATCAACAACTTCTCAGTCCCTCCCCCCTTTCTGCTAAAGCCCAAAACTTTCTCCTAAGCCCCTCCCCCACAAGGGAGAATGAATGCATTTGAATTTGAATTACTGATTTGAATATGTTTAATGAGATAAATGCATCATTCCTTATTTGATGTAAATTGTTGATTGAAAGGTTACATTTAGTAATACTACATTACCCATAACGCAGTGCGGGTTAAATTTAGGAATTGACGTGAATGACGTAAACAACAAGTTTTTTTGAGATGCTATGCCTGTAAATGCCTGAATTTCTGCAAGTAAAAAATCCTTGTTTTGAAGCAGTTACAGTCTGCCCATTTATTTGCTGGCTAGTTAGAAATACAGAACTAAGTGGTGTAACAGTTGCTGCCCACCACTCCTGATAGGATGGGTTAAAATGTGGAGTCTGATTCTCACTACATGACAATAAAATAATAAAATTTAAACTCGAGAAAACACTTAAAGGGGTACTTTGGTAGTTTTCAACCTGGACCCTATTTTCCCTCGTTTAGTGTAGTAGTCTTGCATTGCACCACACACATTCTGGGATAGGAGAAAAAACATTCAGGCTTGTTTGCATTTCTTTAAACCAATCACAATAGTCACTAAACTCAGGATGCAGCAACGGTGGCTCTGCTAAATATTCTCAGGAAGGAACTTGTTTTGGTGGAACATTTTCACCCCGCAAAAGAAAACGCCTCATACAATATTAAATGAAGTTAACTGTTTTAATTTAAATTAGCTGATACATGGTTAAATCTCATTAGCTCTCACCAGTGTATCTCCGTGTGTACTTCATCCACAGCAATCCCACCAATCAGTCCCAAAACGTCCCAGTTAGAGAGGAAATTACCATAACATATTCTTAAATCTTTACAATCAACAAAACAAACAAGCCTGGCCTATTGTACAATCCTAATTTTCTTTAATAACTTGCCATTTTCAGCATGTGGCTTGCTAGCTCGAAAGTTGTTTCCCTAAACCGACGGAGTTTGAGAAGGGCAACACACGGAGAGCGGAAGGTGAGGGACAGATGTCAGGCTTTATCCTGGAAATGAACTGCTGTTGATCCAGACCAGCCACTGACAGGTTCAGATTGTTATTATAAGTGCCTGACTACATTATGGACTAGACCCTACAAAGAATTAAAGTTAGAGCTATTCATTCGTTAACAACGCAAATTCTTTTTAATGCCAATTATGTTTTTAACGTGCGATAAATGTCTGACTACAGTATGGAAAAATGAAGAAGTTGCCGTTCTGCCATTCTTTGGTGTATAACTTACTGATGCCAGGCTAACACAGTAACTTTCACTAATAGCATTAGCTTACCTCCGCTCTGTCTGCAGCTCTCCACTCTTGGGACAATATTTTTCTTCAGGAAAATGTACTTTGGTATTGGGTTTCTTCTCGTCTTTGGCAGTAGTCATCTCTGCTAAAGATGGTCACTGCAGACTGAGGCGCAGTGTATGGACCGGAGTGTTAGGATCCATTTGTAGCTGTAGCACCATGATGTTGTGGCCCTCCTCCCCACGGGGTTCGGGAAAAGTTAGATTTTCCAGCTCGCTCCGTTAGTGGTGAAGGAGTTGGCTAAGGCAAACGCTAGCAATGCTAAGCCGACGTCACGACCAAACGTTAGCGATTGGTTATGGCAGATCCAGAGTGGCTCTGGGCAGATCCAATAGTTTTAAACTTCAACAGAGTACCTGCCTTCAAGGAAGTTAACACTTGTCAATGGAGAGTGGCCAGACTCTCTGTACAAATGAAATGGACTACAACTAGCCTCGACTTCAGCCAACAATTTGGTGACTCTAATTAAACACATTGTCACATTCATGCATTCATGCTTTAAATCAAATCCTTATCATCATTATCAAATCATTAAATCAAATATGTTATTCAAGCCCCTTAAAAGCCATTGGGGAAAAAAGAAAATCTCCATTTCCTAAACATGAATGTTTAATAACGTTTAGGTAGCTGAGCTGATACTGATTTTTGTTTCTGTGTTGTCTTTACAGCAAAACTCACTGGGCTGACATTGAGGAAAAACAGCCATTTAAACAGAGTGTGTGTGCCGAGGACAGATACTGGTGCTCAGCTTTGCTGCCTGTGTATAATATTGTGAAAGATCGTTCTTCTTTGCCCAGCATTTTTAGTACAGTTCTATCTCTCACCTCCAGCTCTGCCGAGGGGTGATAGCACCATGGTGCGCTGTAATTTCCCTGCATTTTCTCATCTTTATCTTCTCGGCTGGTTTGGCTCTGTATGAGCAGAGCATGTCCTACACACACCCCGGAGTGTAATCTCACATTGTGTAGCAGCTTCATTTAAATGAGGCCCTCCTCCGGGTCGTCACCCCACTCTCTGGCTCAAACACACCCCTACGAGGAGGGACTCAGTGCTGCAACCTACACTGGTCCTTACACACAGCACACACACAGACAGTGGAGGGAATGTACCATCTGTATTCTAAGTCATATTCTACACAACACACTTCAAGATGCTACATTCAGGGACATAGGAAAAGCAAAGGAGCATTGATCATTCTGGTACATCCTGTAAACAATGTGACGTGCATAAAGTGGAACCATTTTCTGACAGATGGCTTGGATTGGGAAATGAAATGGAGGGAGTTGCATTGGTTGAATAAGTGTTGTGGTTCTCAAACTTTTTACACCACTTACCACTTCAGAAAATATTAGGCTTTCTAAAAACCACCCATGTTAAAATAGAGTGGCTAAGGCCTACCCTATTCACCTACGGACAGTTCACGCAGGAGGCAGGTTTATTTATTGTTGACAGCGTCCCACTCCAACTAAATTCAAATGTGAGGTAACTTGGGTCATATCTCCTTACTGTTTTGCGTTGTTTGTTGCTAGCAGGTGCTGTGCTTCACCGCTACTGCTTGATTAGCGACTAGCACTTGCCTCATCCACTTTGATTTCAACAAGGCTGCTCAAAATATTCTCCTTCTCTTTTCTTCCTAATAGTTCCTGTTTTTTTTTTTTTTTTGTATATCAGAGATTCCATTCCTATACCACTAGAGGGAACCGGCGTACCTCTAGTGGTACTTGTACCATAGTTTAAGAACCAGTTAGTTAGAACCATTAGTGGTGGTGTTATGCCCAGCTCGTTTAAGAGCATAACAAAAGAGGAAGGTCCACACCATGATTGAAATAAATAAGTAACTTTATTAAAGACAACTATACTAAATTAAACTACTAATCAGTAGTGCATTGTGGGTGTTGGATGCTATGGAAGGGTAAATGCTCACCTAACCTTCAACAAAAACAAAAATGACAGCAAACAAAAAACCAAGTTGGGTTGCCAGCATGGCACCAGCCTGCCTGGAGGGAGAGTGCAACCAGGGGCTTCATTTATAAATGCGGCGTACGCACAAAAGAACGCGTACGCCGCTCTTTACGCAAGAATTGGGATTTATGAAAAGCTAACTTGACGGGAAAATGTGCGGTCCTCCACGGACACTCTGGAATTTATTCTCATGAATAATAGATAAACAGGACAAATAATGTTTACACTGATGCTGTTATCGATGCCTTCATCTGGTGGAGCACATTGTTTTAATATTGTCATGATATACAGTATCAGATGTTTATTTTTATGGCTTGAGTTCGTTTTATATTTGTTTTAAATGTTTGTTTTTATTATACGTCTAAAGCATGTTTTAACCCCTGTGAAAGGTACAATACAAAGTTTTACTAATTACATGCTCCTTCACAGAACTATTTGTCATTTATAATTAGATTAATTAATTAATTGATGGGTAGAACAAACACATGCCATATACATAATGACGCACAATAGCTTAGAGCTGAAGATCTTTGCCCAAACCCAGCGGGTCTTAAGTTCTATCATTTTACATGGGCTCGGGCCGGGCTCGGGCTTGCGCTCCAGTTTGCACTCTGGGTTGCGCGGTGAATTAGCGGTCAGGTGATGCGTTTCGATTAGTGCAAAAATGGATGCTGAGGAAGTGAAACGGACGCTGGCCTTTCTTTGTTCCAACTTCCAAGTGGCCTATAGCCTACGTTAGTCATGAATAAATTATGTCAAACATGTATAAATGACTCATTCTTGACAAAAGGCAAAAGAGCTGTGTGTGTGTGTGTGTGTGTGTGTGTGTGTGTGTGTGTGTGTGTGTGTGTGTGTGTGTGTGTGTGTGTGTGTGTGTGTGTGTGTGTGTGTGTGTGTGTGTGCGCACATGTGAATAATGTCGGGCTGTAAACAGGTTTGGGCTTTTAAAAAGCTGTCAATCAAAATGTACTTGTTGAGCTCGGGCCGAATTCTGTCGGGCTCGGGCCTTGTCGGGCCAAACTTTTAAGGCCCAATTACAGCTCTACAATGGCTGGCTTTGAACTGTTGGGAGATGTGGCAAATACTGACAATACTGGCAAACGAGGACGAGTGGCCTCAGAGCCGGTTCCGACTGCCTTGAGCTGTATGTTGGATCTCTGAGCTGTTTTGGGTCCAGCGTTACAGAGGAGCACTAGGAGAAACCACGCTGTGCCAGTCCCACTTCAAGAGGGGTCAGCTCCGGCATCCCATGGCAGAAACTAGTGATGGTCAAATGAAGCTTCGCGAACCACTGTCTTTATTTTCTAAGCTCAATAGATGGCGCTCTCTGTTCAACAAAGGGTTGAAAACACTTTTTTTTTTATAAATGAGGTCCCAGACCTCATGGAATCACCCAGCTTTATAGACTCCCAGCAGGTGAGGCCAATCCCCCAACGAGGTGGGAGGAGCCAATCAATCAGGTATCTTAAAGAGACAGACACAAGCCAAAACAGGCAGTCACACAGCCCAGGGCCATCACACTTGTTAGGGCGCTTTCACGCCTGCCTTATTTAGTTTGATTGAAACACACTACAGTTGGTTTTCCCCCTTGGTGCGGTTCCTTTGGGCAGGTGAGAACGCAGCAAGCGCACTCAGGTGCGCACCAAAAAGTGGACCAAACAAGCGTACCAAGGCCTGCTTAAGGAGGTTTGTTTGTGGTGAGAACGCGATCCGACCTTGAACCGCCCCAACTACTGTAGGCTATGTGTACTCCACAAGTGTGAGCTAAATGGCTCCTGTAGTCAGGTGTGCTCTGCAATCTGCAAGGTTGGGACCGGCAGATGCCCGCCCACCAAGAGCCTGTGTCTGTTGTGGAAAATAACACATCTACTTCAGCCTTATTGATTATTGCTCTCACACAAGTTGCATGCACACTTATCTCTTTTCTTGATTTGTAACAGGAATTTAGCAACAGGGCCTGCGCTCAATGAGTTACCAAGGAGTAAGCCCAGCTGTAAAGATAGGAGAATCTAACTGCCTGCTATAGAGAAGCAGAACAATGGGTATTGTTTATACATCCGGGGACTGGTTTTAACTAGGTTAACGAATATATTGATCCTATAGACACGAGCCTCATCATGAGAATGTTATGCAATGATGGGCGTAACCTATAATGTATGTGTGTGTGTATGAATCTCAATAAAAGAGGCTGAAAGTGGGAGAGAAGGAAGAACACACATGGTCAGTGCAGGTTGCGGAGCCTGTAGTGTGTCCTCCTTCAGCTGAAGCCTATTGTTTGATCAAACTTGTTGTTGGTGTGTTTATTATCCTTTACAGTTGAGTAGGAAGAAGTCCTCGCCTAGGTGTGCATCTTGGAAGCACAACAATTGGGGGCTTCGTCCGGGATTTCGGGATTTCGGGAGTAACTGGAAAAAAGAGGATTCTTCAAAAGATTGGTGATTGTTCGGTCCAAGGGTGAAAAGTCGCGTTGAACATCTGGCGCCATAAAATAAGGTAAGCAGACCATTCTTCTGCATTGAATACTTCTAAAATCAAGGGTGTTCAACGTCTTAGTAACCCACAGACCGCTAAAATAATTTCTAAAGAACTGAGTGGATAATAACATTCTTCTATTATTAATAAAAAGTGTTTGAAACTAAAGTGTAGAGGTCAGGGACCTCGAGGTCTGGGACCTCAACTAGTCTGAGCTTTGGCAGGCTCCCCCTGTTATCTGACGAGGTGCAGGTTGCGCTGGGTTGGAAAACCCTAAGAAATAGGGCTACTTTAAAATAGAGGTCTGGGACCTCAAAGAAAGGTTAGCTTTCTGGCTAAGGGTTAAAATCCCCAAAGGTTAAAAATCCTTTGAAAGAGGTCTGGGACCTCAGGAGGTCAGGGACCTCAAGTGAATACGTGTGCTTGGTGAAGCGGGGGATTATTGAAACATTCTGCAATTTTTAGGTGGAATGTGCAGGTAATCCAACCTTCACGTGTGTATATTTTATGAAAATTTTGATACTTGATTGCTGAACCGCGGGACAATCAAGGTGAAAAACAGAACAAAGTTTGGGGTAATGAATGTATGATCGATGTGTATGAGTGCTAAATAGAAGCAAATTGAAGCAGCAGTACTGCCTGAAACCTGACGGTGTCAACATAAAGCAGTAGCCTGTTGAAGCAAATTGTGGATATTTAGATAAGGTATTTCTGTGTGGCAGTTTTGAATTAAACAATTTTTGGCAGTATAACTTAGAAGAAAATGGACGGAGAATTCGATAGAGAATTAGATGACGGAGGATGGGGATTAAAGGGGACATATGGGCCTTACAAATCCTTAGAAGAACAATTAAAAACAATGGAGAGTGCTGTAATAAGAGCTAACGGTAGTGGAAAGGAAGCCACTGCAATAATTACACAGATGAGAGAGGAGGTTGTACAAATTCTAATTGACCAAAACAAAACAACTAAGTGCCAGGATCCTCTGTCTGAGATATTCTGGGCACAGGAGAAAAAAGCAAGCCAGGAACAGCACAAGGCCAGTGAGATAGAAGAGAAAGGTAACCTTTTCCAGAGAGGTAAAGCTAAAAAGACAAAGGAAAAAGCAAGTAAGGATAGAAAGAAATGGGCTCAGTGGGCTCTAATGTGGCAGGGAGTAAAGCACCTGATGATAGAGAAACAGAGAGGGAGACATAAGAAGGCTCCCCCTCCCTACTCGCCTCCTCCTCCCACCGCTGGAATGTACCCAGTGTTAGACGTCACTAGCGGCCAAGTTGAAGTGACTGGGGTAGGGAGGGCACGTTCTGCCTCCCCACCAAGGGGTCCCACCGCCCCAGAATACCAGCCAAAAGATGGATGGGAGATGAGACGACTGAGGGACGAGGGAGGCTCACAAAGATCTAGTAGACCTCAGAATAGGAGGAGTAACCTAGACAGGAGGGGAAGTAGGGAAAGTGATGACGAGGAAAGTCTGGGAGGAATGGATATAAGCAGGTGGGCACGGATAGCAATAAACAAGGAAAAGGAGAGAGAAATGGAGGAAGAGAGGGAAAGAGAAAGGGAGAGGGAGATAGAGAAAGAGAAGAATGAAGAAAGAGAGAGGGAAAGACATAGGCAGAGGGAAGCAAGGAAGGGAGCCGCACAGAGGCGCAGCAGAAGTGTAGACAGTGACAGAAGCAGAAGAGCATCTCCAGACAGCCAAAACGAGGGAGAGGGGGAAGTGATATTAACAGTGACAGGGAAATGGAGGACAGAGGACCCTCCTAGATCCCGCTACCATTTGCGGAAACATGGGCCAAGAGAAGACTGGAGCTCCAAGCCTAAGTTTGACATAAAACTCCTAACTCCCCAATATTTTGATCAGTCTCTCTCCAAACATGGTGGGGGTAAACGCAAAAAAGGAGGGAATGACGAAATAGAACCAAAACAGGATGAGGACTTAGAGCAAAAACATAGCGATAACGAGGCTAGTGATGAGGAACATCCTGACATAAGGGAAGGGGGCGCAACCGGAGGAGTGACTTATCAGGGTCCACTGTTCAGAGTAGGGCAACAAGAAAAATACAGGCCATTCGCCATGGGCGACCTGCAGGGCCTGGTTGACAAGCTTCCACCAATTAGTGAGGGGGGAGGCAACTGGTTGAGCAAATTAGATGGGTTAACAGCAGGACATAAACTAGCTCTAGGAGACTTTAGAGCCATAACTCATCGTTGCATGCTAGCCACAGACGTTAGAGAACTAGAATCAGAAGCAAACACTGATACTAAGGGAGACTCCACCCCGTTTTCACACGTGTCCACAGCCATTGGCAAATATTTGAGAGAAAGATATCCGATTTCACACGCGGCTGCCATCCCCAAATTTAAATGGGATGCTAAACAGAGTCCTAGAGACTTTTTAGACTATTGCAAAGAAAAATGGATAAACCAGACAGGCTGTCACCCTGGCAAACCAGGAGTGCAACAGGAGTGGTACAGGACAGCAGTGCTCAAGGGGGTCCCAGAACCAGTTAAACTAGCAATAGAGGAAAACCCTGACATGGCAGGCGCCGACTCCACCAAATGGGAGCGCCACATAATTTTCCACATGACTCGTGCACAAGACACACATGACACGGAGGAATCTGATCTAAAAGAGTTGCAGGCTCAACTGCTTAAAATGCAATTAGCTGAGGCTAAACAGAAAGTCAATGAGGGAAAGAAGGACAGAGACAAAAGGAGTAAGCATGTGATGGCAGTAACCACAGGCCCACCACAAGGAGGCCCAGATCTTTTCCCAAAACCTGATTGGATATCACAGCCTCAGCCACAATCCCATCCTCCCTACTTTCAACAAGCACCACCGCCTCAGTGGCCACAGCAGAATTATGGTAGGGGCAGGGGCGGAGGGAGACCAGGGAGGGGGCGGGGAGGCCCGCCCCGGGGGGGAGCTCCGGGAGCCTGCTTTGTCTGTGGTCAGATGGGACACTGGGCCAGGCACTGTCCGCATAACGGGGGTCAGTCACAAGGGGGTAGGGGTTACCAGCAGGACCCACCGCCGCCAGGCCCACCTCAGGGCCCACCACAGTTCCAGATGGCTGGGTGGAACTGGCCTGGTGGAGAGCCAAGCCAGCAACAATGACACTCCCCAGCAGAGCAGCAGGACACAGGGACAACGGCAGATCCCATGGTGTCCATGATAGTGGAAGGAGTTGAACAGGCTTTCCTAGTTGATACAGGGGCCACATGCTCAACAATTAGACAATGTCCATCACAAAAGACTACTCCAAAACATATCACGGTGATGGGTTTCTCTGGGGAACAACAAAAACTGCCAATAACTGAACCACTGCACACTGCTATCGGGAAGCAATGCATTTGCCACCCCTATGTTGTTTCCCCCACGGTCCCCATGAATCTCCTGGGCAGGGATCTTCTCATTAAACTGGGCGTGTCTATCCTGTGTTGTGCTGATGGAATCATACTAACCTTCCCTGATGGCCATCAAATGATTTGCTCGGAAGGTGGTCATGGACATGGACAATATATCCTCTCCCCCACCTCTGACACCCCCTATGCTGACATCTACTGGGCTATGTTGTCTCCGGAAGGCCCGGACTCTGGGGGTATCCTAAGGCAGTTCTTCCTCTGGAAGCCCTGGATTTCCCAAATTGCTCCTTTCATCCCTCCCCCAGACCCCCCACATGTCACCCTAAATTATGATATTCACTCTGATCTCTGTTATCAAGACGCTTTTGACGTCATAGCAGACACTAGGTGGGAAATTCACACCCAAAACATTTTTGTGGGGCCTGAGGGCGTAGCCGCCCCGGTCCAACTAACCCCTGAACAGTTGCCATGGTTTGTCATGTTTGAGGACTCTGCCCCACATGTCTCACTCGCCTTACACCCAGGTTATGATGCCAAAACACTAGGCCCTATGGTAAAAATGGCCTTAGCTGCCACAGATTGGACGATTACACCACTTCCCCAGGTCCATTTCTCTCCCCAGACTAAAACTTACCGCATTTCTTGTGAGGGACATGATACTGCGTTCCTTCAACATGATCTCATCGCTAGACATCATGGTAGGGAAAGAACTGATCATCAGGACGCTAAGTCCATGCTAGATAGCCTCCCAGACACACTTTGGTCACTAACACCAACTGACGTGGGGTTGGTACATTGTGCTCCCCTCACATTCAAATTGAAACCCTCGGCACCAATTTGGATACCCCAATACGCTTGTTCCAGGGAAAAACAGCTAGGTATCTCTGATACAGTTACAGGTCTGATAGCAGCAGGAGTGTTAGAACCCTCTCGCTCCCAGTGGAATACTCCCATTCTCCCTGTCTTGAAACCAGAAACAGGGAAATACCGAATGGTTCACGATTTGCGCGCTATTAATGATCTGATAGTTGACACCACACTTACTGTACCTAACCCACATGTTGCACTCGCCGACATAGGGCCACAACATCACTGGTACACCGTGTTAGATCTCTCCAACGCCTTTTTCTGTCTTCCACTGGCAGAAAACTTGCGTGACATTTTTTCATTCACATATATGGGTCGTCCCATGCGCTACACACGTTTGCCACAGGGGTTTAACCTTTCACCAGGCCTGTTCAACACAGTTCTTAAAAACTCACTGGCGGATTGTGTTTTGCCACCAGATACTGTACTGGTCCAGTATGTGGACGACCTCTTGATCACTGCGCCTACTGCCATTGCCTGTTTACAAGCCACCCAAGATGTTTTGACCACTCTGGCGAGGGAAGGATATAAAGTCAGCAGAAAGAAAATACAGGTCTGCAGGAGAGAAGTCACCTTTCTAGGTAGAGTCCTCTCAGCTAGTGGGGTAGGGGTCTCACCAGCACACAGGTCAGCCATCTTGTCTCACCCTAAACCATGCACTGTAAAAGAGATGCTGTCATTTTTGGGGTTAACAGGATACAGTAAATCATATGTGCCAGGATATGTTGACTTAACAGATCCTCTTCGTGCAATGGTCCGCCAACAGGGCATGCGCAATCTGTCCTCAGCACTAGTCTGGACGCAAGAAGGCACAGAAGCATTCATTGGAATGAAACAGTCCCTCGCTGCAGCTGCAAATCTGGCCTGTCCAGACTATGCTCTTCCATTTCATTTAGATGTTTCTGAAACAAAACATGCAACAAATGGGGTTTTGTTTCAGAAAAAAGGGGGTACTAGAGTAGTACTATCATATATGAGCATTCCATTTGAACAAATCGAAAAACGCCAACCAGCATGCACACAACACGCGGCAGGAGTAGCAAAATGTATCCAAAAATCGTCACACATTGTCATGGGTCACCCACTGATAATATTGACCTCTCACAGCATAGTGTCCTTCGTCAACTCAGCCATGTTCTCGCTCACCCCAACCAGACAAAGAAGAATCAGCAAAGTTTTACAAGCCCCAAACTTAACCTTTACACATGAAGGTATCAATATGGCAGATCAGATGGGGGAAGGGGAACCACATGAGTGTGAGGACAGAACCAGGAAAGTGGAAAAAGTCAGGCCTGACCTAGCCGCACAACCATTAGAGGGAGGAAGAGTGCTATTCACAGATGGGTGCTGTTTCAGACATGAGACAGAGGGACTGAAAGCAGCATACGCAGTAGTAGAGGACACAGGAGAGGAAGTGAAAACGTTAAAGGCAGAGAGAATGCAGGGCGCACAGTCAGCACAAAGAGCAGAGGTGGAAGCGCTCATTAGAGCCTTAGAGATAGGGAAAGGACAATCAGTGACTATCTACTCTGACTCAGCTTATGCAATAGGGGCTGCTCACCTTGAGCTACCACAATGGCAGAGAGCAGGGTTTTTGACAGCGGGAGGAAAACCTATCAAACATGAGAAGGAAATGAGAAGGCTAGCAAAAGCAATCCTCCTACCAGCCAAGGTAGCAATAGTCAAATGCAAAGGCCATAGCAACGTCCAAGATAGCGTGAGCAAGGGAAATGAGGCAGCTGACTGTGCTGCAAAAACCGCAGCAGGATATCATGCACACCAACTAGTGGTAACTACAGACCTAGAAAACAGAGCGGAGCTTAATAGAGAAACAATCATTGGACTACAAGCACTAGCTTCCCCTCAAGAAAAAACAGTGTGGAAAAGCCGGGGAGCCACACAAAGTGAAGGATTATGGCAAGGCCCAGATGGCAGACCCATTCTGCCTCCAGGGGCGAGGGAGACAGCCTTGGAAGAAGCTCATGGGGTGGGACATGTAGGGGTTAGCCAGATGTTAAAAAACCTACAACACTGGTGGCATCCATTTATGAAACCCATGGTTGAACAGGTCACCAAGTCCTGCCCAGAATGCCAAGCATTTAATCCTAGGTCAGCAATAAAACCAGAAGGGGGATATTATCCCCTAGAAACTGTGGCAGGAAAAGAAATCATGATTGATTATACTGACATGATTGACAGAGTCCAGGGCTGCAGGTATATGTTAGTATGTGTGGACATGTACACAGGTTGGCCGGAAGCTGTCCCAGCTAAACACGAAGATGCCCAAACAGTGGTAAAGTTCCTGATCAATCAGTACATTCCCCAACATGGCTTCCCTGAACGAGTAAAATCAGACAATGGTTCACATTTTAGGAACAAGGATTTGCAAGAAGTGGAATGCATGTTGGGGCTAAAACACAAATTTGGCTCAGTGTATCATCCGCAGTCTCAGGGTAAGGTGGAAAGAATGAATCTGACCCTAAAAAACAAAATAGCCAAAATCTGCAGCAAAACAGGAATGAACTGGGTGCAAGCCCTGCCTCTAGCTCTCATGTCAGTCAGAATGTCTGTTAACAGCAGGACAGGGTTCTCTCCACATGAACTACAAACAGGAAGATGTTTTCCAGGGCCACAGTCACAACTTCCACTAACTGACCCTCCCTCCTCTACCATCTCTCATAAAGCTTTTTTCCGCCAGCTACAAGGCACAGTCTCTCTGTTTTCTAGACAGGTAGCTGCAGTAAACCAGGACGCAGAACCGAAACCAGCGCCTGACGCAGAGTGGGTGTTGCTGAAAGTAATCAAAAGGAAGTGGACTGAACCACGGTGGTTGGGGCCACTCAGAGTGACTGCACGAACCACCCACGCAGTACAACTCGAGGGAAAAGGTAAACAGTGGTATCACTGGAGCCAGTGTGTTGCCACACAGGAGCCAGGGCGCTCCACCAAAGAAGTAGCCAGGGATCTGGCTGCCAGTGCGGAGGGCTCTCCGCCAGACACTAGGGAAAAAGAGGCAGAATAATCCTCTCCAGTGTCCAACAAGGTCCAGGGTAGTCCACCCCTGTGACCTGAAGAAGAGAATCACCTGAGAGAAAGGTGAAAAAAGCGCTTTCTCTCCTACAGGTAGCGTGCCAAGCTACCACCGAGCGCCGATAATATTTTCTTATCGCATCATTGTGTGTTGTTCATGTTTTACATTGTATATTACTCTATCTAGCTGAAAATTGCATGAGTTGCCTGAACATGGTCTAAACATAAAGAGGGTTGTCACCTTACTTATAAAGCAGTGCTGTTATAAGAAATTCGAGACTAGACTACCGTTCAGAGAAAGTTAAGCTTGCATTCTTATAGCATTGAAAGGACTAATGTGCCTTAAGGTACTAGTAACCGTTATCAGTATCTTTACTGTTACCCTTATTTTATGGTACTTCTGTGAGCTCCCATTCCAGAGGTGCTCAGAATGAAGTAACATATTCACCAGATATGAATTGAAGTTCATCATAGTAGGCCTAGTATCCCTGGTCATTACCCTATTAATCCTGATCCTGTTTGCCCTCTCTTTTTCGTCCTAATTACCATCGTCTAACCCCATCCTTGTGGTCAGCAGGATAAAATACTAACAAACATAATGAGGTTCATCTTAGTCCTGTGGTTGGGAATAGCCCTCCCTTGTTTGGCAGATAATAGAGCACAGTGCAATCCAGCATATTTATCTCACGAATATAGTAACGGGGGCAGAAGGCCCTGGGTGTATGAACATGGTGGGTTTCCCCCTTGCAACACCACAGGCAGCGCGAAAACTGGGTTTTTTATGTGTTACGATCAAGCTTCCAACGATCCAATCTACCTCACCTTAAGTGACCCCGTGGTGGGGGGATATCCAGCCTCGGCTTGGGCAGGTTATACGTGGTTTGTATCAGCCAAACATTATAATTGGGGCGGCACCGTGTATAACACGGGGGGATGGCCCAAGGACGAGTACGGGTGGGAAGCCTCAGCCAAGCGATGGGCCGGCCATGTGAATGTGACGGTAGTTAACGGACAGGTCACCCTTTCTCTGGTAGGGCCTTTTCCGAGAGTGTGTCAAGATCAGGGGTACGAAAAGCGGTTGAAATCACAGGGCCCGGGGGGATTTTCCCAAATATGTAGTCAACTCACCGTAGGGGTATATAGGGGAAAGGGGTACTTAGGGGCCTCTTCTCATCCCACTATTCGAGTAGGAATATGCCCTTTCCCTAACAAAACAGGCACCACCTCCGGCGGACATGCCAGTCCCATTCTAGTCATTCCACCGGCAAACCGTCACACTCCCAAATTAAAAGCCAAGGTGATTGATAAAACCCTGTCTAGAGACGAAGTTATTAAGGAATCCACTGGAGTCTCAGGAATGGGAAACAACTGGCTATTGATGGCGGAACGCGCGGCCAACACCACCTCAAGCTCATGCATCGTATGTATGGGACCTAGGCCATTGCTTAGAATAGTCCCAGCTGCAGTCACTGCCTCCTGTCTTGTAGAATTAATGACCAGGGACAATCTGAATTCATCCTGTTCCGAACATGACCTAGCTTTCCCTCGGGCGGGGTCAACTGCGACCCCTCCCATTTTCTCAGTACGCGTAGCACCAGGTAACTTTACTTGTCTCAACTTAAATAGGCCCACCCACTCATTAACCTCCCAAAACGTCACTTACTGTACTGGAGTAATCACTCTCCCCAACACCACCCAATTTGTGTCCAGAGCTGACCTCTGGTGGTGGTGTGGGGGCAATAGACTATTTGATAAACCACCTCAAGGACTCCTGTGTGCTCTCATATCACTAATCATCCCTGCATCCCTATTTGAGATCCGAGAAGGACATTGGCCCGACCCAGACACTGCCCTCCATCTACAGAACCATTTCCTCACCCGCATCAATAAAAGAGAAATTAGGCCCAGGTATGAGTGGTTAGGAAAAGGAGATCCCACCTATATTGATGCCATAGGAGTACCTAGAGGGGTGCCAAATGAGTACAAAATTGCAGACCAAGTTGCAGGAGGCTTTGAATCCTTACTCTGTCCCTGGTGCACCATTAATAAAAATGTAGACAGGATCAACTACGTACATTACAATGTACAGAAATTAGGCAACTGGACACAGGAAGGTTTTGAATCAGTCCACGAACAATTGAAAGCCTCCTCCCTTATGGCATTCCAGAATCGCATCGCATTGGATATGCTTCTCTCTGAAAAAGGGGGAGTTTGCGCTATTTTCGGTGACCAATGTTGCACATTTATCCCTAATAACACTGCCCCAGATGGTAGACTGACCCAAGCCATAGATGGACTTAGGACCCTGAACAAAAAGATGAAAGAACACTCTGGGGTTGATACAACGATGTGGGATAATTGGATGAATGTTTTTGGCAAATATAAGGCCTTGGTCTCCTCGATCTTACTCTCAATTGCTGTATTCGCTGCCCTTCTCACACTATGTGGGTGCTGTTGTATCCCATGCCTCAGGGAATTGTCCCAGCGTCTGATCACTCGCGCTGTAGGTCCGCAGGACCCTCAGCACATGTTGCCATTATTAGTGGGCGGGGAAGCAGCAGAAGTAGACAAGGAAGAGTCAGGAATAGAGTTACGATGTAGATAAGGTTAATGTTGTTGACTCACTTAGGTGAGTCAAAAAGGGGGTGTGTAAACTTTTTCTCAGGTTGTAATATGTTCTATTGAATCAGGTGTTTTAATATGTTGACCTTACTCTAACTAGAAGTGATATGTGGAACCTTATTTTATGTTGTTTTTTGATCTCCCTCCTCTTGGTATGTTGAACTCTAGTAGAGTTCAAAAGGGGGAATTGTGGAAAATAACACATCTACTTCAGCCTTATTGATTATTGCTCTCACACAAGTTGCATGCACACTTATCTCTTTTCTTGATTTGTAACAGGAATTTAGCAACAGGGCCTGCGCTCAATGAGTTACCAAGGAGTAAGCCCAGCTGTAAAGATAGGAGAATCTAACTGCCTGCTATAGAGAAGCAGAACAATGGGTATTGTTTATACATCCGGGGACTGGTTTTAACTAGGTTAACGAATATATTGATCCTATAGACACGAGCCTCATCATGAGAATGTTATGCAATGATGGGCGTAACCTATAATGTATGTGTGTGTGTATGAATCTCAATAAAAGAGGCTGAAAGTGGGAGAGAAGGAAGAACACACATGGTCAGTGCAGGTTGCGGAGCCTGTAGTGTGTCCTCCTTCAGCTGAAGCCTATTGTTTGATCAAACTTGTTGTTGGTGTGTTTATTATCCTTTACAGTTGAGTAGGAAGAAGTCCTCGCCTAGGTGTGCATCTTGGAAGCACAACACTGTCCGAGGATTCCTCACCACTCGAGGTTTCTGCCTAAAAGCAAGTTTTTCCTCGCCACTGTACTAAATGCTTGCTCTTTGGGGATTTGTTGGGTGTTTGTAAATTATAGAATGTGGTCTAGACCTACTCTATCTGTAGTGTCTTGAGATAACTCTTGTTATGATTTGATACTATAAATAAAATTCAATTGAATTGAAGGTTTGTAATGACGCATTTTAGTTAGCCTGGATTTTTCCAGGTGTGAAACCAAACCAAACCAAACCAGACCAAGGGGAAAATTGCTCCAAATTCACAAACTCATCAACTGATTCAGACCAAAGCAAACTATAGGTGTGAAAGGGCCCTTAGTCTACTGGAAACGTCTTGGAATTAGTATAATTAGCTCATTTAGGGGTAGACAGCGCAGGTGAATATGCTTTAAAAACAATGAAACTTCCCCAGTTGATTAAGACAAAAAGAAAATTGAATACACGTTTTTGGAAATATTATGTTTAAATATACAAATGAGGCATTCTCTCATTAAATATGGACTAATTTCCATAAATGTCCAGAACTGAAATCTGAACATTGGATGAAGCCAGGTTTAGAACTAGAAGATGACTGTAATGTTGTTTCTCTCCACATCCATACAGCATGTATTATTAGTCAGCAGGCTGTAGGTCCAGTATGTAGGAGTTGTGTTTGGTATAACCCAGTGGAAGAAGCAGCAGCATTAGAATGTGCTGGAGCTCCGTCAGCTGGCTGCAGGCCTCAGCTCGCAGCGGGGAGCCTCGGCTGGACGGCTCCACACCACTGGAAGGCAAATCACATCACACCCATCGTCTGAACCGCACATGATAAGGCCTCATTACCATACGCTTATTTTATCTTGTTGAAGCGGCTGCTAAAACAAAAGGGCAGTTGATTATTTTTCCTTGATCAGTGTAGCATTCAAGGCGTCTGATTTGAAAAGGGGCGGGAGGGGGGCAATGAAATCCCTCCCAGGGAATAGGGGATGGCTGACATGCATACAAGGCAGGGAGGACGGCTGGATCCTTGAGGTGGGATCAGCCTGTCCAGCCTCCACAATGGACCCACAGACACACAAAAGAGCTGAATCTGACAGTCGGTCCACTCTGCCGGCCACCGTCTCCAGAGATGACGAGCTGGCCGCGGCTCCTCCACCATCACAAAAGCCTCCTTCAGCATTGTACTGAATATTTGACAGATTTGACACATTAGACTCAGTTCACAGAGTGATGGCCACACAGGGAATAAACTCATTTGAATAGGAGGGGGCTGAAACTTTATAGAATGTTCATGTCTGTCTGGCAGGGTTCCCATGCTGAAACCATGCATGAGCCTATATGCTTTGTTTTAAATGGCAGGTGGACAATTTTAGCTGGACAAACATTTCCTGTGGGCTGGACTGCACTTGCAGCAGATTTACCTGCAGAAGAAGCTGCAGATGTTTCAAAATGGGCCACAACTATAGCTTCCTAATGGCAGCCATTTTCTATGATACATGGATTGTGCAATCAAATGAGAAGAATCCAGCAGAAAGTGGATCAGGAGTTGCTACAAGTATCTGTAACACAGTGAAATACAATCCGGGAAATCCAGATTGAAGAACAGACCCATGAGTTTGGAGGCTTAATACACTTAATGCATTTTCACAACTCTGGAGTTATTAGGGGAGCCATGGCTCTATCTTTTGTTGTGATGACGATGAGGTAAAGAATTGAAATATGTAGTTTCTTGACAAAGTCATACACTAGGAATGTGTGGTTGCACATACTATTTGATTGGTAGTGCAGCACCTTGCCTGATAACGTAGCATCAACTTTCTTTCCGGGCAACCCTAAAGTCTTTGTTAGCAGGAGCCCTCTGTGTTGGCACACACGCTCAAAGAAAAATTACTTTTATTTATTTTTTAATCCCTTTAATCCCTCATTTTGACATTTCTCAGATTTACAGCAACAATTTGGAGGGTTGGGAACCACTGCTCTGAAGGTATGCTTGTTCCAGGCGTCAGGACTAATCCGGCTGTATAATAATAATACATTTAATTGTTATAGCGCTTTTCATAGTACTCAAAGACACTTAACTGTAAAACCATGGTAAGTACAATGAAAGCAATAAAACAACACAAAGCATAAAAACAATCATTTTACACATAAAACATAAAAATGATAAAACCAGCAGATAATCCCCTTCTTCTTCAAGGTTGATCCGTATCTAGTCGCCAAAACCGTTTTGCAGGAAATGAAAGAAGGCTAATTTGAACACATTTTATTGATCTATTTAACTCAGACGAAATCACGAAAAAATTAAAATGATGAAATATGGAGAAGCAAGGTTTCTACCAGACAGTCAATATATTATTGTTGGAGCAACAATAGTAAATATACAGTTCAAGAAGACATGGGAAAGGGATCTGAATATTACACTGGATGATGAGGAGTGGGACAGAATCTGTAGGAATATTAAAACGCGATGTGAGGGTGCGCATCATTCAGTTCAAGATTATGCAGAAGGACATCCGGCGGCGACAGCTAGCTAGACTATCGTATGCATTGTTAAAAAGCTAGTATATCTGGGCCCTTAGTAGTACTCCCAAGACATGAACAACTGTTTCCTGGGTGAAAGTCTTGTGTTTTCTCTTTAACTTCTTCCAGGACATGAACTCCTCTCCCCTGCTTAAAAGCTCTGTGTTTTAGGAGCCAAACATTCCCCCCAACCTCCTCCCCACATGGATCTTCACGCTCTCATACAGTAGGGTGACCAAACGCCCTCTTTTGCCCGGACATGTCCACTTTTTACGTACTGTCTGGGGCATCCGGGGGGGTTTTATAAATTCATGAAAATGTCCCGTTTTCACCGGACCAAAAGCGTGTACTTAAATTGACCGGCGCGTTGCACACAATACTACGATACCTTGTTGCGTGGCGTAATTCCCGAGAGGCTGCCTTGTGGGCGGCTCTGCGACGCGCACATACACTGGGAGCAGAGCAGACAGCGAGCAGCATGGACACAAAATGCCGAAGCGTAAGTGCAGCTTCACAGTTGAACTGCAAAAAAAAGTTTCCCACGTACCGTCCCGGTCGGGGCAATTGGGAGGCGGAGTGCACCGTGTGCAAAGCTGGCACATACAGCAACATATGGATGGGCAGACAAGGAGGATGAAGAAGACAACTAAAGATTAAAAGTATTATAGAGTATTATAGTACTATATATCCTTTTTGTTTGTTAAGTTAGTATCTTTGTGAGACTGTTTTATTATTTATCTTATTACATTGAAAAGGCATTAAGAGATATTTATTTGAAGATGGATTTTCTGACACAGAAGAGGTCATATTTAGAACATTATTTCATATTATTTATTTATTTGAAAAGAGCTATTATTTTGTTACAGTTTATAGCAGCTTTTATTTTATTTTATTACAGAAGTTATTTTTGTACCATTGAGGCATAATAAAGTATGTTCATTAACCTCTGAGAAGCCTGTCTGAACTTGTGTCTCGAGGCCGGGTGTCCTCTTTTTTGGAAATCAAAATATGGTCACCCTATCATACAGCAGCAGTCAATGTGGTGCATACAGAAACAACTTTCTGTCAGGTCCATTACATCAAGAACAACGCAAACAATAAAATGCTTTAAGAAATTTTATTGAATAAATTATGAATTAAATTTGGCGGTATGGCTCTATTCAGAGGAGTCTCCTCACTTTTCATGAGCACCATGAAAGAGCAGTGAATCAGGAGACAGCAGCAGCAGCATCAGGGGACACTCACACAGTTTAAGACTCGGAGAGCTAAACTATTCCCCCATATGCAGCAACAATGACATAGAAGCAAATAACATGTTATACACGACAAGGTGGAGCAGGGGAGGAGGTGGGTGGCAAAAATGCGAGCAGCAAGCATTTGGACCAAACTAAAGCAGCAAGCAGTTAGGACCAAACTAAAGCAGCGAGCAGTTAGGACCAAACTAAAGCAGCGAGCAGTTAGGACCAAACTAAAGCAGCGAGCAGTTAGGACCAAACTAAAGCAGCGAGCAGAAGGAGCAAACTGAATCAGCTTTAAGTATGGCGCCCTGTTAAGTGTAGCCAGTGACCAGCTGATGCGCTGATGCAGATCAGCGCATGAATAACCATATAGACGTGAATCCAGATGCACACAAAAAAAAACAATACAAACCAATACAATCAAGTGACAAAAATCATATGGTTTCAATGGATCAATGTTAATTATTCAAATTACAAAAAAATACAAAACCAAATAAAACCTAAAGTGAACACTGCTCATATATTTACTGCTCATTAGTTGGATGTGACCGGGCACGGCGGCCACCCCCGCGTTCGCAAGCCAGATTAAACCATCTGATGGCATATTGATTTATCTGAGTGTTGCTGCCGGCTTTGTCAGACATGCGATTCTTCCTCACTGCTCTTGTAAGATGTACAAAAAGCACACAAAGCAAGGAGTAAATATAGATTCAATATTCAAAGATTCTTTATTACATGACATAGTAAAATGCTAGCACAAATAAATAATATACATGTGACTAAAGTGGTGTGGAGTGAGTAATGAGTGAATGAGTGAGAGAGTGGTGATTAAAGACTGAGTGAAAGGCATCTGATACTTATGAGACATAATGTACTGCTAGTACTAGCAGCTAGACTAGCTACAGACAAAAGAGTGGGTAGTGTAGCGCTAACATGGCTACGATTTTGCAACTAACACACAATGGAAAAGATATTCAGCAGTTTTGGTGAATAATAAGCAAACCGATTCAGCCTTAAAGCCTACGTTCACATTAGTTGTAGATGTTTAAAATAACCTGGATATTACCAGCTAACCGTAGCCTAGGAGAGATAGTACCCAGCTTGGCTGACATGTCTCAGGTTGTCGAATGTCACTGTAAAGTTCTCTTAATACATCCATGAGTGTAAACTAAGTTTGTAAACTTTTATGTTTAATATAAATATTTAACAGACTAACATGACATCAACACCAGTTTACTTTTAAAATTGTACTTGTATAATGCACTTACCAATAATAACAAAGACGATGCAGCCTGCAGTCTTCCACTCTGCATGTCAGATAGAGTTGTGGGTTTATTGAGGAGCATCTCGCTGCATGTACTTGGGTTTATTAGGGAAAAAAGATGAGTTCCGTTAGTTAGTTGTGGCGCGTCCAGCCTGCGCAGCTCCCGCGGTTCCGGCCCACACCCATGGCCCACACCTGCCGGACTCAATTCAGTGCAGGTCTGCGCAGCTGCCCCGGATCGGCGCCGCACCCGCCGGACAGACTGTCATTCAGAATTGCTACAGACAAGTCTGGCGCAAAGTTAGTGCAGATCTGCATAGTGAGTGTGACTGATACGACTGCTGATTCGAAAACGGATCTGGCATAGATGTAAATGCTGTCTGGGTATGTACAATTGGTTCCTGAGAACAGCCTGACCATTAATCTCATGTCTCCCCAGCTTTGACATGTACATAATATCCAATGTGCTCTGTTCTGAAAAAAGTGTGACTCTGCCTGTTGACGTCTCTGTTCAACTATAAAACTATATCTGCCTAACTGTGGGAAATCACAGCAGCAGCAACAGCAACAACAACAACAACAAGACACATCTCCTATGCAGATCCAGTCATAGGAGCGCTGTGGAAGTGTGTGTTTAACCTCCGAGCTCTGCCTGCATGTCAGCAGCACTGATTGGCTGAATGATCAGAGGGCTCTGATAGGGGACAACTCGCACTAACTGCCCGCTAATTTAAAGGCTTGATTGGTCGGGGATGTGAATTGAGAGAGAAGGAAACAACCCACCTGTGTGATCCTGTGAATAGGCTCATTGGAGATGAACTGCGCCTCGATCGCCTGTAAAGTGGACGAGAGCAGGCGGTAGCAGCCGGGGGCGGTAACAAAAATCCGCTGTGAAGTCGGACAGTTTCCTGTCGTATCCAGTAGCCTGCAGGCTGAACAGGAAGTCACAGAAACACTGGTCCGATTCCGATTTAATAAAATGTTATCAGACCCATATATCAGCTTGTACACAGTCTCCAGTTAGTTTTATTATGACAGAGTAGCTCTCAAAATGCTCTACATGTGATCTGTTGCTGATTTTAATTAACAACAGACTGTAGATGGTCCGTAATCTGAACAGATTTAGTCTCTCTGACTTCTAACATGTGGTTTGTACAGAATAAGCCTTTAAATTAGACAAATATCAGTTAAAATCCCTCCGATTCAAAATCAATAAAAAGTTTATATAAAACGTCATAATGTTGAATCGATTCTGAACCAATCAGCTGTTAGATCAGCCGAGAGGCCGGCATTTCCCAGCATTCCCCTGGGTCCGCCTGGGTCTTGCAGTCAGTGAAAACAAAGCCCGTCTACGGAAAGCCGTTCCACTCCCCATTCAGCCCCATTGTACCGACTTTGGTTGCAGTTCCACCAGAGTTCCACTGGGGGTGATCACGGTCCAGTGCAAAATGAATGGGACCCTATGGAGCTAGACGGCTAAATGAATGGGACCCTATGGAGCTAGACGGCTAAATGAATGGGACCCTATGGAGCTAGACGGCTAAATGTGTCTCTTTCGCCTGATTGTCGTTGAGAAATCTCAGATTTGATTGTAGTTTTTGCAAGTTCAACATGGATTATAGGTCAAAAGTTGAATGACCGAGTACTTATGCCCTTTCGATTTCTTACAGGTTGAGTCGTTGTTGCCCATACCACGCTACCATTCTGCTAATGAATGCTGATTGGTCAGTGAAGGACTGATTACGATCGGAGCGACTTCTCTAACACCCAGCAGTATGTATTTGCTTAGCCTCCCCTTTCGAATGCAACATTCAAATTCCTAGACAAAAAATTATATCCTGAGAAAAGTGGATGTTTAGAGGTATAGCTCCATAGAGTCCCATTCATTCTGCACTGGCCTGTGAGCGCCATCTAGTGGAACTCAGAACCCGGAAGTAATGAGAGAGTGGAACTTCTTCCTATATTAGAAATTCTTTGGTGAAAAGCAACTGCGCTGCCTGCGTCTCAAACATGTGGCCGCCTTGCTCTCGTGAGATTATCGTTGCCCACGTGTGCATGACGTCAGAGCAAGTCGGGATCAAGTCGGACACAAATCTAACCCGCATGCATACAACGGGCGGCGATCGCCGGTGATCGATTCTGCGCAGACCTGGTTCATCTTGAACAAGCCTCATGTCTTCATACAGACGCTTGTCACGCGTGTGTTTGAGCAGTCTTGAATGTGTGCCGCTATCTTTTTGTCTTTGATAAACAGGGATTAGATTTAGCATGAAGCTGCATCCGAACGGAGGAACAGCAGCAGTGCTAAGAAGGATAGAAAACAGAGGATTACAATAGTCTTTTTGCTCCCTAATTTGATTTTAAATGAGTCTTACCTTTGTTCTACGTGCCCAGTTAGGATGTGCTGGGAGGTTGAGATTAGCACAGAGAATCGAGTTTGTGACAAAGCCGATTAGCAGTTGAAACAGGGCCAACAATGGGTTTCTTCTTAGAAAATCTGCATTTTAGAGTAATATTTCTCCTGCCAAGCAAGGAAAATGCTTATTTCTTGTTCCAGTGTTATGCCAAAATGTCTAAATTATACAAAATTGTATTTATTATAGTAATATGTATAATTATGCATTTTTATTATTATTAAAATAATAATGCAGCTGTAATGTATTTACTGTTCACAAAAAATTGTGAGGACATTTTGGTTTCATCATAAGGAATCTGTAGTGTGGTTGTCTACTGCCATCTGCTGGATGCTACATGTCAGACACAGCATTATTCCATACCTTCATTGCAGGATGTACTGTATTTAAAAAGAAACTTTTACATTTTATTTGTATTATTTTCATTTAGCTGCGTAGAATAAAAGGCTCATCTCAAACCCGAATCATATAAACGAGCTGGTAAGTAATGTAAGATGTGAAACATGGCGATTTTTGGCACGGGCGAATAAAAATAAAAATAAAAATCCTCTGCGCCACGAAGCGGTTTTCTGTTATCTATCATTTCACCGTGTGGGGAATTGGCAGATCAGCGCCCCCAGCAGCTGCAGGCGCCCTGCTTGCTGAGAGAGGTCAACACCCCCTACTTTCACAATGAAATGGACTAGTCCGTAACAGTGCACCGCGGCGCGAAAGATAAACACAAAGTGACAGGAGAACTGGGAAATATATGGCGTTATTTTTTAGTCAAAAGTTATGAGCGTGTAACACACGCTCACGAGCACATTATGTTATTTCACACGCGCAAAAATGAACCTTCAGCTGGCATGATAAAAGTACTCGCGCACAAATTCAACAACCGAGAGGTGTAGGTAGCTGCGAGCGAGCGCCTGGCTACTCTTACTCTGCTTGTACAGTGGAATCCTGCTCGCGCGCAGCGGCCTTTTGCTCGCGGTGTGGATTTCTGCTCGCTCAGCTGATTTCTGCTCGCTCGAGTACATGACTTTTGACAATTTGGGGGCGGAAACCAAGGAGGGCACTGACCCTCTTATGATTGGTCACTTTCACACATGGACATCCTTGATTGACAGCTCTCATTACAGGAAGCACGGAGTCACAGTATCTGACGGAGTTCAGTCATTCAGTTAACACTGCACAGTGGACGGAATGGCGGCGACACCTGAAGATGTAGGCGTAAGTGATATTGATGATATGATGGGGGCTGTGTGTTTGACAGTGTTATAGCAATTTAATCTGAAATTTGTTGAGAATAAACTCATTAAATATTGAGAATAAAGTCGTTGTGTTTCGAGAAAAAACTCATTAAATATTGAGAAAAAAACTTGAAATACAACTTTATTCTCAATATTTAATGAGTTTATTCTCAACAAATTTCAGATTAAATTGCTATAACACTGTCAAACACACAGCCCCCATCATATCATCAATATCACTTACGCCTACATCTTCAGGTGTCGCCGCCATTCCGTCCACTGTGCAGTGTTAACTGAATGACTGAACTCCGTCAGATACTGTGACTCCGTGCTTCCTGTAATGAGAGCTGTCAATCAAGGATGTCCATGTGTGAAAGTGACCAATCATAAGAGGGTCAGTGCCCTCCTTGGTTTCCGCCCCCAAATTGTCAAAAGTCATGTACTCGAGCGAGCAGAAATCAGCTGAGCGAGCAGAAATCCACACCGCGAGCAAAAGGCCGCTGCGCGCGAGCAGGATTCCACTGTACAAGCAGAGTAAGAGTAGCCAGGCGCTCGCTCGCAGCTACCTACACCTCTCGGTTGTTGAATTTGTGCGCGAGTACTTTTATCATGCCAGCTGAAGGTTCATTTTTGCGCGTGTGAAATAACATAATGTGCTCGTGAGCGTGTGTTACACGCTCATAACTTTTGACTAAAAAATAACGCCATAGAAATAGGCTACACAGAGACGGAGTAAGACCAGTCTAAACCTTTCTTTATGTCAATGGTCTAAACGCGAAAATATTACCGGAAGTTGCCTCAAATAAAAGAACTAGCACTAGCAGGACCTTCATCAGCTCCCGTGGCCGATAATAGTGGTGTCGGTGTAGGAGGAGAGGGACAGAGATGAGGACTGAGGGGACAACCTGCGGAAAGCAGAACTCCCCTTAAAATACTTTGCCCCTTGATAAAACTGAGTGGTGGACAAACTGTTGATGACAACACTACAACAATAAAAGAAGTAGGCATGCTTTACTGTATGATTGCATTAGTAGCCTAGATAAACTCCTAACGAGAATTGTAGCTTTTCTATCTGCATTGGCAGACAAAAACTTACGATAGACTTCTTCAAATTATAGCACAGGGTCTCTTGAAATGATAAATATATATATATATATATATATATATATATATATATATATATATATATATATATATATATATATATATATATATATCCAAATTGGGCCCAATTAGCCATTTCCTCATGTGCGGTGTCATGTGACGTTCTTCAGTGTTGTCACATTAAAAGATATAATTAAATATTTACAAAAATGTGAGGGGTGTACTCCCTTTTGTGAGATACTGTATAACAAGTGAAGAATTAAATTGTTTGTATACATGTACAAAAAGGGATAGGACAAGAAGGTTTTTATTTAACTTCTTCCTACTCCTTTTTGAACATGGGAATCCATTTACAATCATTTTTACATCAGTTTGCTGAGTATTTTAAACTATAATACGTTTCCAGACAAACCTACCTGCAGTAGCCTGTAACGCTGCGCATCGCAGGCCATGTTCTAAAGCATTATTTTGATTGATAACCATCTGCTATGCCTAGAGCTCAACTATTGATCGTTTTCAAATCAAATCAAATTAGAAAGAATGTGATTAGCTAATCGTGAAGACTGTGATTAATTGAATGTGCAATATTTAGTTGAATGTTTGTTTTAACATTCTTTATTCCTCTTTTTATTATTATATTTACTGTTATTTCATAAGATAGATGCTGGAATAATGTTACATATCCCAGATTCAATGTTCCATGCTTATCTATGTTCTCATCCTTGCATAAGAATATAGAGCAGTTTTGATGGTGTCTCATGTTATAATGCTAAATGACATGTTTTATCTGTTACACAGTGAATATTGAACTGTAGCTAAACTTTTACAAAAATAATCACAAATGAAATCGTAATTGCAATATCTGGCAGAAAAATCCGATTTTCCCCCCAAATGGTTCAGCCCTAGCTACACCCCAGAGGAATGTGGCTTTTTAACAGATAAAGATGGAAGAATGTGGTTTAGCTCCATCAGTATGTCTGTACAAAGCCGAGTCTGCGCCTGGTACAGTAGCTGTCATGTACAAAGACCTCGTAGTGATGCTCAGACTCTCCCTTCACTGACGTACACACACTAAAACGTGGACAAAACAACCAATCGTTTTTTTTTTTTATTGCCATTGTGCATGACCCAGTTACATAAACACTTTGGAACACTCATGTCATACCTTTTGGCCCAGTTCAACCCAAGTCATAACACCTTTTCTTGTCTCAGCTGCTGAGGAAGTTAAAAACTGTGTCTAGAGGATCTGTTTATGGTGCCCCTGTCCCCTTATCAAAGGTTGTTTGGATAAATAGATTTCAGGGGAGGCCTCGAGAAAGGACTCGGAGTACTTTCTCTTCAAAGTTTACGGCTTCAGCTGTTCCATCTGTTAAAATCCTTTTCTAAGTTTAACACATACACTAACAGAAGAATGTATGTTAAAAGTAAATTTGCCATCACATTTCACCCTTTTGATTACAAGATCACATAAACAAAAATTACTTTTAATGATTAAAGCACTTGGACATATAGCTAATATATATATATATGATTGCATTAGTAGCCTAGATAAACTCCTAACGAGAATTGTAGCTTTTCTATCTGCATTGGCAGACAAAAACTTACGATATGTGATATATACATATATATATATATATATATATATATATATATATATATATATATATATATATATATATATATATATCACAAATGTTTTGTGAGGAATAAAAATAAAAGTCCTCTGTATAAATCAGGAATAATAAAAATATAAAAATAGTCTGTAATCAGAGCTAAAGCTTAAACCCTCTGTGTGTCTGAACTTATCCATTTGTACAGGAAGTACAAGTGTGTCCCTCCTGGTTATTGAAACCAACCTGTCATGACTTCACACAACTCCTAGCATTTAGCAACACAAATATAAAATAAATAAAAATAAAAAAAATTAAATTAGGATTACAAAGCATCACTGGCTGTGTCGCTGAAATTATCCTTGTACTTAAGCACCTGGAATAACTCTTCAGTGAGTCAATAAGTCTTCAGTGGTTTGCAATGCCTGGTATTGAATCATACTTGTCATGAACAGAGATGAAAACATTTTCCTGATTAGTGGAATGATACAACAAGCAATAATAAGAAAGCCAAATAAGAATGTGATCACTGGAGCAATAAATCTTACTACCCACGCTTTCCAACCCCCTCCCAGTAGCCACCGTGACCAATCCCAACCGGACGTGTCATCCGGGACGTCGCGGGATTTGAGATCCGTCAGGAGTGAGTTGAGTTGATGAACAATGTCAGTGATATTACCTTCAATGTCTGGAATGTAGGTGCAGCAATGTGTACCTATGATGTGGCACAGGCCCCCTTGGGCAGCTAATATCAAATCGAGCCCGATCTGATGCTGAAGCAACATACTACGCATTGCTCGCAGGACTGGAGGAAATTCGTTGAACCCTGAAATTAGAGTCGCAGTCAGATTTTCAAGGCTCTCCTGAATATGGTCGATATTGTGAGCATTATTGACCGCACCCCACCATGGAAAAATCCCCGCAACAAATTTACTCCCCGGCCCCGTTACCTCTCGCTTCCGTCTAACCCCTCCGTGTGACATCGGCATGTATTGAGGATAATGGTGTGTTGTGTGTACAAGAGAAGTCATAACGGTAATGGATGGTGACAGATAGATCATGCTACATCTTCCAGCCCATAGGGGAGTCAAAATCTGATACCAATGATCTCCACAGACCCAAACATAACTCACCAGTATAACTCACCACATAACGAGAACCTTTCTGTTGAGCTCTCTCAATGCAAAGTGCATGTTTCAGATTTTTCATTAGGCTGGGATGAAATTGGCCTAAGCTGTCTGAAAGTTTGCCATCTTTTGCGGTAAGCATAGTACCATTAGGAGCGCACACAGTGCGATTAGCAAACTCAGCACAAGGTGCTGGTTGAGGGGTGGCAGAATAAAATTGGCCCCCCTCCTCTCTAACATCTTTAAGTGCTGTTAGCGCACAGATAGCTTCCCTTAAACTCAAAGGCTGAGGTTTCACTGGAGTCGCTAACTAACCTGAGTCACGCGTGAATTTCTTAACTAAACCAAGCCAGGTATTAGTAGAAAATGCATCGTCAATATTAGCTAAGGAAGTCCATTGATTTGTCATAATTTCAAGCGTTTCGGTCAAAGGTTGTCTATGTGGAATGTCAGATATGGGTGATGGAATTACTTCTATATAAAACGGTCCACATGGATCTTCCTCCCCATTTACCCAAGCGCACACAATAAAATATCCTTGGTCAGATGGTTGGGCATCCCTTAACGTCAACAATACTGCAGGTGAGGTAAAATTAACTTTCTGTACTGACAATCTATGGGTTAGGTTTGTGTGGTCTTGAGGAACTACAAAACTCCAATCAAGATCCCTTGTATGCCAGACAGCCTGGTTCCATGAGAAACACCTCGGCCCTCCCTGTATCTCTTCCACTGTGGGAACAAAGCATATGTAAATTTCAGCTCGCCCTCCATGTAACCCCCCATCCCTACACAAGAAGTAGTCACAAGGGTTAAGCATGAAAGTAGAGGTCATATTAGCCATTACAGTGATATTTGATCTACCGTACTTATTATACTGCGGCTGCCATAGTTCTCTGGAAGTGTCATCTGCCGAACGCATCACGCAACGTTTCCCCCCCCTCTGTGATGCATGAGTGACTTCAATGTGTGTTGGTGTGGCAGTGGTATTTAGGAAAGTTTTGTTAGCAGAGATCATTACGTCAATCAATGGTTTGTCATATCTTTCTAACATCACAAATGCAACCACCACAGTAATGAAGAATAAGAACATCACAAACTCTGAACCCCCGAATTGTCGTGGAGGGCACCATTTCCGTTGTTTCCGATCTGACTGCTCCATTTGTTGTTTTTCTCAGCCACTAGTTGTTTTGTGGAAACAAAAGTGGAAAGAAAATACACTCTTCTCTGAAGCCTCAGAGAAGTCAAACAGTCTGTCAGTTCTCCCTCGTAGGTGACACAACGGAAATTGTTGTCACTTGTTGTAGGTTATCGCAAACCTAGCTGCTCCCTTCTGGATCAGGAACGCTGCTCCTCTCCGGATCAGGAACACTGCTGCTCTCCGGATCAGGAACCTGTTTGCAGTGTGTGGCGTGAATCCACGTCGCTCTCTCTGCTATCTTAACTGCCGTTTGCGTCACCAGGAGGATTTGAAATGGTCCGTTCCACCGTCTGCTATGCCAATGTTTCCTCCTGTAATCCTTCACCACCACAAAGTCTCCTGGTTTGAGCTTGTGCAGCGGCCCCCCTGCTGGTTGAGGCAGACCTGCTGAAACCTGAATTCTTATGACAGAAAAAGCAGAAGACAGTTGCACGCAATACCTCAACATGTCACTTTCGCACAGGGTGGTGGAAGGAAGAGGTGCTTTTGACGGTTCTATCCCTACATAAGGTGGTCGTCCAAAAAGGATCTCATATGGACTTAGATTGGAGCGCAACCTTTTTCTCATCCGCATGTACATTAGGACCACTGGCAGAGCCTTTGTCCACGGGAGACCTGTGTCTGCACAGCATTTAGCTAGCTTTGTTTTTAGCGTCCCATTTTCCCTTTCCACAGCACTCCACTTGCACTCTGCGTATGATAAGAACAGTGATGTCTGATATCTATGCCAATATACAAACTTATTTGTGTTATCGCGGTGTTAACAAAATGAGCTCCATTGTCACTAGACAGGCGACTCTGTATTCCCCATCTGGGAATGATTTCTGTCATGAGCGCTTTCGCCACCACTGAAGCTGTCTGTTTTGTGGCGGGAAACACCTCCACCCATTTGGACCACATGTCAACAATAACTAGACAGTGTTTCTTACCCTCTGATGGTGTAAGTTCCACAAAATCCATCATCAAATGCTCAAATGGCCTCGTTGGGGGTTGGTGTGCTGCCTGTTGTGTTACCGTCACTGCTCTACCTATATTATGTTGTGCACATATAATACAAGCTTTACAAAATTTTTCTGCAAATGTAGTAAACCCCTTTGTAAACCATGTTTGTATAATTGCTGATAACATACCCCCCTTTGATACATGATCTCCACCATGTGTCAACTTCGCAAAATGTGGAAAAAAGTGTTGTGGAAGACATGGTTTAGAATCTGGCCCTATCCAGATGTTAAAGGTACACCCTATTGCTTTCCACTGCTGTTTCTTCTGTGATGTAGCATGCGTTTGCATAGCAGTCACAGAATCTGGGAGTGAGAAAAGAGCCTCAGTGGTGCTGGTTAAAGTGTCAGTAGGTGCTAGGGGCAAGCATGCAGCTGCTTTTGCGGCTATATCAGCACGTGCGTTCCCCCTAGAGACAACATCAGAAGCACCTGTATGTGCCGTGCATTTACACTGCGATCTGTGACGGAAGGAGAATGGCAGTCAAGAGGTCATTGATCAATTGATCATTCAGAATTGGCTTACCATCAGACTTTAGGAATTGTCGGTGTCTCCATAGTGCACCAAAATCGTGCACCACCCCAAAAGCATACCTGGAATCCGTCTAGATGGTGACAGCAGAACCGTCAGCCAATTTACACGCTTCAGTGAGGCCGATGAGCTCCGCCTGTTGTGCAGAGAAGTGTTGTGGGAGAGGTTTAGCAATTAATGTAGCAGAATCAGACACTACAGCAAACCCTACCTGACCCTGTCCGGTGTCTGGGCAGCGGCAGGCTGACCCATCCACATACAAAATTTTGTCTGAGTTTTCCAATGGAATGTCAGAAAGGTCTGGACAAGGCGTGCATGTGTGCTGCAATTCGGCCAGACAGTCATGTGGTTCCCCCTCGTCTGGTGTGGGCATGAGAGAAGCCGGATTAAGTACAGTACAACGTTTAACTGTTACATTCGGCATGTCCAATAAACGTGTGATATCTCAGATAACGTGCAACAGACAAATGTGAAGATTTTTGCTCAAGTAGAATCAGAGATACAGCATGTGGTACCAACAGAGTGAGTGGAGCATAACGCACAATGTCCCTGGATGCAGATAAAGCTTTTTCCGCTGCTACAGCTCTTAGACAAATAGGTAGCCCTGCTGCTACCGCATCAAGCTTAGCTGAAAAGAAAGCTACTGGTCTTAATCTGTCGCCATGCGGCTGTAGGAGGACTGAAGTCATGCAATCTAAACATTCATCAACTGTCTGTGTGAATGCAAGTTTAGGGTTAGGCAAACCTAAGGTAGGAGTACTCTGAAAGGCCTTTTTAAGATTAACAAAGGCCTCCTCAGCCTCCAGTGTCCATGTAATCCGGTCGTACGCAGTTAGATTTTTTCCATGAATTATGTCTAGAGGTTGAACTATCTGTGCATAATTTGGGATAAAAACACGACAATAGGAACACATTCCCAAAAATGACATCATTTGTTTTTTAGTCATAGGTTTAGGGAGGGCCATTATTGCTTCAATGCGAGATGGAGACAGAGGCTGTGTCTCAAACCGCCTACTTCGGTCAGTACACTGCTAATGTACACTGACCACTTACTGCTGTAGTGCCCACTGTCGATGGTCAGTATCGTCCCAAATGGAACACTTATGATAAAGCACTTACCAGAAATGACGAGCGGTCGGCTCGGCTCGCCGCCTCTCAAAATCTGATGAAAATCTTCTAAACTGACCTTAGTTGATCTGAAATGAAGACAGATTCAGCAACTGCATGGCCTATTTCTCGCTTAAAATGTCTTCAGAAACACGTTTCGGTGAACTATTTTCGTAAAATTCGAGATCGTATTCCAAACGAGCCGCAATCTGGCCGCCATTAAGCTCGGATGTAAAATCTGCGAGAGCTAATATGCACGTGACGCGTTCGTCCAATCAGCTGCCGGTCGACGTCCCTGGTCCCTCCCCTTTCCGCTTTGTAATCAAGATGGCGCAGGTTTAGTGTGCGTAGTGTCCATCGTTCTACACTGAACTTTTTGACTTTTTTTAGGGGGTCATCCGGGTACTTTCAGTGCACTGACTTTTTCGTTATCTACACTATATACTTAAAACTAAGTGCGTGAAGTGTGCAAGTAGGCGATTTGAGACACAGCCAGAGTTTTCCCTAAAGCAGAGATGTCGTGTCCTAAAAAACGTACCTCGTTGCACAAATTGCTATTTAGTCAGACTAGCTTTGTGTCCCTCAGCTGCAAGATGACACAACAATGTGATTGTGTCTCGTTCACATTACTCTTTCGTGGGGCTCGCAATTAAGCAGTCATCAACGTACTGCAGCAGATTAGAACCTGGTGAAAGGGTTAAACTCTCCAGGCTATCTCTCAGCGCATCATTGTATATTGTTGGTGATTCAGCAAATCCCTGTCCAAGTCGTGTGAATGTGTACGGCTTACCATCAAATAGAAAAGCAAACCAAAATTGGCTTTCTTTCTCCACTGGAACACTGAAAAAGGCGTTACACAAGTCAACAACACTGAAATATGTAGAACCCCCTGATATGCCTTGCAGTATTGTGTAAGGGTTAGGTACATTAGGAGCTCTTGTATGGACGGTGGCATTTACTGCCTTCAAGTCCTGGACAAAGCGCCATTCTACAGGTCGACCTTTTCCCCGAATTTTCTTAACAGGAAAAATTGCCGTCCGTCCGTACAGGAGAATTTGGACACGGCACAATAACTCCAGTCGCCAATAAAGAGTTGAATACAGGTCGAATTCCATCGATCGCTTCCTGTTTTATCGGATACTGATGTTTTTAAGGCCGGAAGTCAGAGCGCTCTGACTTCCGGCCTCAAAAACATCAGTATCCGATAAAACAGGAAGAGATGATGAGAATTTTTAATCAAACCGACGTCATATTTGTGTGTCGCCCAGAGATGATGCGGTACCTGGGATAATAATGGCGAGATGTCTGTTGGCGAAACATCTGTTTTGTCATGAAAATAGGTGTTTGTTGTAACCGCTGGTTCACTCAATATGTAAACACTGCGTGTACAAGACACACGTTGTGATAAGAGCTTCCTATAACACCCTGTTGAGGGAGAGAAGAAAACCTCTTTATCAGGAGTCTCTGTCCAGTCCGTCGGACCCAGAGTCCCAAAACTGCCCACGGATCTGTGGGAGATTTTGACAAAGAAATCTGTGGCTGGGAGTGAGACAATCTGAAAAACACACTGTGTTTATCAGTCAAGTTGATCAATACTGCACAGTTAGTTTCCTGCCAGTATATGTAAGAACACTCCAGCTCGTCGAGTAAAAAAAACGTTTCAGCATATTCTGTGTCTGGCTCTGATGAGACAAAAGAAGTACAATGAACATTCTGTGATTCCATCAGCTCAGCTGTGGGTGATACAACATTTTCTGCTTCTTTCAGAAGATCTTTAGCTGTATCAAGAGAAATGTTCCATTCAAATATGAACTGAGATGTCTGTGTAGTCTGTGTCGAATGCATCAGACAGAGTGTAGCTGTTATCCAGTCTCACCACTCTGAGACCGGTGGCTGTAGGTACTACACCTAGACCGAAAAAAAAGCATTAAATCTCTTCCCAAAAGATTTACAGGACACACTGCAGAGAGCAAAAATGAACATTTGCCCCTTTCTATCTGGTTCTGGGTTGCTTGTGTCAGTATGAACACATGCCATAGGGGTCATACATTTTTCTGCAACCACTGTTCCACGCCGATCCAAACCAACGGAAAACAATTTCAACCAACACGGGTAAGATCAAATTTAACGGATTTAATTGGAATTCAATATTTTTGAAACAAACCTTAAAAACAAATTGAGATATCATAATTGTAAAGAAACATAATTATTGATTGAGGAAGAGAGAAAACAAAGACTGAGTTGGATTTGAGTAATTGAATCTGCTTTTTTTTGTTGTTTTTGTTTATTGAAGGGGTGATTTCAACCATTCAAGAATGTGGTTTAGCTCCATCAGTATGTCTGTACAAAGCCGAGTCTGCGCCTGGTACAGTAGCTGTCATGTAAAAAGACCTCGTAGTGATGCTCAGACTCTCCCTTCACTGACGTACACACACTAAAACGTGGACAAAACAACCAATTTTTTTTTTTTTTTTTTATTGTCATTGTGCATGAACTTTGACACTGCAGGTTACACAAGGAGTATCATGTAGTGAGTTGGTGAACACTCTGACCTGCCAGTGATGTGCTCTGGTCACTCTCAGTGCTGGTTTTGTATCAGTTGATGGCTTTAGCAACAAACTACTTGCTGATCCAGCCCCCATGCTCAAAACCAAAGGAATGCAAGATGAGACGCTTTTTGTGTCAAAGAACGGACAACAGTTTTTTTTCCTGTTATTGCACACATCTAGTTTACCAATGCCAAGTATAGGTGGGACATTGGGAAAGCCATAGCTCTTGGTAAGGTGCTGACATGTCTTAAGAAAACCACAACATTGCAGAGCCCTCTAAAAGCCACATATATACAAAATATGAAAGGAGCGCCAATGCAGGGATTCCTCAAGCACACCAGATATCAAAATAAATGTGGGTTATGTTTTTCACTCTTGCAAATGAAGGTTGTGGATCATTTACACTTGGGCATAGTGATGCTTGTTCAACAGCCTAGAGAGGATACATGAGATGTTCAGGTTGTGTTGCTTGGTGGGAGCATCAGGGTGCCTACAACAACACAGCAATAACAGACAGTGAGAGGGAGGCAGGCCAGTGTGATCCTTTTATCAAACACATGGAGGCGCGACCGTATCTGCAAACCAAACATCTCTCAGTGCAGTAGCTAGTCTCTCACAGCGATTCAAAGGCTGAGAGATATTTTAGGAATGAATCATCGTGAGTCTATTTATGTCTTGGCTGCTAAAATCTCATGGAATGCATTTAATGGAATACAAATGATCTGGATTATCAGAACAGTCTAAGTTTGGATATGCAGATTGGAGTTAAACAAGTTGTGCAAACATTCATCATGTATGGCTATAGTTCATTTTAAGCTTGTGCAAATCCAGTGGCTGCATGTACTGTTGCCTAGGACTGGGTATCCAACCTCAATACTTCCCTGGTACTGACAGAAAAGTGCTGCCGGGTCTGTAGCACTAATTATGCAAAACTGTACTAATGTTGAATTCCTACTCAGATTTGTAATGTTCTTTTCTTATTCTTTTATCAGGCAGTGACTGCTTTTTAAAGCTGTATTCATTGATCTTTTGGCCACTTGGGGGCAGCAGAACAAGCTGAAAACACAACATTAACATAAAAAAATGCTCAATAGAACCAAGGGGGCAGGCTTCTCTCCACAGAGAGAAGACGCGATGGCGCCATTTTATGCTACCCAAACCATCACCTCCCGTTAGCATCCCATTGACTGCCATTCATTTTGGCGTCACTTTGACAGCCAATAACTTTACATCTGAAGTGTTTAAAGACTTAATTTGTCCATTGTTTATTTCTAAAGAAACACAACAATGTATAAAAGGCTCCATTACCTTGTACCTCACATTATGGCTCCGTAGCAGACGTTTTTATAAAAATAGGTTAACGATTGTGTCATAACCACGCGACTTACTGTTGCATAGTAGAGGAATTACCGTATAGTACAGGAGAAGCTCGCAGGCAGTTTCGACTTACATTAGCTGTTTAGTTGAATTACTAATGTTAACTAGCATTTTAGTTAGCAATAATTATCCTGTGCCTATGTTATCTCCTTACATATACCTACACTCTCCGTCTCTGATAGATTGGGAATGATTGAGATTTCTCTTGCACAGCTACCAGAAGACTTACAACGTTCAGACACGTTGCTCACGTCACATCTACGGCGGCAAGCTCAGTTTGAGGCTGCGCAGTAACGCTCAGTAACGCTCAACCATCACCGGAAAAGTGCTTCTAATAGACTTCACTTGTCTCCGTCAACAGCGGAGTCACTGGGTCCATTTTATATACTGTCTTTGAATAGAACGGAGAACTGCAAATTCACTGTGACCCCTTTCACATTGCACATTTAAGATATAAAAATATTGAATAGTGCAGCTTTGAATCATTATTTTTGAAATTGTATTTCAATTTAGATAAGGGTTAAGCTGTATTTTATCTAGGCAAACTTATTGTGCTAAGTGCTGTAAATGTTTGTGTTTATACAACTTTAAACATTTGAGAACCTCAGCTTCTCGTCAAATGAAAAAAGGGTTTTGCAAAAACAAAAAAGGCTCATATTCAAGTAGGGTTCTGAATAAAGCATGGTTTTGTTACTGGTACTCAAACCTAGATCTCTTTAAAAAGTAAAAAAATAAATAAAAAAATAAAAAAAAAACAGTTCTGTTGCTCCTGCTGTCAGCAACCCTGTCTTCCACAAGAAGTGTCACTTTTGATTGAAACTGTAAAGTACCTCTGGATGTGGGAACAGGATGCCCTGTCTGAAATCAAAATGGTGTGTATGTGTGTTACCTGCTCGGTCTTTAGTAAACCCACTATTGTTGTTCTCTTTGCTAACCCAAAATGTTAGGCTATTAGGCTAAGGTGTAATTTACGGGGGTGGGATGGGGGGATACCCCCCCCCCCCCATAAACGTTTTCTGGTTTTGTCACCTCTTTCAATACATGCTGACCTCCCTAGATAGGTGGAGATCTCAACCCCCCCCCATTAGGGCTGAATGGGCGGTGGTAGAGATCTTTCAAAGGGAAATGTCCTGCTCTGTCTCAGAATTCTTCAAGGGATTCTCAGCAAAAAAACAAATATTGGCCAATATATTGCTTTTTAAACTCACACATATTGATATCAGCCTCAGAAATTCCAGTATCACTCTGGCTCTATAGTCTTGATTTAGTCAGGTTAGGTTGCACAAGAAAACGGCGTCTTTGGCTAAGAAAACTGAGGTTTAACTCATCAATTACGATAATATTTCAATCTCAGAAAAATGTTTATACAACTATACCTCCAATCTGTACCTCTAAGGAACCAAATGCTTCAGTTTGATTGTATTTCCATGTTGACGGTGCTGCAGACTTGTCCACCTTTGGTCCCCCGTCAACAGGCTCAGGAGAGCCAATCAACACTGTTTGCAGGCTTAAATATCAGACTGTACATCATCCAAGTCTCTATCCAGCACGCTTCTATCAACACACACACACACACACACACACGCAAGCACACACACACACACACACACACACACACACACACACACACACACACACACACACACACACACACACACACACACACACACACACACACACACACACACACACACACAGTCACAGTGTGTGTGGTCGGTAGAGTAGCCCACCACCAGTCAGAGAGGCCAACCATGAGGGGATGTCCACAACTTCAACCCTTCACCCTCCGCAGTCAGCTATGGGAATGAGAAAACCAGGAAGAAATGACAGTAAATCTGTTCTGCAGATATTTGTATGGACATACATTCCAAATTACCTGAGTATAGACTCTGATTGTGAAATACCTGAAGCGAGGCCAGATGCAGACACCGTGCAACCAATTTGAGGCCATTTTGTCTTTCTTTTTTTTTCTCTTTGCCCAAATGATTTTTCTCTTTGCATTTTTTTTAGACAGGGTTTAACAATGTGACCTGGATAGTGTAAACAGAATCCTGAATAGTACAGCTGTTTTCCCTGTTACATACATAACACAGCAATACACAGTTTAAAACAAGCATTTTTCTTTCTTTTCATAGAGATATATGTGTGTGTGTGTCTATATATATATATATATAATATATATATATATATATATATATAATATATAATATATATATATAATATATAATATATATATATATATATATATATATATATATGTTTAGAGAGCTTATTCATACTGTGAATGTTGAAACAGAACACAAAACATAATTTAATCAGAAATATACTACCAGTTTAAAATGCATGCCCCTCCCCCCATCCATCGCGCTCCGTATCTTCCCTTCGATGCCAGCATATGATAACCTGTAACACATCGGCGTATTTCCCTGCCAGCACCAGCTCAGACATTACGCAGGACAGAACATTAAGGTGGCGAGTCTTTGTAGCGGCGGTGGCGGTTATTCGGGACACTGTTGTTACGTCATGCAGAGATAGAAGGGGGGGGGTGGAGGGGGTCAGCACAGAGAGACAGAGGCTCCCCCTGGCAGAGCAGAGGGAGGTGTTGGTGGGACAGTCAGTGGTGATGGTTGGTGGTCGCAAGTGTGGATTCCCGGAGTCAGAGGCCAGCTCTGCTCAGGTCTAGCTGATGGCCGGGGTGTCTGTCTGGGGCTCTTCAGTCTCTGAGGACCAGCCGGGCGGCTCCGGGGGGTCGTCTGTGCTGGTGCTCGCAGAGACCTGAGTGGAGACCCCGTAGAGCAACGTAGCCCCCTGGGTATGCGAGCTGGAGGCTGCCTCCGCGTTGTCCTCGTCCTCCTCGGGCTCCGAGGCCGGGATGAGGTGCAGGGAGCCGGGGAGTTTGACGGGGCAGAACGCCGAACCCGTCGGGATGAAGTTGACTTTGTTTTTGTCGGGACAGGAGAAGAGGGGGACCGATGTCGATGTGGACTGCCTTGAGCTGCAGAGAAACAGTTTGCATTGTCAGTGAGGGGCACACATTCCTAAAGGCAGCAGAGAGGTAGTATCAAACACTCCATACCTCATCTCCTCGAAAGCTTTAATCTTCTCACAGCCCTCTGGTGGCTCTCGCTTGAACATGTAGCTGTTGTTGGGTTTGGGCGAGGAGGCAAACTTGGGCAGCGGCGAGCTGCTTCCACTGTCTGTGAACACAGAGATACAGGGCAATCAACACCGGCAGTTTTTCTATCACTTCTGGATCATTTCTTATGTCCACCACTCGTCAATATCATAAAGTAGATGCTCTAGGGGTTACATGATTTTGATTGAAAATCGGTCAAAATGAGCTTCCGATTTACTTGTGCTCGTCCGAAGAAAAACAACAACAACAACACACAGCATAGCTTATCAGCTAATAGCATGCAGCCAAAGACATAGGGTATTGTTAGCTTACCGGTAGCCTGCAGCTTGACTATTCCAGATGCCATGGCTGCTGCCAGAGTCTAAACTAAAGCAGCAAACACTGGTGAACACTTGGTGAACACTAGGGGGTGGAACGGTACATAGAAGTCACGGTTCGGTTCATACCTCGGTTCAGACATCACGGTTTGGTACAATGGAGGGAAAAGCAAAACAAAAATGCAGAAGGCAATATTTTTTAATTGTGCATGTCTCAGGCTGTATCACCTAGTGTCATACAGTCTCTCCCCTGAGCTAGCTGCTACAGCCTCAAGTAGCTTATGTAAAGTAAATATAAAGCCTATGTATATCTCCGGACTCGATCTGGAACTTGTAAATAAAATAAGATCAGCTATAAAACTATATGAAAATAAATATGAAAATAAAGCATCTCTTATTTATGAAAGTGCAAATTACATAGAATAACAACAACAAAAATATGTGGACGGGATGGCATGTTGTAACGAGGTTCGAGTACATACAGCAAATACGAGTGAATAAGGGCGCATTGAAGACGACATGTAAATTCTGATTTCTTCAGTGATGTTTTTGGCACTATTTGTATGTGCATCTAAAGGCTGGTTAAGCACTGTAGGGAGGAGAAGTTGGACAGTTTTTTAATTAATTTGCATGCAAGTTTTATTTATTTTTATACCATGTATTCTCCGTGTAAATTCATGTACCGAACCGAGATGCCTGTACTGTTTTGGTTCAATACAAATGCATGTACCGTTCCACCCCTAGTGAACAACCATAGGATTAGCGAAAAAAATCGCTAAAAGGAGATCGCTATGAGTGCTTAAAGTGCTCATATTATGCTTTTTGGCTTTTCCCCTTTCCTTTATTGCAGGGCTCGAGAGTGCGACCATTTTGGTCGCACATGCGCCCAAATTTTGTAAGGGTGCGACTAACATTTTTCCTAGGTCGCACCGGTGCACCTAACGTCCTCTCCGCTGCCTTACATGACCCATTTCTTCTGTAAAGCCGTGCCCGTGTTTGGATCGCTCCTACCAGAGTGATAGAGAAGAGATTACTATCTCTATGGCTCTGGCTCCTACTCTCCGTGCAGCCACGCCCCCATTCACTCTGTCACACACGACTCCCGTGCAACACAGAGAGACACGGCGTCGGTCCACACTGCGACATTTGTCTACAGTTTTAATTATTGTTAACACAGCTGTATATTGTTAAGCATGAGAGGGAATTCCTGTATTTGTACCAGTGTTTCCGCTGGTAGCTCTGTTACTGCGGCCGCCGCACGGCGGAAAACACAACAAGTTATTGAATGCAACTAACTTCAGAAGCGAGAGATGTGGCCAGAATATCATAATTCATAAAAATGCAGCGCAGTGACGATACAGACATTTCATATACAAGACGTGTGTAACGCTGCTGACCCGCCAAAGCATTCGACCCGTGCTGGACCCGTTCATAGGGAGTCAGCCGTCACTCTGTGAGTAGCCTAGCATACGCCTTTCTCTCTCTCTCTCTATTTTTATTATTTTTTTTTTGGGGGGGGGGGGGGAGGAACCATTTTCAGCCTTTATTTTGATAGGAACACTGAAGACATGTAAGGAGAGATGGGGGGGGGGGGGCGTGACATGTAGCAAAGGGCTGCAGGTCGGAGTCGAACCTGACCCGCTGCGTTGAGGACTAAACCTCTATATATACCGACTGAGCTATCCGGGCTCTCTCTCTCTCTCTCTCTCTCTCTCTCTCTTAATCTGTTATTGTTGTTGACAACAAGTGAAGGAGCTTTCTCAGAGATATATATTTCTTTAAATATATCCTAGGCTATGTATTTCAGATAATTTTCATTTACATGTGTTTCAGCTGTATATTGTCAAACTGAGAAGTAAACCGTGTCTTTGGATTTCATAAGAGCTTGTGAAAAGTGGCTTTGACTTAAAACTTTAGCCCACTTTGTAAAAAATACAGAGATATGATTTTTAGTCCTGGACTATTGGAAGATCTGATAAGAATCAGTGTGTGTGTGTGTGTGTGTGTGTGTGTGTGTGTGTGTGTGTGTGTGTGTGGGGGGGGGGGTAACTATATTTAAAAAATATTTTTTTATTGTATTTAATTAAAGTGCATCAACATAAACAAAATTGCAAAGGCAAACCCTTTCTCTAACTGAAGAGTCACTGTGCAGTGTGCAACAAAGATTGTTAAACATCCAAATTATTTATACTGTATTTGGATTGAGTTTGCCCTACGAACTCGATTTTTAAATCAAATCGATTTTTTTCCCAGCCCTACTAAAAAGTATTTACCTACACCTTATTCTTGTTTAAAATCATTTACATAATATAAATGAATGTATATGGAGCGTGACAAAAAGGTGACCTTGAAATTGTGGCGTTAACGGCGACGCAAGGAAAACATGTGGGTGCACCTACATTTTGTGCTGGTGCACCTAAATAAAAAAGTTAGGCGCACCAGTGCAACCACGGCAAAAAGTTAGTGTGGAGCCCTGTATTGTGTTATATATCGTTTTGTGCACATTATAGGTTTACAAAGTGAAAAAGCCCAAAGTCCCCCCCAAAGGGACTTACCATCTCCAACAGAAAACACTGTTCACAAACTGCTCCAAACAGCTCTGTTGTAGTCCAGCCTTTACTTCAGAGACAAACGTGGTCACTTTAGAACACGTTATAATGATCACCTAGCTGCTATCGTGGCACTCCCTCATACTCTGCAACTGACAAGCTAGCGGTACTTACTGAGCATGTGTGACTCCCAGCAAAGATGGAACAGAAGTGAGATGTCTCACTCTGTAGCTAAAACAGAGACCTCAACACACAGGGTGAAAAGAGGAGCTGCAGCAATGTGCAGTACAATAAAAATATGGTGTTTAAATCTATTCTGGTACAACCTCTAAATACAATTATGAACATGAAAATGAGCATAATATGAGCACTTTAAGTGAACTAGTGTAAGGTTAGGTTTAAATGTAGAGTGGATAATTAGCCAACAAAAATAACTGCGTTGAGCTACCGAAGCAAGCCGCTTTCAACACAGAAGCATGTCAGCCAATCAGGAGGTGGCACAACCGAGCAGGTGTAGCTTGTTTCATTGATGAAAGTGTTTAGCTGCTCCGCATTTCCATAATATGTTATGTCCAATTATGTGTTCAATGTACCCAGACTGACGATCAGATCCCATATCGGCGAGCTAGTAACCACCATTGGATGATTTGAAAATACAACCCCAAATCAGAAAAAGTTGGGACAGTATGGAAAACCCAAATAAAAAAAGAAAGTAGTGATTTCTAAATGTACTTTGACTTGTATTTCATTGCAGACAATACAACAGCACATAATTTAATGTGTTCCTCATGATTTTTATTGTTGTTTTTTTTTTCAAAAAAACAAAATTCCTATTTTGGTTCTTGCAACGCATTTCAAAAAAAGTTGGAACAGTAAAGCATTTACCACTTTGTAATGTTGCCATTCCTTTTCACAACACTTAAAAGACATTTAGGGACTGAAGACACCAAGTGATGAAGTGTTTCAGGTGTAATTTTGTCCCATTCTTGCTGCAAACAAGTCTTAAGGTGGGCAACAGTACGGGGTCTTCGTTGTCGCATTTTGTACTTCAAAATGCGCCACACATTCTCTATTGGAGACAGGTCGGGACTGCAGGCAGGCCAGTCAAGTACCCGTGTCCTCTTCCTCCGCAGCCAGGACTTTGTAATGTGTGCAGAATGTGGTTTTGCATTATCTTGTTGAAATATGCATGGACATCCCTGGAAAAGATGTCTTCTTGAAGGCAGCATATTGTGCTCCAAAATCTCTATGTACTTTTCATCATTAATGGTGCCATCACAGAAGTGCAAGTTACCTTTGCCAAGGGCACTGACAAACCCCATACCATGACAGACCCTGGCTTTTGGACTTTTTGCTGGTAACAGTCTGGATGATCCTTTTCTTCTTTGGTCCGGAGCACACGGTGTCCTTTTCTCCCAAAAAATACCTGAAATACTGATTCATCTGACCACAGTACACGTTTCCACTGTGTGATGGTCCATCCCAGATGCCTCCGAGCCCAGAGAAGTCGACGGCGCTTCTGGACACTGTTAACATAGGGCTTCCTTTTGGCACAGTACAGTTTTAACTGGCATTTGTGGATGTAACTACGTATTGTGGTACTTGACAAAGGTTTGCCAAAGTAGTCCTGAGCCCATGTGGTGATATCGCTTATAGATGAATGACGATTCTTGATGCAGTGCCGCCTGAGGGCTCGGAGATCGCGATTGTTCAGCTTAGACTTGTTGGCAAACTGGCGATCCTCGGCCCATCTTTGATCCTAAAGGAGTAGACCTTTCTTGGATGCTGCTTTTTGTACCAAATCATAACTACAATCACCTGTTGACACCACCTGTTTCAAATCACATCATTATTTAACCAATTTACCTGATTACTAGCCCTAAATTGCTCCTGTCCCAACCTTTTTTGGAATGTGTTGCAGGTCTGAATGACAGGAAAGGATGTATATTTACAAATGAAATTAAGTTGACCAGACAAAACATGAAATATTTTGTGTTCACATTGTCTGCAATGAAATACAAGTCAAAGTACATTTAGAAATCACTACTTTCTTTTTTTATTTGTGTTTTCCATACTGTCCCAACTTTTTCTGATTTGGGGTTGTAATAGAGATCACCCAAGCCTACTGCGACGGGACTCCATGGTGCATTCAAGTGCACCTTGTTAACTTAATGGTGCAATCAATTGCAGTTTGTTACTTTTGAGAAAGTCAAACTGTTGTTGCAAAGTACCCTTCTGCCATCTAGTGGTTCTTATTGTGGCATTGGCGTCCCTGTTGGAAAAAAACGTTGGAATCATGGATTTGGATAATCGCAACACCCCTAGTAACAACCCACACTTGATTTGTTGCTGAGTAATTGCTGTGGACGAGCAAATTCCATGAAGAGACCAAAACCAACAATGTGTTAGTCCGTCTGTCAATACTTTACCTCCTATCCTAATCCTAACCTATCTGTTGTACTCAGCACTAAGCCCATTGGTTTCTACTCAGGACATACATAGGCTTACATCTTAAACAGGGCGAGGTCAAAGCCCAGTATATGGCTGGACCATGTATAGTCAACGTGTGTCACAGAGGAAGAAGATGCACCAGGCTTTGATACACACAATACTTGTCAGTAGGATACATTCATTGTTGGTTTGGTCTGCATATGGGATTTGTTGACAAGGAGAAACATACTGTATACAATATGACCAAACTTATCTTTCAAATATTGATATTCTGTGCACATTAGCTACAATAATATGTCACAGCTAATAAAACCGCTGTGACAAGAGGAGTCAAATTGACAGCAGATTACTTAACACACTGTCCTGTGTCACTCAAAGTGCTCATCATAGTGTGAGCACTCATAAGAAGTCCATCTTTTAAGCAGCAAAAGTAACATACTAGCTTAACTTAGCCTGCCTTTAGCCCTGTAGTAGAAAACACACATTCTTTGAAATGTAGCTAAAAATGCGTCACCTGCTTATAAAATATAGGCTATAAAAGTAAAAATATCAAACTAAGGCAGTGAATATAATACCACTACATAACACTACTGTGAGATATAACATGGAAAGAGTAGACATATTCAGTCTACACTTGATTTAATTAATTTAATTGAGTTAATGCACCCCTTTCTAAAATAGCTTTTTTTCAGGGATCCACCAGAAACATGGTTATTACTGGACCGGTCTCACAACATGAACCCAGTGACCCATTTACTTGCCCATCATGTCAATGAGTATTTATAATATTCCCCCATTATTCCGAATATGACACTATTCCAAATTTGCTTCAGGTCATGTAAACAGCCCATTCAGTTTGGGTATTCCGAATAAGGCCTTTTCCCAAATTTATCATTTTTTTAAAATTATTTTCTGATTAAGACATGTGGGATATGCTGGTATTATTAGGGTTTTAAAAGCATTGTTTTACATGTATACAGGACATTGAAAATATGCATCTTAATCAGGGTTTTTTACTGCAGTTTGCGTCAGTTTACTGCCTCTTGCCTGTTTACGGCTTACGGTCTATGCGGGTTCAGTTCTATGCATTGCTATGGTTGTTGTACACAAACCAACCAACCAACAGTTTGCAGGGCTGCGGTAGAGATGCATGCACAAAAGAAAATATATATTTTCTCTCATTAGCCATGTAAACAGTCTGAATATTGTCTTTTTCGGAATAAGGGCTACAATGATGTTCTGTACCTTTATCCCGGTCATACAGTAGATCCTCTGTGGAGTAAGGACTGCCGTCGTGTGATCCTGGCGGGCAGGCAGGCGAGGGGCAGGGCGACAGGCTGGAGCAGCTGCTGGACCGGCCGGGGGCTGAGGGAGTCTGGGTGTCTACGCTGCGGGTGCTGCTGCTGCGCTGCTGGGGAGGGAAGGGTGCACGCCGCCCATCGGGAACCTCCAGGGACTGCAGAGTCCGACAGGAGACAGACAGCACGGAACAAGAACAGGATTCATGATTGCAATGTCAAAGCCAAAGAGTAACACACAGGTTTACTGATACTCTGGGTTAACGTATGAATTGAAATGAAGCAGAGCCCCACCTTGAGCTCCTCCTTCTCTCCGTTGTCTTTGATGAAGACCTTCTCCAGCTCGTGGTTGATGCCCTCCATGCTGCTGGGCACCCTGGAGATGGAAGGCTTTGGCACTGTGATGTTGGACAGCGGCATCTGGGCGGACTTCGACATGGAAAACTGCTGCAGAACACACACAGATACAGGGTGTTTGATTAGGAAAAAGTTTGTCCTCCTTTCCAACTGGCCAATAGCCTAGAAATCTAGATGCACCCTAGTGGCAGCAAATTTAATTTGCAGCTAGGGTCAGTCTAGGCACTCTCCGTTGGCTTGCGAGCTGGAAAACCCAAATGTTGGGGGGGGGCAATCACATCATGTATAGAGTCGGTGGGCGGGCTTATGGCTGCTGCTGGCGAACAGTGGTCTTCTGGAAGACTTGGAGTTAAGCTTTTCTTTGAGAAAAGAACAAAGAACGGCACTGAAGTAATTCTTAAAAAAGGAAGATGTGTTTGGAGTTTTGCCGACCGGATATGGCAAAAGTTGAATCTATCAACTAGCTCCGCCACCTTCTCCGTTGCTCTGTCTGGTTGTAGCGCCATCCTATTGCATGCAGAGGGAGTTTGAAAGACAACCGTTTATCCCGCCCCTCGGATTGAGCAGGGCTCAATGGTGAGTTCCCAGACCCAACATCTGGATGTGGGTCTGGCTTGTCAGGCTACCTGGCCAAGGATTCTTGTATATGAACTGTTGCCAAATCTGATACAATGTGAGGTGTTGCATTTATAGCAGTAAATACACTGTAGAATGTATGTATGAGTAAGGGACAGTAATAAAGCAAATGAGGACGAATTCAAATATCTCCACCCGAATCTCGTCTTAATATTTAAAGATTGGCTTCATATGTCACATCATTCTCATGTTAGATTTTGGATATCATTATCAAAATCTCTTTTGTGAAAGCACCAATAGTCAACCCTAAAGTATTGATATCGAGGTGTTTGGTCCAAAATATTGTGATATTTGGTTTTCTCCATATCGCCCAACTGCTCCTCAGATCTCTGCAGGGTAAATCCAGACAGCTAGCTAGACTATCTGTCCAATCTGAGTTTTCTCTCACACGACTAAAACTACTTTTGAACAAACACATGTTCCACCACAACAAGTTCCTTCCTGAGGCTATTTTGCAGAGGTGCCGTGGCACTGTCCGGCGCTTAGCGCCAGCCAAGACAACTTTGATTGGTTTAAAGAAATGCCAATAAACCAGAGCAGGTTTTTCTTCCATCCCAGAATGCTGTGGGGACTACCCAGACCCTCCTCCGCAGCACTGTGGAGGAAGGTCTGGCAATGAGAGACTATAGTATTAGTATCCAGTGTATTGCATGGAATTGGTGCACCAATTCCATGCAATACATTGGCTATATGGAGAAAACCAAATATCACGATATTTTGGACCAAACACCTCGATATCAATACTGTAGGGTTGACTATTGGTGTTTTCACAAAAGACATTTTTGACAAATACTCATCAGTAACGTGGATATAATGACTAAGTGGGTAAAGGCAAATAATAAAACAGCTAGAACAGTCTGGTAAATTCACAAATTGACATCATTTTACTGTACTGCAGCCTTTAAAAACAAGAAAAGACAACACTTGTGCCATATTACCATATAATGATCTATCTAATCTAAGACGATATCTAATCTTGTATCACAATATTGATATATAATCGATATATTGCCCAGCCCTAGTCCTCATAAATCCACCCGAGTTTAGAATTACAACACAAAGACATCCGGCAGAAAAGAGTGAAATCCGGTGGACCATCCAAACAATACCTTGAATCAACAATCCCAGAAGTGGAACTAATAGTATAACGTGCACACTATTAACTTCTACTCATGGTGACAGTGCACTATCATGACTGTACAAGAAATAAATGTATATCATTGATTAATGTTTTGTACCAACTAAGCTTGGGTCACCGTCTATATTCTGATTGTCCTACTTTCATAGTATTTAATCACCGGTACTAGGGCTGCACAATATATAATTTTTTTTAACATCCTCGCAATATCAACTGGTGCAATAAACATGGACTGTAAATGGACTGTATTTATATAGCATTTTTCTAGTTGTCTAACGACTACTCAAAGCGCTTTTACATAGTACAGGAACCATTCACACACATTCATACGCTGTGGTCGAGGCTGCCATACTGCCATGCTCATCAGATAAACATTCACACACATTTACACTCCGATGGCGCAGCATCTGGAGCAATTCGGGGTTCGGTGTCTTCTGGTTACTTCGACATGGCACTGCAGGGCCAGGGATCGAACCACCCTCCTTCCGAATGGTAGGCGACCGCTCTTCCACCTGAGCCACAGCCGCCCTACTCAAACACATTGCGAAAGGCTGTGCGACACTTTTTTGTGTAAGTTGAAAGAAAATATCAGTAGAAAACTGCATTTCTCAACTCAAGTCATCCTTTTTTTAGATTCAATTCAAAGTTTAATTTGTTCAATAAAAGAATGTTGGAAAGGATTTCCTTTCATCTGTTTTAAATTCACCGTGCTCTCAGCTGACTACCAAAGCTTCCCTGTCACTCTGTCAGAATGACACGTTTTTGTGTGACAAAACATAAACAACACAAGAATAGATATGATGCAGCAAGAGCAATGAAGACTGAGCACAAAAGAGCCTTCAGATGACAATGTTGTCTCAGTCTGATTGGACATATGTTTCCAACTTTGAGAATTGTTTTGAGAAACTCTTTTCCATCAGAACGTTTAGAGATTTCAACATTTCTGGCCGCAATTGAAAGCAGCTTAATTTCAAAGAGAAAGAGAGAAAGAAAAGAGACGGACGGACTGAGGAAACATTTAGCTGTTACACAAACTCCTGGGCAGTTCAGTGCTATCTTTTTTGCTGGGTGTCTGCAGGGTTTCAAAAGTATTAAAAGGTAGTAAATCAAATTAGTTAAAATTAAGGCCATTAAAAGGAATTAAAAGGTATTAATCGGCAATTTACTTTTTGTAATTCTTTTTTGCAAACTATGCGTTGTCCATTTGTTTTATTATGTCTAAAAAAAACCAACAACACTCAGTGGACTTGGCTCTGTGCATTCGCCGGCTTCTTTGAAAACAAATGCACATGACCAGAGGAGAAGAAGGGAGGGGGGAGAGTCGCCAAAGAGTTTTTACAACAGTGTTGCCAAATATCTATTCCGAAGCTGTAGGGGGAGCTCTATAGAGAAACCTGCGAACAAAAAGCAGCGAAGAAATTGCCGTCAACATCAGGCATTTCGCGGGAATTGGGACTGAACTGGATGAATAGTGGCTGCTCTGACAGCTAGACTACCCAGACAAACATGGGCAAATGCAAATTTTCCGATAAATGGCTAGAGGACCCAGCGTTTAAAGACTGCCTCAGGCCTGTAGAGGGGAAAGACTGGCAGGCTTACTGTTCGGTTTGTAAAAAAAACATCAGTATAACTTGGATGGGGGTCTCTTCGGTCGCATATGCAATCTACCAGCAATAAATCTGGAGTATGCGGAGAACAGTTAACAATCTCCAGTTTCTGTGCTGCTGCTACCGTTAGGCCTACACCACCGCAAACCAGTACCACCGTCCAAACCAACGTTACGGCTACAGCATCAACTACGGCAGACCTCCGGGTGACAATGGGCGCAACACCAACGCTGCGCGCGGAGGTTCTGTGGTGTCCGGACACAGCGGTCAAACACCATTCTTTGAACTCCAATGAAGGGATTGGTGAGCTTTTTAAAAGCAATGTTTCCCGACTCTGACATCGGCAAATCATTTGCGTGTGGCAAAGATAAAGCTGGGTACATCATCAGATTCGGATTAGCACCATTCTTCAAAAAACAGCTTGTTGACGCCATCAACAAGGCTGGGCCATTTGTGCTGATGTTTGATGATCTCAGTTCTTGGGACATGGAAGGGCCGATGACTTGTTGCATCACATCAAAGTAAGTTTATATTCTCAAAGGCCTAGAAACCACAACAGGGCCTCCTCACTTCCAGTCTCTATAGTCAATAATCCTGCCTATTAGTTTTTTTCCCCCTTGAAGTATGTCTGAAAAAGATGACCTCTTATTTCCGAGGTCTAGACTTTGAAATATACATTCACAACAGCAGATGTCGCCAACCAGCAAGCCACGTGGCAGCGAGGATGATGGAGCCGGTGGAACCAGAGCATGGAAGTAGGCCTGGGACAACTACTACATAGTGGTCTTATTAGGGGTCCAAGTCCGAGTCTGGAAGAAACGGCGGTAGCAAAAGCTACGCCATTTGCACAGCAGGGCTGTGGAACCCTATTGTTTTTCTAAAGATTTTCCTCCACTGTTATTAGGGGTCCAAGTCCGAGTCTGGAAGAAACGGCGGTAGCAATAGCTACGTCGTTCGCACAGCAGGGCTGTGGAACCCTATTTTTCTAAAGATTATTATTAGGGCCCGAGCGCCGACAGCGGCAAAGGCCCTATTGGAACTGAAGGAATTATTAGGGCCTGAGCGCCGACAGTGGCGAAGGCCCTATTGGAACTGAAGGAATTATTATTATTCTTTCTTTCTTCCGCGCAATGAATTGCCTTTTTGAGGGGCTTATCATATTCAAAAACTCACCAAATTTGGCGGTCGCATCAAGTCTGGTGAAAAATTACGTATTTTAAGCTAGCGCCCCCTACAATGTTAAAAAAATTGAGCCCTTGCAGTACGTTTAATGTAGACTCACGAAACTTGGCACACATATGTAGCATGTCAAGACGTACAGAAAACGTCATTGGAGCCATACCCTAAACCCAACAGGAAGTCCGCCATTTTGAATTGAAAGTTCGAAATTAGTGCGATTTTGGCCATTTCCACATGTCGTACTTTAACGAACTCCTCCTAGAGATTCCGTCTGATCAACTTCAAATTTGGTCTGTGCCATCTTAAGACGTTAAAGATGAAAAGTTGTTAAAAGAAAAACTTTTGGTCATAGGGCATGGCCGTGGCGGTGCGGCCATTTTGTGCGTTTCACCATCGAAACAGGAAGTGGGTGTAACTCAAGTGTCCATTGTCCAATTGGCTCAAAACTTTTCACGATTCATAAGAGTCCAACCCAGAGGACATATAAGGGACGATATTTACTCAAAGTCATAGCGCCCCCTAGTGGCAACAGGAAGTAGGCCTAAAAGTCAAGGTGCTATACTTTAACGAACTCCTCCTAGAGATTTCATCCGATGGACTTCAAATTTGGTCTGTACCATCACAACACCGTACCGATGAAAAGTTGTTAAAAGAAAAACTTTTCGTCAGACGGTGTGGGCGTGGCGTGGCGGCCATTTTGAGCATCCTTCGATGAACAAAGAAGTTGTTGTAACGTTAGTGTACTTAGTCATATCCGCCCGAAACTTCTCAGGTTTGACGAGGGTCCAGGCCTGAGGACACCTACAGGCCATCATTGACATTTGGTCATAGCGCCCCCCGCTGGCAACACGAAATCTGCCTTATATGACAAACATCATCCGATTTTCATGAAACTTATAATGTGTGGTCTACATGTGATACTGAGCCACCCTATATACTTTAACGACGCCCACTTATTCAGGCCACGCCCCCTTTTATAATATTTGAACTGTTTAAGGTACACCCTTGTGTGAGGTATCATTGAACTCAGCAGAGAGTTCCTTTTTAATTGGTGATGGTTTGACCCACCCCCTATGATTTAGCCACGCCCCCTTTCATAACATTTGAACCGTTTAAGGTAGAGTCTTGTGTGAGGTGTCATTGAATTCAGCAGAGAGTTCCTTTTTCATTGGTGATGGTTTGGCCCGCCCCCTATGCTTAAGCCACACACCCTTTCATAACTGGTGACCCGTTTAAGGTAGAGTCTTGTGTGAGGTATCATTGAACTCAGCAGAGAGTTCCTTCTTCATTGGCGATGGTTTGACCCACGCCCTATGCTTAAGCCACGCCCCCTTTATTAACTTGTGACCCGTTTAAGGTAGTCTTATGTGAGGTATCAATGAACTCAGCAGAGACCTCCCTTTTCATTGGTAAATGTTTGCCCTGACCCCTATGCTTTGGCCACGCCCCCTTTCACAACTAATGAACTGTATGACGTAGAGTCTTGTGTGAGGTATCGTTGAACTCTGCAGGGAGTTCCCTTTTCATTGCTGACGATTTGCGGTGTCGGAGTGCCACGGAAGTGCGCGGTCGCAAGGAGCGGCGTCCGCCGGTAACCCTGACGCGCGCAGAGGCGCGAGGGCCCGTCCATCGCTGCTTGCAGCTTTAATTTTCCATTATTCTTCTCCGCGTAAAAGTCCCGCTACAGCCTAAACCGTACATGGTGGGCGGGTGCCCTTTTCAGGACTGGTCCAGAACTCGGGAAGGACCTCAGGCGCAACAATTGACCCACTTCCACCACTAGGTGGCGCTATAGCAGAAAAAAACGCGTTTGACTCTATAACTTCTAAACTGTACATCGCACATTAAAGATACACATATTAAATTAAATTAAATAAACACATATCCACGCGTTCACTGGATCCTAAATCCTGAATCTCCTGATATAGGCCACGATATCCGCCCAGACTTTTATGCGTGAAAAATCGCGATTTAGCAAAAACCTACTTTTTTGATCTCCTCCTAGACCGTATCACCGATTCGCACGAAACCTGGTGGGTCGCACCTCCAGACCGACCTGACAAAAAGTTATAAACAGAATTTTTATAGGATACAAATTGCGCATATTACGCACAACCACATTTGTGTAGCTAACTATGAAAACACCAACTTTGCCATATCTCGGTCAAAATAAATGCTATCAATGCGCAACTTTAGATTCTTGTTTCCCATGTCCCTCTGGAGGAGCCCAACACATTTCACAAAAATTGGCCAAAAGGGGGCGCTACAAGTACAAAATGTTTATAGCTCATGAACAGCTCGTCTGATTTTTACCAAATTTGGAGGGTACTATCTAGGGTCACTCATGTGACCACCCCTACCGTGGGGTACTGATTGGTCAAAGTAGGCATGGCCTATGAGACTCACGTCTAGATTCACCCCTTACACTGACGTGAGCCAATTGAAATTTACATGGTAGATGTAGAATGGGCCATGGACTGCACCCACCAAAAATTACACATGTGGACCACTAGGTGGCGCTATAGTGTTTTTTTGCCTTTAACTCCCACATTAGACATTGCACATTAGAAAACCATACGTCCACGTGTTTGTTGAATGAATCTGAATCTCAGGATTTAGGCCACGCCCATTTCTGCTGAGAATTGTTTTCGCAATATCGCACAATGTGCAAAACCAACTTTTTCGAACTCGTCCAAGGCCGTGCAACTGATATGCACGAAACCTGGTACATAGTACCTCCAGATACACTTGAACAAAATTTATCCAAAGAATTTTGCTACGTTAAAGTATGCGAATTTGACGACCAAACAAAATCATCCTAGCTAGCTACCAAGCACAAACTTAATCATATGTCGGCCAATTTAAAAAGGTATAAGCACACCACTTGAGAACCTTGTGCAACATAGAAATCCGATGCTCTGTACCAAATTTGGGGAAGATCGGACATTAGAGGGCGCTATAATAAACGTTTAAGTTTTTTAGCAAATAACTCAATGCATTTCAATGGGAAGATTTCAATTGCAGTATCTCGGCCACAGCATACGCTATCAACGCGAAACTTGGGGGGCTTCGTCGGCATGCCGCCCTGAGGGTCTATACCAAATTTGGTAAAGATCGGCCTTTAGGGGGCGCTAAAGTCAATGTTGACCAGATCAGGCCCTTTTGCTCCATTGATGTTGATGGGATATTTGCATCGCAACATACCGTAGACCTTGCGGCTCGCGCCTCTCAATATTTACCGACGTTTGCCTCCGCACCGTCAGGCTTTAAGTTCCGCTTTCACACGCTCCTCGGGGCTTCGGGGGCGAGTTGCATCGGTGACTTGGACCCTGTCATAACTGCTTGCAGTTCTAGTTGTGCCTTTTTTTACATAATCGTGGTTTTGTTTATTAACCGCAATGGCTAACATTAGCTAAGGTGCTAAGGGGTATGACTGTTGATGGTAATTGTTGATTGTGTTTAGATATGCCAAACTGTAATTACATAAGTAATGATTGGTCGGGTCGGTTGAGCTAATCTGCCTGACAGGCCCGTTGATTAAATAACCATCACCAGCCTTCACCTTTTTTTCTTTCAGAGGACTATATATTTTTATTATTATTTCAACTATTAGTTGTTGGCACTTGATCCTAAACATGTTCATAGCAACAAAAATGACAAGGGGGGGGGGGGGGGGGGGGTGGTCACAGTTAGAGTTAAAGTATGATAATAAAGAGCCGTTTTTTTACTTGTGTTTATGTGGGTCACATGACAGTGATATAACCAAAAGATTTGTTAAAAAAAAGTAATAAATAAATAACGATTTTTGAATTTGAATGAAAGAGATTATATTGTTGATCGCAATATTTCTGAGACAATTAATGGTACAGCAACATTTGCAACTGTTCCAGCTCTACATGGGAGAGACAGTAGTGAGAGTGAACTGCAGCTCAGGCTGTATGTTAGGAACCGAGCCTGACAAGAACCCCACAGGCATGCTGTTTCTTTTTCTCTTTTTAAAGATCCCATATTATGCTCATTTTCAGGTTCATAACTGTATTTTAAGGTTGTACCAGAATATGTTTACATGGTTTAATTTTCAAAAAACACCATATTTTTGTTGTGCTGCACATCTCTCTCTCACTGCTGCAGCTCCTCTTTTCACCTTGTGTTCAGGTCTCTGTTTTAGCTGACAGAGTGAATCATCTTTTCTTCTGTACTATCTTTGGCTGCACTCGCACATGCGCAGTAACTCAGATCGTAGATCCAGGCTGTGTCTCAAATCGCCTACTTGCACACTTCACGCACTTAGTTTTAAGTATATAGTGTAGATAACGAAAAAGTCAGTGCACTGAAAGTACCCGGATGACCCCCTAAAAAAAGTCAAAAAGTTCAGTGTAGAACGATGGACACTACGCACACTAAACCTGCGTCATCTTGATTACAAAGCGGAAAGGGGAGGGACCAGGGACGTCGACCGGCAGCTGATTGGACGAACGCGTCACGTGCATATTAGCTCTCGCAGATTTTACATCCGAGCTTAATGGCGGCCAAATGGCGGCTCGTTTGGAATACGATCTCGAATTTTACGAAAATAGTTCACCGAAACGTGTTTCTGAAGACATTTTAAGCGAGAAATAGGCCATGCAGTTGCTGAATCTGTCTTCATTTCAGATCAACTAAGGTCAGTTTAGAAGATTTTCATCAGATTTTGAGAGGCGGCGAGCCGAGGGACAATATGGGGACTATAATGGGACAATGGGACAATAATGGGACAATACTAACCATCGACAGTGGGCACTACAGCAGTAAGTGGTCAGTGTACATTAGCAGTGTACTGACCGAAGTAGGCGGTTTGAGACACAGCCCCAGTCAGTTAGCTCCATAGACAGTAAAAGGAAGGTTGTTTCTCCAACTTTGGTCAGTTATAAGGCAGGATTAGCTGGGAGACTTCTTCTAAACGAGGGCACACATGTAAGTACTTCTTTTGTAGATTATGGTGAACTTGTGTGTGTTGTAGCAGTGCTTTGCCATTGAGAACGAGCTAGCATGCTAACGCTAGCGCTAGCATGCTAACGGTTGTGTTTAGCCCGTCGTTTTCGGCTAGTGACGTAAAAATCCATGCAGATTTTGAACAGCTCACCCAGAGACTGAAGGCAGGACACATTCAGAAACCGTATCTCACTCAAAACAGCATGGATAGATTTTTTTCCAAGTTTGTATGCGTGTGGAAGCACCAGAGACACAATATAACACCCCAAATCCCAGAAAAAGTTTTTCCTAATATGGGCACTTTAACACAGGAAAGGGGGAGAGAGAGGGGGGACGACATGCAGCAAAGGGCCACAGGTTGGAATCCAAGGTACCCCCAGGTTTCCACAAGTTAAATTTAAGACTTTTTAAGACCTTTTTTAATACCATTTAGAATTAAATGTAATACCAACTTCATGAAAGTACATTACTGGCAAAAGTATGAAGGATATAATGGTATATCAGAAAGGATTTTAGGCTATAAAATTTGGTATGGAGGCTCAGATTGGGATGTCGAACAACAATACCGAGTTTCTCTATTACCTATATAGATATAGATATAGATATGCTAACGTTCGTGTTTTGTGGCTAGCTACGAAAAATTAGTTTGCTTGTAAATTGCGAATGGTGTAACGTAGCAAAATTCTTTTAATAACTTTAGTTCAGCTCTATATACAGATGGTATCTACCAAGTTTTGTGCACATCGGTCACATGGCCTAGGACGAGTTTGAAAACGTTTTGCGCATTGCGCAATATTGCGAAAATTTCTTTTTTTTTAAATTTCTCATCTGAGATGTAGACTGTGGGAGTTATAGGCAAAAACACGTTTACATCATTGTAGCGCCACTTAGTGGTCCATGTATGTAATATTTGGTAGGTCAGGTCCATGAACTATTGTACATCTACACTGTAAATTTTAAGTTGCTCACATTAGTGTAAGTGGTGGATCCAAACCTGGGTCCCATAGGCCATGCCCACTTTGACGAATCAGTACCCCACTGGAGGCGTGGCCTCAGGAGTGGGCCTCGATGGTACCAGTGATAGAGAAGACAGAGTGGCGACACTCCCATTGGACTCCATTGTACGCTTTTTGCCGCCTACTTCCGGGGTATGCAGTCTCACATAGTTCCAAACAATCCATTCACGGCGTCGGACTCCATTCATTTCCATTGCTGGCTGTCGAGTAACTTCTGAGGTAAGTTGATTAAATAGCTACCTCTTTTGAATTGTGAACTGTCTGTATGTTATCAGAGGCCCTTTATGATGCATATACTGATCTTTATTTGTATGTGCACAGCATAATTATATATATTTGTTATCTTGGTAGCCGACCGATTGCCTGCTAGTTTGTTAGCTCGTTTGCTAGTTTCTTAGCTTGACTTCACCAGCTGTAAAGGTATCTCCAGGGGTAACTTGATTAAATAGCTACCTCTTTTGAATTGTCAACTCTCTATATTTTATCAGAGGCCCTTTGTGATGCATATACCGATCTTTATTTGTATGTGCACAGCGTTATTAGCTAGCTATATACGACCAATTGCCTGCTAGTTTGTTAGCTCGACTTCGCCAGCTGTGAAGGTATCGCTACACCAACAATTACGAAGTTCATTAGTGAATCTATGACAACTTTTATTTAGTTAGTTATTGATGTTGGATTACTAGGATCATTACGGTTGATTAAGGACGGATTTTATTTAGGTTTTATCTGCTGAACCTGCTGAAAGAAGAGGTGACTGGAGGCTGCAGACCGTGTGCCGGGAATGGAGAGGCCAAATACATCCATGGCAACCAGTAAGATGTTTGGCAGTGGCCTAGATGTTATGACCTTAGGTGAGGAGGTCTACTGTGTTGAAATTGGCTTCTTCGTCTGACTCTTGTTGTTTACCTTCCTCTCAGCCATGATGCACTTTAATTGAATCCTTAACCCCAGCCTGATATATGTGGAGGATTTTTTTGTTTATTAATCACTTATACTATTCCCCCGTTCCTTCACTTTGTTCTTGTTTTTCAAGTGAGAAACACAGCACACCTGTTCACACGTGTTGTTCTTTTTCCACTCATGACTAACTTTGTTTTATTTATTGATACCCCCTGGCTCTACTTTGTTGCTCTTATTCATACTTGTTCCCACTTGTTTTTTGTTCCACAAACCTCAGCCTGATATATGTGGAGAGGATTTTTCTTTTCAAAACACTCAGCATCTCAAACACTTCCCCAAAAACTCCTGGCTCCAGCTTTACATGCTGCATCTTACTTTGCAGCGTGTGGATGTTAGGCAGTAGAATCTGCATTGGCTGGAGGATTTTATAACCAGTGGTGACAGCAGTAAATCTTATGTGTATTGCTTTTTTTTAAATTGTCTCCTTTCCCCACTGTATAACTTTTTTTTGTACTTGTTCTTGTTGTGTCACTCATTGTTTAATAAAAAAAATACATTTCATTCATTCATCCAAGTGTAATGAGTTGTTATTACTTTACTTGTTATTAATATTCTTTAATATTGTTATGTTGTAATTGTTGGAGCTTGTATTGCAAGACAAATTTCTGTGTACACGGACAATAAAGTGCTATCTTATCTTATATTTGATACTTTGCATATGGCTTAATCTTAAAATGATCATGGTTGTGTGGTAAACTCCTCCCTCATCAGAAGAAGTGGGCTGGCCACTAAATGCTGAATGGACTGTTGCTACTCTGCTTTCTCAATCGCTCTCTGACCACGGGTAAGTGAATCGGAATTACAAGGAAAATACAATAGTCCAGATGTGCAAAAAAATAACATCTTTAATCATCTTTGATTTAAAAACCGATGTAGTAAGGTTAAGGTTAAGCCGCTAAAGACAGTAGCCTAGTGCTACCCAAGCTAACAAGGACGTGAAGCTTTCCCTCCAAAACTTAAAAACGTATCTATATATAGCTTTCAGTTGTCTACTAAATGTAAAACTGACATTTACAAAATATGCAATAATGCAATAACAATCAAACAAGTACATGGGTATGTGATTTTATTTATATTTACCATTCAAAATCGCAATTGCTGCTGTCAGTCCCATAGTAGAACATGACAGCGCTGTGTGTGTTTGGAACTATACAGGCTTACATGAACCACGTGACCCCCCCGCCAGTGAGTTCAACAAGTGTCGCAACTCTTACTATCTCTATGGCTCTGGATGGTATGCTCCAAATTTCGTAAAAATCGGATGAGCCGTTAATGAGATATAAACTTTTTGTACTTGTGGCGCCCCCTAGTGACCAAGTTTTGTAAAATTGGTTGCGGTGCCTTAAAGGGTCATGGCAAAGAAGAATCTAAAGAATTACGATGATACCATTTATTTTGGCCGAGTTATGGCAACGTTTGTGTCTTCGTAGCTAGCTACACAAATTTATTTGAGCATACTTTACGCTAGGGTCACCAAACGTCCTTATTTTGCCCGGACATGTCCACTTTTTACGTACTGTCTGGGGCGTCCGGGGTGGTTTTATAAATTCATGAAAATGTCCGGTTTTCACTGTTTTTCATAGGACCAAAAGCGTGTACTTAAATTGACTGGTGCGTTGCACACAATACTACGATACCTTGTTGCGTGGCGTAATTCCCGAGAGGCTGCCTTGTGGGCGGCTCTGCAATGCGCACATACACTGGGAGCAGACAGCGGGCAGCATTGCACACAAAATGCCGAAGTATTAAGTAAGTAAGTGCAGCTTCACAGTTGAACTGCAAAAAAAAGTTTCCCACGTACCGTCCCGGTCGGGACAATTGGGAGGCGGAGTGCACCGTGTGCAAAGCTGGCACATACAGCAAAATATGGATGGGCAGACAAGGAGGATGAAGAAGAAAGGCAGGATGAAGACAACTAAAGATTAAAAGTATTATAGAGTATTATAGTACAGTGTTTCCCCTACGTTGATTTGCAAGTGGCGCACCGCCACAGTTAAATTTCTGCCGCCACGCCACGGTATCAATGTTGATTGTCGGAGAATAGCGCGGACACGCGCTTCACAGGTAGAGCACAAACCCAGCCCCCCCTCTCTATTCACATGCCGGGATTCTCGCCTGCGCGCCACACACACACGCAGCCGCGTTAACGTTAACGCACACACATCTAAAACACGTGCAGCACCTGACTGGGAACGATACCGAGGATTACCAACGGCCGCTGGTCTCGTTACTGTAAGTAGGTTACGATAAAACCTTCGTGAGTAAAAAGTCAATAATTATCAATGCACTCACCTGTATAGACCGGCATAAACATATAGAAAGAGATATTTTAATCTGCTCTGTCTGCTCTCGTCCACCGCGCTGTTTTACCAAACACAGCTCTACTCTGCTCATTTTTACCAACAAGATCAAACAAATAAAGCTGTCGGTTGTAGTCGTAGTTTTAGGGAATCTAGAAATGTGGACAGGGGGGGGCGGGGGGGGGGGGGGGGGGGGGGTGTTGGCATACCTACCACCACAGCTAAAAAAAATCCTAGGGGAAACACTGTAGTACTATATATCCTTTTTGTTTGTTAAGTTAGTATCTTTTTGAGACTGTTTTATTATTTATCTTATTACATTGAAAAGGCATTAAGAGATTTTTATTTGAAGCTAGATTTTCTGACACAGAAGAGGTCATATTTAGAACATTATTTCATATTATTTATTTATTTGAAAAGAGAGCTATTATTTTGTTACAGTTTATAGCAGATTTTATTTTATTACAGAAGTTATTTTTGTACCATTGAGGCATAATAAAGTATGTTCATTAACCTCTGAGAAGCCTGTCTGAACTTGTGTTTCGAGGCCGGGAGTCCTCTTTTTTGGAAATCAAAATATGGTCACCCTACTTTACGCGATTTTCATCCGACAAAAATTCTTTTAATAACTATTTGTCAGGTCGGTCTGACGATGCTACGTACCACGTTTCATGCAGATCGGTCGCACGGTCTAGGAGGGCCGACCGACCAATCAGCGTTGGTTTTGAGGCGGGTTTAGGTGTGACGCAACAAGGAGCTTGCGAGATCAGGATGGTCTCACGAGGCTCAGCAAGCGGAAGCAATGCATGCAAATCCGACCTGATCTAGACACATTTTCAGACAGTAGTAGCCCTAATTCTGTTAGCCGCTCGCTAATGCGTTTTTCTCTTGGATCCTTCTTTTGGAATATGGACCGGGAACCTGAAATGGGGCCTTTTATTTGTAAATTCTCGTTACACAAACGGCAAATATCCTTTACCGACATGTTGCTGGCTTGCTGAGCTAACGAACTATGCTTTTCCTAAAGCAGCAGGGGTAGCCTGACTTCGTCGTTGCTCTGTTGGTACGTCATACGCTTTGTTGATCTGATTGGTTGATTTGGCCCGTCTATCACCAACATAGGTGGTGATAGATTGTTTATCCAATCAGCTAACCAGTATTTTCGCCCCTTCCCAAAAGTTCTGCAACGGAAAGTTCCCAGATGGATATGCTGAGCAAATGCAAAGCAATCCATCTGGCGGAGTCAGGTTAGAGCAATCCCGGAAGTGGAACGCGAAGGATATAAACTAGTCTGACATTTATTTCATTTGTAAAGAAGAACATAACATGGATTTTCTGCTTTTGATAAGAAAAAGGATATGATAGATAGATTTTTATTGTTCCCAAAAAATGGGAAATTACGGTGTAGCCGTGTACGATGTATACGGTACGATGTATACGGTACGATCAGGGATGTAGTGGAGGCTAAACGCACGTAAACGCCGTTTACGCACCTCCCAAAATTCGGAAATAGCGTTTACCCACCTCCAAAGTGCGTTTATCCACCTCTAAATTGTGTTTATCCACCTCTAAATAGCCTATAGTTCCTAAGCCATTTTAAATTAAGCTTATGTCGTTTTAGTTTCATATTTTTCATTATTAGTTTCATAGATTGTTAAACCTAAGACGAAGTCTTTCATATTGCGCTGCTCACTGTCAGTGTTGACCAATCTCTTGCGGTGTTTGTTTGTTTAGCCAACAACGTCGCCTTCCAGGCAGCAATGCCTGGAAGGCACTAGGATTAGGCACTAGTTAGGTGCCTTGAATTAAGTCAATGGTCGCAGCGCTGCCTTGAAGTCAACGTTGGGGGCTTAAAACGCCATCGAGCATCTCTTGCGTAGCCAGCAGGAAGCAGCAGACTGCATCAAGATTCATCAGTTCTCTTAATACATCCATGGTCACTAGCCCAAACTAGCCTACATGTCTCATGTAATAAATTGTAAAAATAGATGTCCGGCAATTTTTTAAGCGGCGTCAAGACAGCAGCCCTCCTCCTGATGCCAGCAAACGGCCTCGGCTACAAGCCCAAAGTGAGTGAGCTCGAAAAACAGTACTAAACTTCATGTTTTTTAGGTTAATTTGGTTCACAGTAGATTCATGCCACTGACTCAACAAGTCACCTCTACCTTTTCCCATTAGCCCATGTTACAAGTAAAATTCAGGATACATTATCAGATAAATAACTGGATGTAATTATATGCATTCTCTGACATTTAAACCACTGGAAGTTTGTGACAACAAGCTCTCTTTGCTAGTCACCTAGCTAGTTAATGTTATCGCTATAGCCGTTCGTGGTTTTGCGGGTACGGTAAACGTTTCTATGGAAACGGCGAGTTGAACCAATCAGAGGCGTCGCTGTTAAGCTTAGGACTGTGGGTAGTGTAGTGTTTCTCCATAAGATTGCGGCTAAAAACATGTTTTTCTAGTAACAAGGTTGATTTCATACAGACCTCTAGCTTCTACAGGAGCAGAAACAAAATGAGACATTTGAGGATGTCATCCTGGGCTTTTGGGAAACACTGATCCACATTTTTCTGACATATTGTAGACCAAACAACTAGATTAATCGACTATGAAAATAATCCCAAATCCCTAATCATTATGTACAAGTGCATTGCATTGGAAGCCCTGGATACAAGCCTCCCTCTCTATCTCTTAAATATTTTTGTCATTTTATTAAACTTTATAGATTTCAACCCTATTATTCCTTCTTGAGTCTCTTTAACAAGAGCTTAGATTAATGTATGAATTGAATAGTGATTGTGTGACCTATGATGAGGAAACAACCAGTGATACCCTTGGATGTACCATCAAATGATAGCCTATAGCGATGTCATCAGGATACACATACACCGGTAGGCAGTGGCCCACCTTAAAAGGTGACCACGTCGTGGTCCACCAGAATTTATAGTTTACCCACCTCTTTTTTTACCACTACACCTCTGGGTACGATGTATACGGTACGATGTATACGGTACGATGTATACGGTACCGTATAAAACAAAAATATGTAGGTGAATCTTTGGTAACAAAAATTAATACAAATAATTTTCAATCCATTTTTATTTTCCCACCCCTACTGCACACATACCAGACTCCCTTAAATTGACGGTACTTTCTACAGATACATGTCTTATACTATGGGTGTATTTTGCAAAGTTTCCAAATCAGTATATTTAAATAACAGTACCTGAACGTGGCTGGCTGTGAAGGTGTTGTTGGTAGTGTTGGTGAGGGCGGTGTAGGTGATGGTGTTGCACTGCAGGGGGGACAGTCGCTCCTTGTCTTTACTGTGGCGTCCCCCTTGTTTACTGCGATGGAGCTGATGCCGGAGCTTCACAATCTGCCGGAATCAAGGAGGAGACAGAAGACAGACATAAACATTTAGCAGGCAGGTCCATACATAGCTCTACAATAAAAATGTTTCCTGCAGCATCAGACATTGTGTTCACAGTCATGCTGCTGTGTGATCTCTGCAACTGTGCTAGTAGCTGCTGCTCCCACCATCAAAAACAATGGCTCTTTTATACAGAGAATGTAATGACAGTGGTCCAGGAAGTAGGGCTGCACCATATGAGGAAAATCTACTAATTGCGATTGTTTTGACTGATATTGTGATTGCGATATGATTCACAAAATTGGGAATGATCATTTTTTGTATCAATATTCTCATTTTCATTGAAAAATATTAAAATTTAAAAAAATAAATGAATATGGCATGATTATTGCCAAACAGAATATTTTAACATTTTGGAAAAGCGAGGATGTTCCCTCTTATAAGACCTGGCTATCAGAGATATCCAATTTGTTACATATGGAGAAAGTACGATACAATGTCCCTCTTAACTCTGCAACCTTTGACGAAATGTGGCAACCATTTTTGTCTTATCTATCAAGAATGTGTTAAAATGCTAATTTTTTTGCAGCTTTTCCTTGATCCCTGATACACTGTAGATTTTCACTTGGTGACTAGTGTCAACTTGTTTTGCTATGTTTTTTAGAAGGGCAACCTTTCGTTCTTTTACTCTATTACTCTTTTATTTGGACCTGTGTGTGTTCATGTGTAGCCTATATGTATGTATATATATATATATATATATATATATATATATATATATATATATATAAATATACATATATATGTATATATACATATACATATATATATACATATATATATACATATATATACATATACATATATATACATATATATATATATATATACACACACACACACATATATATATATACATATATATATATATATATATATAATCGCAATGTCATAGTTAACTCACGATTACTCATAATTAATCGCACATTTTTATCTATTCTAAATGTCCCTTGATTTCTTTTTGTCCCATTATTTTTTCTCATTTTAATGCTCTTATCAACATGGAAAAGTGGATCGGCTTGCTTTGTGCAATGTTTTTTTATTGAAAACAACATTGGCATATACAACCCCAAATCAGAAAAAGTTGGGACAGTATGAAAAACACAAATAAAAAAAGAAAGTAGTGATTTCTAAATGTACTTTGACTTGTATTTCATTGCAGACAATGTGAACACAAAATATTTCATGTTTTGTCTGGTCAACTTAATTTCATTTGTAAATATACATCCTTACCTGTCATTCAGACCTGCAACACATTCCAAAAAAGGTTGGGACAAGAGCAATTTTGTCATCAGGTAAATTGGTTAAATAATGATGTGATTTGAAACAGGTGATGTCAACAGGTGATTGTAATTATGATTTGGTACAAAAGCAGCATCCAAGAAAGGTCTAGTCCTTTAGGATCAAAGATGGGCCGAGGATCGCCAGCTTGCCAACAAATACGTGAGAAAATTATTGAAATGTTTAAAAGCAATGTTCCTCAAAGAAAGATAGGAAGACATTTGCTTATTTCACCTTCAACAGTGCACAACATAATTAAAAGATTCAAAGAATGTGGAGGAATTTCAGTGCGTAAAGGACAAGGGCACAAGCCTAAGCTGAACAACCGTGATCTCCGATCCCTCAGGCGGCACTGCATCAAGAATCATCATTCATCTATAAGAGATATCACCACATGGGCTCAGGACTACTTTGGCAAACCTTTGTCAAGTACCACAATACGTAGTTAACAGCCACAAATGCCAGTTAAAACTGTACTGTGCCAAAAGGAAGCCCTATGTTAACAGTGTCCAGAAGCGCCGTAGACTTCTCTGGGCTCAGAGGCATCTGGGATGGACCATCACACAGTGGAAATGTGTACTGTGCTCAGATGATCAGTATTTCAGGTATTTTTTGGGAGAAATGGACGCTGTGTGCTCCGGACCAAAGAAGAAAAGGATCATCCAGACTGTCAGTCTGTCATGGTATGGGGTTGTGTCAGTGCCCTTGGCAAAGGTAACTTGCACTTCTGTGATGGCACCATTAATGCTGAAAAGTACATAGAGATTTTGGAGCACAATATGCTGCCTTCAAGAAGACATCTTTTGCAGGGACGGCCATGCATATTTCAACAAGATAATGCAAAACCACATTCTGCACACATTACAAAGTCCTGGCTGCGGAGGAAGAGGATACGGGTACTTGACTGGCCTGCCTGCAGTCCCGACCTGTCTCCAATAGAGAATGTGTGGCGCATTTTGAAGCGCAAAATGCGACAACGAAGACCCCGTACTGTTGCCCATCTTAAGACTTGTTTGCAGCAAGAATGGGACAAAATTACACCTGAAACACTTCATCACTTGGTGTCTTCAGTCCCTAAACGTCTTTTAAGTGTTGTGAAAAGGAATGGCAACATTACAAAGTGGTAAATGCTTTACTGTTCCAACTTTTTTTGAAATGTGTTGCAAGAACCAAAACAGGAATTTTGTTTAAAAAAAAAAAAAAAAAAAAAATCATGAGGAATACGTTAAATGATGTGCTGTTGTATTGTCTGCAATGAAATACAAGTCAAAGTACATTTAGGCGGTATCCACACGGAAACGTATTTCAATGCAAACGCACATCTTTTGCATCGTTTGGGCCGACTGTCCACATGAATCCTGTAAACGCACTGCCTGTAAACGCACTTTTTTGAAACCTGGTCCCAGGGTGAATAAAAAAAAAAGCCGGCTCACGTTTGGCTTCATATGGACGGCGAAACCGCATACGTGCGTATCGATGATGACATCCCCACACACCTCGGACTCAAAGCTCCGCCTTCAACCCAGCTGACAGCGCTAGCAGGGACGCAATGCTGCTAGCTCGCTAATCTGTCTGCTTATCAACTCCTTGAACGGATTATAGTAACTTTTAGCACCGCTTATTGTAGAAAGGCTACCGCAAGAAAAACGTGTAGCTAGATTATCAAAAAGACATCGGATCATTGATGTTTGTGTGACTGCCGATGTTGATGTTAGCTAGCGTTAGCGCGCTAGCTAGCGCTAGCTAGCGCGCTAACGCTAGCTCTGCTAGCTGCAATCATGTCCGATAGAATGTAAACAAAGTTTACATTCTTTTTCTAGGTGGCCTTTATATAACGAGCAGTGGTGTAAGTTATTAAAGTCTAGTCCATGGATGTGTTAAGCTAAGAGAACTAGCTAACAGTCATGTTATGAACTTTTATATACTGTCTATGGTTATGAAAGGAAGTCACTGAAGGCTGCTCTTCTTCTTCGTTCCGTTAGTTTCTGTAGCAATAACAGCGCCGCCTACAGGCCTGGCATATGAAGTACCGTGTTGAGTCATTTATAAATGGATTCATGTGTACGTGAATTTTCTTGAACCGAATCCAGGGAAGACGGATGCGTTTTCATCCTAACGTCTTCGTCTGGATGGGGCCTTAGAAATCACTACTTTCTTTTTTTATTTGTGTTTTCCATACTGATTTGGGGTTGTACGTATTCAATTTCACACTAACATTCACACTTGGAGCTAATAATCTGTCACACTAACAGTGTTGCCTCCATTTACCATTGCAGATAGTACTGCCTCATGCCTGAGGTGAGCGTGGCTGGTCGCCATAGCGACTATAGTTTCCCCCTGACTCATTTCCTGGTTGTCCTCCATAAACAATGTAAAATCAAGGAGAGGGTTAACTTTTCCTGCTCCAGGTTTCCCACCGTGGTCAGAAAGAACAGGGGAGACACTTTGTTTCTCTCACTATGACTCTAGAGTCACTACTCGCTCCGAAGCTAATCGCCGTCACAAGCCTATAGCTACGCGGCTCGCAAGTCCAAATAAGTGTGTGCGGCCGCGGTGTGTGCCTGTTTTGTTTCCGGTCTAGCTAGATTCGAAAGAACGTTAATCTTGCGATAAAAAATGGGTTTGCGTTAACGCCATTAATAACGCGTTAAACTGACAGCCCTAATATAAATAAATAATATATATATATATATATATATATATATATATATATATATGCATCTGCTTTTGCAGAGGTTGCATCACTACCCATAACAAACCCCGTCGGACTAAAGTTACGTCACATACACACGTTGCCTACATGCCTGTCTTAAAGGGGAAGGGTCGGCCGGTAACAATCATGTAAAAGGAGAACACTGAAAGTTTACTTTTCTATCAAGCAGCAAAAAAGTTGTAGTGTTAACATTGCACATCGCGATGTTTACGATGAAACAAAATATCGTGCAGCCCTAATCTATATCAGTAATATAATCTCATTTTTGGTAAATGCCCATCTGTATGCGGATGACATAGTGCTGTATCATGTTGCTGATTCTGTTCATCTAGCAATTTAAAACTTACAACGGTCCTTTAATATTCTACAGGAGGCTCTTAAAGACCTAAGACTTGTATTAAATGCTGATAAAACAAAGTTTATGCTTGTTTTTCCAGAGCCGGAGCTATAGATTATTCTAACCTTAATATTCCACTACGAACGGACCTCCGGTTGAGAGAGTAACAGAATATAAATATCTTGGCACCTGGAAAGCTCTTCTTCAAATTTCACATTGATAATCTTGTATGCAGTCTCACAGAAACAAAAGATTCATAACCAGTCATGCCCATGGTACAAATCATTGTATTTTATATGTAAGTGTTGGGTGGTCTTTTCTCTAAGAAAGACACTAGTATCTCTTTATGTATAAGGCTCTTATTGGAAAACTGCCGTCTTACCTTACACAACTTCTCTGTTACTCAGAGGGACATTATCAGACTCACTCTGCTGACGGGCTTTTACTTTATGTTCCACGAGCTCGCTCTGAACTTGGAAAAACAGCCTTTAGTTCTATTTCATCCTTACTGACCGCCAGAGGCAGTGCTTACACTGAATATATTCCGTATCGCGCTTGCGTAGGTCGAGTATTTATATCAACAAAGTCACCTGTGACCTCGGGGTGACCCTAGCCAAGGTATTAAGTTCCGGTGTCACCCAGAGCTCATTCCTTTTTCATCTTCTCGCTATGCAGGTCGTCTGCCATCTGTGGCAGCATTAGCATTAGCTTAAGTTGGAATTATTGCAATGCTCGCCGCTTGTAGCCTTGCGACTACGGTCGGAGTTGCGGATTTTTTCGCCCTCCAAAGGCTGCGGCTGGGCTGTCCCTCTTCAGGGACGGGGACGGTGTGTTTGCCGTTCGGCTTCGGACGAAGCCCCGGACCGGCGGATACTCCGGACCCACTCATATAGCTTCTACGCTCGGTAATACCGTCCTCTTTGTACAATTGTTTGTTTTGACTGTCACTCGCCGCTTTCGCTGTGTGACGTTGATGTCCTTAAACTGATAACGTGTAAACTCCTTTATTAACGGGAGCGTGTTCGCTCGGTGTTAATGTAGCTGTATTGTTTACCAGTGTAACATATTCACCTACACGTAGTATTGTGTCAGTGAGGGCAGTGTGCTTACTGCCCACTACTGTGTACAAATGTTTGTGTCGCTGGCTGAGCGCATGTGCTGAGCGACATTAATGGCCTTATCTGGTTTTCGTGTAACGTCAATTACTAACGTGAGCGTGTCCGCTCGGTGTTATTATTTACTGTAATTATAACCGCTGTCATGTACCGTGACCCGGTAGCTATGACGTGCGTTTCTACATGCTGTGTTGCTTTATTCTGGTTTTGCCACTCTTACTATTACCAACACCCAGAGCGACCGTATGGTGGCTGAGTGAGCTACCATTACGTACATGCCACGTTTCTAGGTGGCGCTTCTAGAGCCCCACCAATATATTACAACCACGTTTATCATATTGTGTCTGTGAAGGGAGTGTCCTCGCTTCCTTCTCCTTTTATACGATTGGTTATTTCACCCTGGCTGGGCGCTTTGGCTGTGCTACATGCCGCTTATTTCCTTATCTGATATTGCGCTGATCCGTTTTTGCCGTGAGTGTGTTCGCTCAGTGCTAATGTTACGGTAGCTGTATTACTTACCAGTGTAACACATTCACCTACAAGTCATATTGTGTCGGTGACGGCGGCGTGTTGCTCCCCTCTCCTGTACAATTGTTCAACTGTGGCTGGACGCTCTCGCTGTGCTACCTGTAGCTAATATCCTTACCTGATATTGCGCTAATCCGTTATTGCAGTGAGCGTGTTCGCTGAGTGCTGATGTTACGGTAGCTGTATTAATTGCCAGTGTAATGCATTCACCTACAAGTCTATTGTGTCAGTGATGGCAGCGTGTTCGCTCCCCTCTCCTGTGCAATTGTTTAACGGTGACGAGGCGCTTTTGCTTGTGCTATAGTGACATTACTGCTCTTACCCGATAAAGTAACCTCCATTGCTAACGTGAGCGTGTTCTCTCTGCGTTACTAATTGCTGTACCTGTAAATGCCAGTTTCACATGTGTAAGGAGTGTCCTCGCTCCCCTCTCACTATGGCCTATTGTTCATCGGCCACAGGTAGCAGCGTGCTCTTGCTCGAGCTGACGTGGTGGGTCGCTGGCTGGAGTGTATCCGTTTTTCTGACGGCTAATGTACAGTGACGAAAGTGTTCTCGCTTTCTCCTCACTGCGTGTGCCGTTGTTTGCCTGCCAGTTAGACTTACAGGTTACATTCAACACTATGTTTTTTCTCTCATCGGAGTGCTCTCGCTCTGACTGACTGCCGTTGGCCATCACTCGGTGGTGGAGTTTCCTCACTGTTGTTATGGACTCTCATAATTGTAGTGTGTTTGGTTCCTCCTTCAAAATACGGGCGGCCATGACCTCTGGTCAGCCGGGGAGGCTGCTGGTGCTCAGTGAAGGAGGCTAAACCTGTCAGGCTGTCTGGTGGACTTGCTGACTGCGGAGTTGGGCCAGATGAAGTCTCTCCTTCGGAGGGCCATTCCGGTGCTGGTGTAGTGGAGGCTGCTCCACTATTCATCCACCGTTCACCCACTGCTCAGCTTGCGGCTGAAGGGGATATGGTTTCTATTTCTTCGGGTCTGGCTCTCGTTCCTCGGCTCATAACTCATTGGATGGGGCCGATGCCAGCTCCATGGGGTCCAGCATTCGCGCAGCGTTGGCACGCTTGCAGCTGGATGTGGGGCACCCCGAACTGGCGCAGGCTAGTGCTTTCTTCAGGCACCCCTGCTGCCTTTCATGTTCCTCCCTCTGATGTATATCTAACGGAGCTACATGCAAGTTGGAGAGATAATAAAGCTCTCTCCTGTCCTGCATCTGATGCCAGGACTCTCGCAGTCATTCAGGATGCGGCAAAATTCATGCAGCTGTTGAACAGACTGTTGCCTCCCTCATCGTTTCCCGTAACGTGGCTCTGAGGCCGGATGCCAGGTGCACTCGACCAGTGTCGGGGCACTGACGCCCTTCTGTGTAAGGCGTATGATACTGCGGCATGTATGGACCGCATTGGTAACTCCCTCTCTCACCTCATGCTTGCCCTCTCAGCTTCTTCGCAACGGGCAGCGTTCAACGCTTCCTCCACCAGTTTCAGCGATGCTTCTCTGTAGGCTTTCGCTCTTATGTATGGGGTACTTGGGTGCCTCATGCCCAGTTTGGTTCAGACTCGCCGCCAGGTGTGGCTTGCACAGTCACCACTTTCTGAGACATGTCGGTGGACCCTCGGTTGTGGTCCTTGTGGAGCTCGGGGGAACTTTTTGGCTCAGCTACATTACAAGTACTTGAGCGGACTGTCCAGGCTAGTCAGACCATACAGTAATTCCCTGGTCTTCGCTGGGTCATGCCCCCTGCTAGCCAGCCAAGGGGATCCGCATCTGCCCCCAGGGGCCGCTTCAGCTCACCGACATACCCCAGGGGCCACCATGGGACTTGGCGCCTCATGTGAGGCCAGTTCTCTACCTTCGCGAGCCTGCTCGCTTTCCCCCTTTGCAGCCTCGTGCTGTGGGGCCTAATCGTCGCCCCCAGGGCCTTCTAAGGCTGGGGGGGCCAGGCATTGCAGCCTTGGGGCCTGCTGTCGGACGCTTCTCCCAGCGGCACTTTTATGGCTGGGCAACCCTTGCTTCGGATCCTTAGGTGGCTTCCACCTTTGCCCAGGGGTACAAGCTTAAGTTCTGACACCGGCCCCCATCCTTCAGCCGGGTCAAGATGACCATCATCAGGGACCCGGCAAAGACTTTAGCCCTGGACCGGGAAATGTTCTCTCTCATGTCCAAGGGCGCAATTGAACCGGTGGACCCCCTATCTCAGCCCGGGGGGGTTCTACTCAATTTATTTTCTGGTCCAGAAGAATTGTGACTGGTTTCGTCCGGTTCTGGATCTACGGCGTCAACACATATTTGATGGGGTTGCCGTTCCACATGCTGAGCACAGCAGATGTTCTTCGTGCTGTTGTCAAAGACGACTGGTTCACGTCCATGGATTTGACGGATGCTTATGTTCATGTTCCTATTGTGCCTCACCACAGGCATTCTCTTCGTTTTGCCTTCCAAGGCAATCACTATTAGTTCTGTGTCCTCCCATTCGGTCTGTCCCTCTCTCCTCGAGTGTTCACCAGGTGCATGACGGCAGCCCTCTCACCCCTGCAGTCGCAGGGCATGGAGATCCTGCTGTATTTTGACCGGTTGCTTTATGCACCGCCCAAGCTCCAGGCGGCCATGACGCATCTTGCCTTCTGTCACATGTGGCCCAAATGGGTCTCACGGTGAACTTAGAGAGGAGTTCTCTGACTCCTTCTCAGAGCACAACCTTCATTGGTGTGGCTCTGAACAGCGTCACTATGAAGGCCTGTCTGTAGTTACAGCACATAGACGACATCCTCTGCCTCCTTCCTCTTTTCCGCGAGGGCAGGATGCTACCCTACGGCCATTTTCTTTGCCTCTGACAGCTGCCTTAGCTGTTCCCTTGGGCTTACTCTCTGCGCCCTCTGGAGATGGTTGAACAGTTTCCACTTAGATGCCAAGTAGCACAGGCATGGACGACTCAATGTGTCCTACACGGGACGGCTTAGGGCCTGTGGTATGGTCACGGGGCCCTTAAGCACATTGTTGTATGGAGCTATGGGCTGGGCACCTGGCTCTGCGGTATTTCCTGCCGTACCTGAGGGGAAGGCACATGATCGTCAGGTCGAACTACGCCTCGACGGTCTTTCACATAAACCATCAAGGGGACACTAGATCCCCACAGTTACTGCGGGTTCCCCTGGCTCTTCTGATATGAGCTGCCCCTCGCCTGACCGGCCTGCGGGGAATGTTTTTGCCTGGGGAGTGGAACCTGGTCGCAGTCTTCCTCTCTCATCAGAAGCCCCACCAGAGGACTGGCGGCTTCATCCAAATATGGACCCCTGTCGCCTTCGGCTGTGGTTTGGCTGCTGAAGGGCCTGACCTGCTGTTGACAGGTTGCGTAGTGCCTGTCAGAGATAGTATCCTGACTGCCAGATCCCGGTCTACTCGTCTGTAGTACGGGAATGGGTGGTAACTTTGTTCTGGGTGGTGTACGGCTCGTACTTGTACCCAGTGCATTGCTTTGTGCCTGACATCCTTGTGTTCCTGCAGACCCTCCTGGGCGGTGGACGGTCTTCTAAGAGGTTCTAACCTAAAGGTCTATGGAGCTGCCATTTTGTTGCAGCATGTTGCGATTGACAATAACTGTGGGGAGCCACAGGTCATATCCCGCTTCTTATATGGGGCTCTGGGGGTTGAGTCCCTTGAGCGCCCAAAGGGTGCTGGATGCCCTTTACTCGCCTCCCTTTGACCTTGGCACAGGTAGAGCTGAGGTGGTTGGCAGCCTAGGCTGCATTTCTCCTTGCCATCACTTCCGCGGAACGTGTTGGCAGGCTACATGCCCCGTTCATCAGTGGTTCCTGTTGAGGTGGTACTTGGATGGCTCTGGTGTCACTTTGTGACCTATTACAGCGTTCCTCCCGAATGTGCTGGCACGCTCACGCCTCGATCAGCCTATCCACCTGACTCGTGTTTTACCCCCCTTCTAGAGATGGAGGGGCCGAATCAAATCTGTTGTGCCCAGTGCGGGCCCTTAAGTTTGAGTGGACACTGAGTGTGTCAGTCTGAACACCTTTCGTCTGTTGTGGTGGTCGTATGACGGGCTGTGCTCTCTCGAAACAGCGCCTGTCCCACTGGATTGTGGAGGCCATCGCCTCTGCATACGGAGCGCGTGGTCAGTCCCTACCATCCGGAGTGAAATACCACTCTACCAGGAGTGTCTCCACGTCGTGGGCGACTGGAGAGGTGTGCCCTGGAAGGACATACCGTAAAACTTCAAATAATAGCCCGGGCTTCTATTTACCCAAATCGCCGAAATGCCCCGGCGTGTATTTGAGACAGGCGTCTATAAGAGACGGGCCTTTAATTGACAATGCTTTGCCCGCATGCTGTGGATCCACTCACACACGCTCACCTCCAGCTCTTCACTGACCTTCTTCCTCCCTCCGCCTCGCAGTCTGGCCCTTTGGTCGTCTTCCTCGGACAGACGTCGCAGTTCTGCTTTATGTTTACCAGGCATGGATTTAATTAGCGGAGGTAATGTTAATAGTACTGTATGAGTTGCAACAGCTTGACTGACTGACTTCAGTGGCCGTTCTTTAGGTTGGGCTTTTACTGTGAAGGGTATGTGAAGCTAGCGTTATGCTCTGTTGTCACCACATAACGATCACGTAATTCACGTGCATATTAAGTAGCCACATGTATATGTTTTGGTCTTATAATACATCCACAGGTTACTGCTCCAGCGGAGAGGACGGTTCCTTAAGACAGCAGCTAAGTTTACAAGAGTTTGTCCAAAGTTCAAGATAAACAGTTAGACTACAAACTGACATCTTTCATTTTAGCTTGTTAGTAAAAAGTCGCTAATAGCAGAGTAGAGCTGTGTTTGCAGAGTAGAGCTGTGTCGCACAGCGAGTGGACAGCGCAGACAGAGCAGACTGAAACATGTTGATGCCTGTAGAACAGGTAGGTGGGTATATTGATAAGTATTGACTTTTTAATCATGGAGGTTTTATTGTAGGCTACTTACAGTAACGACTGTAGCGTTAGTTCATCTGCGCCAGTGGCAGTAGGCTAAATAATCCTCGGTATCGTTTCCAGTCAGTTACATATGTGCTGCGTGAAGTAACGCACACACTTCGGCTCCGCTATGTTTGTGTGTGTGTGTGCGCGCAGCACGGACATCGCTGTTCACAATCCCGTATATCTTCTAAAATGCAACGCTTTTATCCAAATGAATTGTGTTTGACGGGTATTAAAAGATCAAATACAACCCAACACGGAAAAAAACAAAAAAACAGACCCGGCCTCTATTTGAGACCGGCCTTTATTTACCCAAATCTGTTGTCACACCAGGCGTTTAAAAGAGACAGGCGTCTATTTGGGACTCGGCTATTATTTGAAGTTTTACGGTATGTGCCGCGGCCTCATGGGCGTCGTCGAGCACATCTGCACGATTTACAGAGTGATTGTTGCCGCCCCCCCCATCCTTTGGGTGTGGTCCTGCGGCCAAGGTCCTCTGCTGCATCCCTGTGGGGTGGGTACTCAGGCTTCCTCGTGACTCTGTTGGTATGAGTCATCCAGTGTAAGCACTGCCTCTGGCGGTCAGTAAGGATGAAATAGAACGAAAGTTACGAATGTAACTACGGTTCTATGAATCCTGGATGACCGCCAGAGTTCTTGGTCACTCGGAATCTTGCGGACCCGCAAGAAGATTCTGAAGGAATGAGCTCTGGGTGACACCGGAACTTAATACCTTGGCTAGGGTCACCCCGAGGTCACAGGTGACTTTGTTGATATAAATACTCGACCTGCGCAAGCGCGATACGGAATATATTCAGTGTAAGCACTGCCTCTGGCGGTCATCCAGGATTCATAGAACCGTAGTTACATTCGTAACTTTCGTTTTAGTGCACCCGACTTCTGGAACAAATTACAGCAAAATCAACTCAATTGTGCCTTCTGGACAATTTAGAAATTTGGTTGTAAACCCGCAACCTTCTACTTGTAACTGCTTTAGATAATTGTATTTTCTTTTGCATCCCTATTATCCTAATTTATTCATCAAAATCTCATTAAAATTCTGAATGTTTTATTGAATGTTTTTATTTCTTATGATTGTATTTTCTGTGTTGTTGTTCTGTATTTGTGTTTGTAAAAATGAGTCAATGACATTGTAAATGAGGGTCGCACCTCAATGATCTCTCGATGATAAATAAAGGTTGAACGAATACAGTACACTTTGTTATAATATTTTCATTTTATTTAGCTACTTATTTGTTAGTTTGTAGTTGTTTTTTCCTTGTCTATGGAGGGTTACTTTGTTGTGTTCTGCTGTGCTTGTATCTTGTTTGTTAAACAGAAAAGCTATCCCCTATCCCATTATGTATGTATATATAGCAATTATGACATGCATTGCAGCAATTGATAATGTTATTAGTTGACAAATCAAAATGTCTGCTTTGTGTGGGCGTCCGAATTGTCTTCCTCCTTTTTCTCAATAGGAAGTAAAGCTACAAAATGGAGATGCATTCCTTTGACCCAATACAAGTCCACCAGATGTCACTGTTCCCAGTGCATCAACTGCACGGTCAGAGACAGGTTAACTTTATTTTTCAACAAAAACCTTCTAGTTACATATATTCAGATAGTGTGTGTGTGTGTGTGTGTGTGTGTGTGTGTGTGTGTGTGTGTGTGTGTGTGTGTGTGTGCGTGCGTGCGTGCGTGCGTGCGTGTGTGAGATTCCCAGCCCTTTAGGACATGACCATACATGTTCCCTCCCTCACACAGTCGTGACACTGGCCTTCTTGACTGTTGCAACACAACACATGCAGTGCTTATCAATGCAGGCTCTGTCTGAAACTGGCTGTTATGTGATCCCTAAATTTGGGCCACTGAACCAGTTACACAGTGCAGTCCTGCAAGTTTTGGTCTCCTTTTTCACTGGGGCAATGCACTTCTCAGGTTTTCTGCAACATACAGTGGAGTGACTGTCTGTATAACACACACTGTTGGAGCTCTGACATTACACTGCAGCTCAATATTTTACATAGCAATACTATGGATTAGTTAAACACACAAATAGATTCTGCTAAAAATCAGAAAGATGCAACTGAAAATAAAGGAAGTATCAGCGCTTCGGACAAAACAAGGGTTTTGAAGACATTCCCTTGGTCTTTGATAGTCTCGCATTGCTAGATTGTTTTGGTGGAACATGTGTATGTTCAAAAGTAGTTTTAGTCGTGCAACAGAAAACTCAGATTGGACAGATAGTCTAGCTAGCTGTCTGGATTTACCCTGCAGAGATCTGAGGAGCAGTTAACCAGAGTCCTCAGAAATCCACCAGTTTAATATTACAACACAAAGAAAGAGGAAGGTGCGGTACATCCGAAAACGGATATAGAAAAGAGTGACATCCGGAATTTCTGGCAGAACGAGAGCAATCCCGGAAGTGGAACTTCGTGGATACAGACCAGGGGCCTCATGTATAAACGTTGCGTACGTACGAAAAGCTTGCGTACGCTGGTTGTCACGGACACTTTGTGATGTATAAAGAAAAACTTGACGTGAGAATGTGCGGGCCGTCACGCAAACTGTTGAGCAGTCGTGAGAATGTGCGGGCCGTCCGCAAAGTCTTGTCTGGCTCTGTAACGTGGCGAATTCTAATTTAAAAGTGCTGAAAATCACCAAACATTACAAAATAAAGTTTCCACTTCACTTACTGGCGTACGTCTGTGACGTTGTCTATGAAAAAACATATTTATATCCACTGATACTCCATAAAAGTTTGATCATTTATGTGGATAATGTTTCACATCTTTCACACTATTAACTGTTTAATCTGCAGGCTACTTAACCTCTAAACATGGGGACGGGAAATGAATGATAAATCCACTTAGAAAATATTTTCAGTCATCCTCTGTATTTCCCATAGATGAAATATATACTCACTGTGCAGCAAAAAGATCAGCATTGAAAAATGTAATAGACTATATTACATTTTTCCGTGGCGATCTTTTTGTTAGTCTCTGTGAGTCTGTAGTTACTGAGGCTCAAACATCCATGGCGCACGGGAGGCGGGACGCACGGCTCCATCTCCCCAGGAACAAACGCTGTGTTGGGCGGGCAAACTCATGTGATGCGTAATTGATTCCGTGGATGATTTGTAGGCTATTAAGTGAACAAGGTGTATCCGGTGCACCAAACTCTTGATTCTGCACATATTTCTGTTACTGTAGTCCTATTTACTATTTCATTTATTTCATCCATGTGTGGCGCAGCGGATCCATGCGCACTGTCACCTGCCGTGGAGACGCTGGCCTCGCTAACCTCTCCTCCTCTGACTCGGATTTCTCTCGCGCTCTAGCCTACTAACACTTAAAATAAATGGCATTACATCAGTGAGTTCAAACTGCTTATTGTGCGTCATTTGGACTGACACTGAGATGCATGTTGTTCTGTAACTGGTATGGCGCTGCCTCTATTCTCTTGATTTCCGCTTCGACATTAGACATTGTTTTTTTAATTTCTGTCATTCACTGCCTGGTCAACATTTGCCACTCTGGGCATTTTCTTTTATTGCTTATCCGAGATGACAAACCTCCAGACAGAAAAACATTTCTCGCCTCCACTTCCGCGATCAGCACCTAAAACTCGGTGAAGTTTTTTTCCGTCTGCAGCGGGATAACCCGTTGTGATTGGATGAAGAATGACGTTGGGTGCGCATTTATAGTAATTTCCATATTCATTTATGGGAGGAGGCAAGGCGGGGTCAGTGACTCATTCATGTGCGCTCAATTTCACGTTGATTGTGATGTATAAAGGAAAGGTGCGCAGGACCTGGCGTACGCCCGGTTATATACATCTGAATATTTCTGTGCGTAGGAACTTTTCAAGTTTTTGGTCGTACGTCATCTTCTGGTATGAAAGCTGCGCAATCTTTTATACATGAGGCCCCAGGTCTTTGAGAACTTGTGATGGGCATTTTTCAGTTATCTGACAATTTATACAATCAATCGATTCAAATGGAAAAGATGGATTGAAAATAATCTTTGGTTAAAGCTTTATTAAAGTAAAATTTTTCTCTGATTTTCACCAGTCATTTTCATAACCACAATATAACTATATATTGTTATCATATGACCAAAGTTTCACACTGAGGCCAGGTGGTGAAATCTGAGCCAGTTCCATTCACTGAGAGAAGATTAACCTAATTGGTTAATTAATGACCCTTTCAGTTTAGATTATTTTGCTACATACGCTATAAAAACACTAACTACAGTAACAGAAGGCAGAAAACATCATACTTAATAACACTGACAAAATAAATACAATTCAATAATACAAATCCCACCCCTGAAACAATCTTAAACAGTGTGTGTGTGTGTGTGTGTGTGTGTGTGTCATTTAATATTTCTGTTGTTAGCATCCTTTACCAAACACCATTTCCAATAAGTTGAAGAGCACTCTGGGTCACCAGATGGACGAGCTTGATGTCACCACCAAAGCCGAGAGGGCTGAACAGTATAGCAGGTTCCCAAACTTTTTCATGTCAAGGACCCCTAAACTGACCTGAATTACACCACGGACCCCCATTTGATAAGATTTCGTCCCAGGGTCCCCCATCTGATATAGATGTTTTATTACAGAATGTGAATAAAACCCATGACTTAGGATGCTGGGGAACCCCTGGAAATCCCTCAAGGACCCGTGGGGTGCCACTTTTGGAATCACTGGTGTACTCGGTGTTACTATTTCAACATCAGTTTTAACACAACTATGACATATATACATATATACACACAACTCAAGTAATGGTGCATTCCATTTGTACTCGGAAACACGGCCCCTGAAGTCGTTTTTCAGAGTTGGGAAGTCGGAGAACCTCACAGTACCCCGAGCAAGCCAAACTCAAAATCAAACATGGCTGCTCCGTGCATCAACAGTAGTGAAAGCTGTAGTAATATATTGTTTATTAGCAGTTCTGCCTTATTTGTGTATCATTAAATCAGTCCAACTTCTATCTTTGCACATGTTGCTACAGTGTTTGTTTGCACACAAAAAAATGCCTAATGCGTTGTTATCAACTGGTATTGCTAACAATGGCTAACCTGGTTAGAGCTCGGAATCCGACTTAGTTTAATGGAACGCGGTCCACTCGAGTGTGACGGCATTCCCAGCTCCGATTTTCAACCTCTGAGGTAAATCAAACGCACTATTAGACAGGAGTGGTATTAGTGTTCTAACATAAACATACCCAGAAGAGCCATTTGGTGTTACTATTTCAACATCAGTTTTAACCCAACTATGACAGAACAACCCTAACCCTGACAACTAAAGTTATTGCTTGCTTTGACTAAGACAAGGTTTGCTTTGACTAAAGAAAGACACACCTACTCTGGCATACTGTGATTCAGATACAGACTGGATTAAACAGATAAATCGGATTACGCACACTAATATCCATGCTAATATTTCTGTAATATGTTCTTTTAAGCAGCTGCACTGCTCAGGTCTGTCCCCTCTCCTTATAGCTTGTCTATTGACATCTGTGGAATCTGTGTCAGCGCTGCTTCTCTGCAGCCCTGTAACTCAGAGGCCATCCACATGAAGACGCGTTTGGATGCAAACGCACTTTTTTTGCATCGTTTGGGCCGATACGTGCGTATCGATGATGTCATCGCCACACACCTCAGCCTCACAGCTGACTGCCTTCAACCCAGCTGACTGCTCTAGCAGGGACGCAATGCTGTTTATAAAGTGGAAGTAGAGAATTTATCAACTAGCTAGCTAATCTGTCTGCTCATCAACTCCTTGGATGGATTATAGTAACTTGTAGCACGGCTTATTGTAGAAAGGCTACCGCAAGAAAAATGTGTAGCTAGATTATCAAAAAGACATTGGATCATTCATGTTTGTTTGACTGCCGATGTTAGCTAGCAGAGCTAACGTTAGCTCTGCTACCTAGCGTGCTGCAATCATGTCCGATAGCAGACAGAATTGCAAAATAGAAAGCAATCCAACAGCACATTATACAATGTAACGTTTTCTAGCGGTGGCCTTTATATAATGAGCAGTGGTGAAAGTTATGAAAGTCTAGTCCATGGCTGTATTAAGAGAACTAGTAGCTAGTCATGTTATGAAAGGAAGTGGAAGTGACTGAAGGCTGCTCTTCTTCTTTGTTCCGTTAATTTCTGTAGCAATAACAGCGCCGCCTACAGGCCTGGCATATGAAGTACCGTGTTGAGTCATTTACATATGGATTCATGTGGACATGAATTTTCTTGAACCGAATCCAGGGAAGACGGATGCATTGTCATCCTAACGTCTTCGTGTGGACATGGCCTCAGTAACGTGCCTGTGCACACATTAGTGAGGGCTGAGCTGTCATCCGGGCTGGCCCTTATTGTTTCCTTTGCTACAGGAGGCGGAGAGGAGCCAGCTGGGACTTGGCTGACCATAAATTGCAGCGGATTAGGCCAATGCAAAGAGGGGAAGTGGGTAGTTAAGAGTGAGATAGTGTTATCTGCCACCTCCCTGCTGCTGCGGAGTATCAGCAGGGTGGAGCTGAGAGGGGCAGATAGTGCCACGCTGGGTGCAGCTTCAGAGGCTGTCTGTCGCTGCTGTAAACCATCAGCACCATATAGTCTTATACCAAACGTGTGAGATTTTACAGCCTGAAGTCATTCACTACTGTTTCATCTCTTCTGCCACATGTGGGGTGGCTGTGGTCAGTGGTAGAGCGGTTGCCTGCCAATCGGAAAGTTGGCGGTCCGATCCCCTGTTGAAGTGTCCTTGGGCAAGACACAAAACCCTGAGTTACCCTGAGTGTAAATGTGTGTGAATGTTTATCTGATGAACAGGTGGCACCTTGTACGGCAGCCTTCGGTCTCCTACTTGCGTTTAACATTGCATGGTCACAGTCACAGTCGGAATAGTCTTGCTTTGCCAGACCCTCCTCCACAGTCATGAATTTCCATGTGCATCTGGCTTGTCAAGCATTGCACACACACGCCCCCTCATGTCACATGTCAGTATCAGGTCACCACTCAAAAGACACTAAACTGATATCATCACATCAACAAACGGCTACTCAAAAGACCTGACACGTCATCATCAACAATGAAAAGAGATGAGAACATTGATTAAAAAACAAGAATCGCTCCCAATTCTATGCCAAGACTAAGAAGAGCCATAGTGATAGTTAAACAGCGTAACAGCATATGTAGGGATAAACACAATAAAGGTAAAAAGTCCATCCATGGGAGATGTAAACAGGAAGTATAATGTTGCCAATGAATTCAGTGAGCTACTGGGTTGCACCTTGAGCATTTTTTTTTTGCCTATATTTGCTTCACTTTGTCATAGTGGCACCATGTAAAGTATGCTGAATTAGCTATTAGCAGTTGCTGTTTGCAGTGTACCAATGGATGTACAGACAACTATCAATGGATCACTTTGATACTGAAGATTACTTAAAAACGTGATGATTCTCGTGCAAGTTCTGCAGTTATAAGTGTCTTTTATCTATGATTTCTAAACAGTTTATTCTCACTGGGCATGTGTTCAGATTTGACTGAGTTATGACTTCAAGAAGGAGTGTCATTTTTGCTCCAACTGCTGACAATGCTAGTAAGCGGGTGAAGCAGTTTGTTTTCTTGCTGCAGTGGTGATGTAAGATATACAGTACATGTACAGTATGTACATTAGCTATTATATGCTTTTGTCCCGATTCAATTATTTCACGATACATGGGTGCTGATTCGATTTGTCCAGTCCAAGTCACAATGATACGTCTAAAAGTGGTCAACCTTTATAATTATGAGGCCTCTAGTTTTACGGCGGCGTGTGCTGGCAGAAACAGCAGCAGCAGTTTGTGCAAAGCAACAATAACCAGACTGAACACGTGGGCCCAATAAAAAATAATGAGCTGCACGAATTGTACCTGTCGCTAGCCAAATCGGCTACTGATATTATTACAGAGGTGTATCTGTCAAATGTTGGTTCAACACAGACATCCAACAGCCTCCGGAAAAACTATTATTTACTTCAGGCTGCTGACAGACACACTGCATGCTCCATCAGCTGTAGTATAAGGAAATATGTCCTTCGTGCTGTGTTAACAATCTATTTCTTAGATGGATTACAGTATTTAACCAATGCCATGTCTGTGTGAATAAAAATAACAACATTAGATGTGAAATGTGTTACTGATTATTCCAAATACATGTCATGAAAGAGATGTCATATCAAACAGCAGGACTGTGTTATCAGCATCATATTTCATGACTTAATCCAACATTACATTAGTTTACATTAGTTTTAATTTATCATGCCATTTACACGTTCCTCTTCCTTGTCAAAACCTGCCGCTGTATTACCAACAATGCAAATTAACCAGACAGTTTGGTCGGAGATCCGGGTATGTAATGCCAATAGGGTGTGGTCACTTCTTTCTAACATTACACCCCCAGATTGTTTTCATTTTCAAACTGAGTTCTAAGCAAGCAGTCTTGGGCAATAGCGTTACTAGTTTGACTACTTCTCAATAGCGTCACTGTTTTCTGAATAAAAGAGCTTTTCAGTAGCTTAGCTCTTTAATTGATCAAGTAGTGCGGTAGCATCCACACGAGCTACATTTCCCCGAGCATTTCTGAAGCTCAAGCACAGCGGAGCTTTCTGCTGCAGTCAGAAATAAAACTGGCGAGGATCACTGATCCGCCAAACACGGATGTGTATGTTGTGTACATGGATGTAAAGAAAATAGCTCCGATGTAGTAAACTACTATTGCCATGATAATGTAGCTTAGCTTGCGTCATTTATTTGAGATGCAATACACTGGGTTTCCACAGGCAGCTAAAAATAACGGCAGAGCGGAGCGATTGAATTCATTCCCTATGAGAACAGCGGTATGAGCGAATTTCGCTGACAGCGCAGAAAGTGCCCGGATGTTCACCGCTCTCCCTGCTCTCCCAAAGTCGACTCGGAGTCAACTTTTTCAGAGTGGTAGCCAATATTTTCCCGTGTATACACACATGCTATATATTTAAAATGAGTTGCAGTTGAAAACAGCTGCCTGAGGAAACCCAAGCGTAAAGCGTCAGGTATACTCGAGTGTGACACCGTGCGCGGGCCGCCGTAGATGGTGCGTGCGCTACGAGCATGCAGGAAGACGTTAATGCTGTATTGTTCATTGCAGTATTCTCCGAAACACCAGAGGACGTACAGACAAAATAATCTGTAAATAAGCAAGAATTAGAGAAGAAGGGACCGAAAGTGAAGGAAAGCAGGCTCCCTGGCCACAGCAGTAAACACATCCATGATAAACACTGATGTACAGCAAAACATTACAATTATCTACTCTGATCATTAACATGACTGTTGTTTATCTCCAAATCTTAACGACTGTCTGCCTATAACTCCGTTAAGAACACTCTTTCTATGAAGCCGTTTTTTTTAGCTTTGACAAAGCGATCTCTCATGTTTTTCCACACTCTCCAGCAAAATATTTCTTCTTTTCCCAGTGTGGTGTCTCTCTCTGAACACATATTTAAGGCTGTGTGACTCTCTGTGGTCTCTACATGAAGACAAACCTGCTTTTCCCAGCCAACCGTGTTGAACTGAAAGCACAGCGCGCGCAGTGGGCACAGAGTTAGAAAAAATCCGAGGTGCCCGACCACACGCTGCGACAGCTTGCGGAGCCTTTGCGCTGGAAACGACAGCTGTGGTGACGTCATTTTATGGCGCGCGCACTTCGCGCCCAGAACACCGCGGCTACCATAAACTAAGCTTTAGTCTTACTCGGGAGTGGCTGAGTCAAGTGCAACACCTAGTGGTAAAAATCAGTATATTGGTCCGGTGTTTGGCTTGATATCAAACCGGTTTGAATTTTTTTACACCAGCCCAAGCCAACTTCAGACAAACATTGAATAAAGTGACGTACGCAGCTCCCTCTGGAGACACAAAAGGCTTTATACAACTTTTATACATATGCAGTATAGAGTTTAATATTGGTGGTTCCCCTTTAAGACAGAAAGTAATTCTTCTCTGACTTTATGAGATAAACTACGTTGGTGTGAGTTCTCCAACATGAAATCTTTTAAAGTTTAGCCTTGGTATTTAAAGGATGACACCAAACTATTTTTTGTTTAGTTTAACTAAAGTAAGTTAGTGTAAGTGCAACCTGAAGCACCCAAACTAACATGTTGGTATCCATGTCAGTACTTAATGGCATATTCCTTTACTACTGCATGTGTACATATGGCTCCATGTTGGGCACATGTACAGCCATATGCATCAAACCAAAGGTTTGACCTGTTTGTATCTGTCTTCATGTTAGTGTCATGCCTCTTTGAGCTGGTCGGCGCTGCCCCAGGACGCAGAGCGCTGGTGGGTGCTCCTCTTCTCTCTCGTTTCCTCACTCCAACATCCAGGAGTCTGAAAAGAACATTACAGCTACACATTACTATGAGCATACCTGGATCTGAGTAGGGGTGTGAATCACAAGTTTTATCACGATACAGTATTAAATCGCTCCTTTGGACAACAATACAATCAGGGTTTTCCCTGCCATCATAAGTCTTAGGTGCGGCACCCGAGCCGTTTTTGGCAGCACCTAAGCTGAATGAAAGCACCAAAAACAGCGACAAAAAGTGCATAAAACAGTTTAAAAAGCACCAAACAGCAATATCATAAAAATGCCCAAAACAAAAAAAGCAGAACAGAACAGAAATTAGCACCAAAAGCAGCGAAAAAAAGCATCAACTAACTAAAAAGACTTTTCTCAGATCTACTGACTGTAGTTGGACCTCTTTAGCTTTTAGCTAAGTTTTGTCTTTAAGTTGTTTGAGTGTTATCTATCATCTGCTCTAGCTTTTCCAACATTTTAGACATAGATATGGCGATAATAATGGTCCAAAACATCAAGTTTTTTCTAGGACAGACCCATAAATCCCCCGCCCAATATGCACACCTAAGTCTTCCACAAACTTTTGGAAACACTGACAATATTTGCTCATTTCACAAAGTCTGCCACGATACGAATTCAATTCAGGGGCCTGCGATCCATATGCGTGGATATCATTAATGCCCATTTAACACAATCAGTTCCATTTAAATCAACTCTCAAAAAGCAACTTAAAGACGATTTGACAATCTTATTACTGAGCCCTTCCATGAAATGAAAAACAAACTATTGTTTTCAATAAAAAGAATATAAAGTGGAAATTTAAAAAAGGCACACCTTAAAGATGACGATATGTACCCGCAACCCTTTGCTGTGTGCCATACCCTCTCTCTCCCCTCTTTCCTGTCTATCTGCACTATGTAATAAAGAATATGAATAATAAAAAATAGATATTGTCACTTTGAATCGATCCACATCGATGTATTGTTACACCCCTAGATCTGAGCTCATTAAACAATGTTCTCACTGACTCTTGAAGGATCATTCACATTTATCACAATTTGGATGGTAGTTTTGTAAGCTTTGACTATTCCAGCAATGGATTACCAATGTGACAAATTCATAGAGGCAGCATGGGCAGACTCGCATGTACACGTACACACACACACACACACACACACACACACACACACACACACACACACACACACACACACACACACACACACACACCTCAGTGAAAGCTGAGCTGGCCTCTGCGACACAGTGAAAGAGCAGAGGACTACAGTGAACTCTGAAAGTGTCTCATCCAAGCATACACACATACACATTTTAAGCATTTATTTATGTCCACATGAAGAAAAATGGTAGAGACACACACACACACCAGGGCTCCACACTAACTTTTTGCCTTGGTTGCACTGGTGCGCCTAACTTTTTTATTTAGGTGCACCAGCACACAATTTAGGTGCACCCAAATTTTTCCTTTCGGCGCCGTTAACGCCACAATTTCAAGGTTACCTTTTTATCACGCTCCATATACATTCATTTATATTATGTAAATGATTTTAAACAAGAATAAGGTGTAGGTAAATACTTTTTAGTTGACACACAATCATACTGCATATAAAAATAAAAATATTAACAAAAAAAGTTTGAAGTGCTTCACTGAGCTGCCAAACTAAAACATTTCAAAAGGTATAGTGGAGAATTTTCCCGAATTTTAGAAAAGAACCGCCCTCTCCACTTTTTGAAAAAATGCACATGCACAACACCCTACCCGCTCCCGAGAGGGAACACCTATTAAACGTGTGCACGAGAGAGCATGCACGAGCCTAGTTCTCCTCGTGCACGCTCTGTTTACAAGTTGCTGTCGGCATGGCTCTACAAGCCTACTTTCCAAAAGAAGATTTGCACTTTTTCCACTATGTCAGACTCGCCACCGGTAAGTGGAAATCTATTTACGACAAGCATCTTTATAGCTAACGTTAGCATGCTACAGGCCAACAAACAAGCTATCGCCGAGAGCGGGGAGGCAGCGGTCAGAGGCTTTTATATACTGTCTATGGTCGGAGGCCGTGGCCGTCTGCTCGCTGACCTGTCAGCGACCACTATACCTTTAAGTAAAACATTTCAAAATAGATCAAAGTGCTTCCCTGAACTGAGATCTAACATTTCATGGCTCAAAGTCTTATAGCCCCCCCCCCCCCTGCTGTCCTCTGCCCCTCAGATGGACAACACCTGTAATTTGGCCTTCTTCCCCTTTAGCCTTGCCTAAACCAATGACAGTACCAGCTTGCCACAACCCACACACACACACACACACACACACACACACACACACACACTGATTCTTATCAGATCTTCCACTAGTCCAGGACTCAAAATCATATCTCTGGGGACTAAGTGGGATAAATGTTCCGTTTTAAGTCAAAGCCACTTTTCACAAGCTATTTTATGAAAACAGGTTGTGATTAAAATAAAATGCAAAGACAGCTGGTTTACTTCTCAGTTTTAAAATATACAGCTGCAACACATGTAAATGAAAATTATCTGAAATAAATAGCCTAGGATATATTTAATATATATATATATCTCTGAGAAAGCTCCTTCACTTGTTATCAACAACAATAACAGATTAAAAGAGAAAGAGGGCGCCCAGATAGCTCAGTCGGTATATATAGAGGTTTACTCCTCGACGCAGCGGGCCAGGTTCGACTCCGACCTGCGTGTCATTCCCCCCCTCTCTCTCCCCTTTCATGTCTTCAGCTTTCCTATCAAAATAAAAGAGAGAGAGAGAGAGAGAGAGAGAGATAGATATGGACTGAAGCGTATGCTACTCACAGAGTGACGGCTGACTCACCATGAACGGGTCCAGCACGGGTCGAATGCTTTGGCGGGTCAGCAGCGTTACACACGTCTTGTATATGAAATGTCTGTATCGTCTGCGCTGCATTTTGCAGGCTGCGTCTGAAGTTAGTTGCATTCAATAACTTTGTCTGTGTTTTTCGCTGCTACAAATACAGGTTTCCCTCTCATGCTTAACAATATACAGCTGTGTTAATAACAATTAAAACTGTAGACAAATGTCGCAGTGTGGACCGATGCCGTGTCTCTCAGTGTTGCACGGTGGCCGTGTGTGTGAATGGGGGCGGGGCAGCGCGGAGGAGCACCGGTGCAACCTAGGAAAAATGTTAGTCGCACCCTAACAAAATTTGGACGCATGCACACACACACACACACACACACACACACACACACACACACACACACACACACACACACACACACAGACACCACAGACACACACAGAGGAAACTGAACTGCTGTCTTGCTTAATGTGTCCAACTCAAAGGGCCATTTGTTTATTTTGAGCAGCAAGTCAGTTACTACAGAATGTCCCCATTATTCTGTATTCCTCTCATGTCTTGGGGAGGATGAAGAGGGATGAGGACACCCTGACCTGACAAGAAAGAACCTACAGAGACACTGTTCAAATGGTCAGTGACTGAGCAAAGTTCTGGATTCTGCCATGATTTAACTTTTTTTGTCTCCATAAATTCCACACATTATTTTTGGACTTAAATGCACTGTACGCAAACATGAAGTATAATGTAACCATGTTTTAGGGCTGGGCGATAGGGAGAAAATCAGATATCATGATATTCTTGACCAAATATCTCGATATCGATATTGTGGCGATATTCTAGGGTTGACAATTGGTGCTTTAACAAAATAGCGCTTAGATAAGTAATCATCAGTATTGTGGACATAATGTCTAAATGGGGAAAAGGCAAATAATAAAACAGCTAGAACAGTCTGGTAAGTTCAGAAAATGACATAACTTAACTGTAATGCAGTTTTTAAAACCAGGAAAAGATAACACTTATGTCATATCACCATATTACGATATCCAAAATCTAAGACGATATCAAGTCTCATATCACGATATCAATATATTATCGATATATTACCCAGCCCTACCATGATTGTTTTCTTCTTTTTTTAGCATATACTGTATTTCTTTTCTAAAACAGCCATGCTACAGTACATTAATGCAAAAAGGAACTGCATTGGCAGACGCAAAACTACCACAAAAGGGACACAAACCGACTGCAAAGAGATGCTAAATGAGCACAGAGACCCAAAACAACCCCAAAGAAAACACAAAGGACCAAAAAGAGACACAAAAACCCACAAAGAGACGCAAAATGTATGGGGACATGTAAGAGATGAAGACATCCCTGCATTAACAAACATCTGTCAAACAGCAGCACCACACATGCAGACTCTCACAATCATGTCTTTGTATCACTTCAATAGTTAATAATAAACTGTAAGATCAGAGCAAAGAGGTCATCTGGCTTTTGAAGGCCCACAGATGCGTAGGTGGTAAATGTCACACAACCTGGAAGAAACAGGATGTGAAGACCAGTATGTGTGTGTGGGGTGGAGGGGTGGGGGGGAGACATCTGGGGTTGAACAGCATGAGAGGATCACAGAGCAGGAAGGTGTGGGCACGCTTTAAGGTCAGACATGACAAAACATTACTATAAGAAATAAAATGATACCAATATTTTACAGTCAGAGCCAACACTGAAGTAAAGCCATGGGTATAGAGTGGATACAGTATGCCCACACAGAGACAGACACAAGGCCCATGTGAGGTGATTCAGTCTGGCCTGTGAATAATATAATAAACCTTCTTTGCTGTCCTCAAAATACATTCTAAATCATTTACGTGTGACCCATAAAGACTGATAGTGGTGACTCATACAGTCCCCACTCAGGCTCAAGCTGCAGATGGTGAAACAGAAGAAGATGATGAAGGGCCATGCCTTTATAAATGCATAATCTAAGCTTGGTCAGTATATTAGGCAAATTAAAATGACAGGTAAAAATAGATTTTAACAGAATGTTTAAAACCTCGGACAATGAGAAAGTTTAATGCAACCACTGTATGCCACTGTATCAATGAGGATGTATCAGGGAACATACTTCACGGCTTCCAGCCAACATTAACACAATTTCGCCCCCTCTGAAGCCTAGCAAAGGCCCCAACCTTGCCATCAAGTTACTGTCCCATTCCTCTCATCAATGAGAATACAGAGATTACTTTCCAGCACTACCTCACAAGATAGGAAAAAGTCATTACATCCATAATCTATCCAAAACCTGCTTTATCAAAAGGTATACACTCAACCAGTAACACACATATGCATTTAATGCATTTCATTTATTTAATGCATTACTACAACAAGCAGGAACCATCATAGATACAGAAAAAGTCTTTGACAGGGTGAAAAATCCAGGATTGAATTTAAAATCCTCCTCCTGACCTACAAAGCTCTAAATGGTCAAGCACCATCGTATCTCAAAGAGCTCATAGTACCTTACTGTCCCACTAGAGCACTGCGCTCCCAGAATGCTGAGTTACTAGTGGTTCCTAGAGTCTCTAAAAGTAGAATGGGAGCCAGAGCCTTTAGCTATCAGGCTCCACTCCTGTGGAACCAGCTCCCAGTCTGGGTCCGGGAGGCAGATACTGTCACCACATTTAAGAGTAAACTTAAAACTCTCCTCTTTGATAAAGCTTATGGTTAGGGAGTGAGGAGTTGTAGTATCTGCCAAGCCCGGCCCACCTGCTTCTCTGTCCTAGAAATGCTTGTTACTAACCTAGCTCTGGGGAGCTTGCTCCCCGGAGTCTTTCTGTTTCTTTTTCACCCAGGATGAAATCCTGGGATTAAGATGGCACCAAAATCTTGGTTCCAGCTGTTGCCGTGGTTCTGCTGAGAAATACCCTGCTATGCCGTGCTGCTCCCTGCACTACTACACCCACTTTTTCTAAACACTGTTTATTTACTATACTGTGATGCACCCCAACGGCCAGCAGACACCTCCTACCAAGAGCCTGGGTCTGTCCGAGGTTTCTTCCTAAAAGGGAGTTTTTCCTTGCCACTGTTGCACTAGTGCTTGCTCTTGGGGGGACTTGTTGGGTTTTTTGTAAATTATAGTGTGGTCTAGACCTACTCTATCTGTAAAGTGTCTTGAGATAACTCCTGTTATGATTTGATACTATAAATAAAATTGAATTGAATTGAATTGAACTGGAAATTTCTCTTTACCGCATTAGAAATATTTGTCTTTTGGGAATCATTTATTAACTAGGTCAACTTCACCCTCAGCCACTGTCATTACCAATGGACAAACATCACAAAGTTTCACACTGCACAGGGGGGACGGCAAAGATTCTCTCTATTCGCCATTTTCTTTTTTTAAGATTATTTTTTGTTTTTTTTCCACCTTCAATTGATAGGACAACTCAGATATGAAAGGGGGAAAGAGGGGGAAGACATGCAGAAAGAGCCCGAAGGTCGGATTCGAACCCTGGGCGTCTGCGTCAAGTAATAAACCTCTATATATGGACGTGCACTCTACCAGGTGAGCTAGCTCACCATTTTCATAAAACCGTTAGCAGCAGCCATTCATCAGAACATCTACATAAAAAGGAATCCAAACACCCAAGACACATCATAAGATTAGTCTCTATTAGGGGTGGAACGGTACATGTATTCGTATTGAACCGAAACGGTACGGGCGTCTCAGTTCGGCACATGAATTTAAAGGAACACACCGACATATTGGGACATTAGCTTATTCACCGTAACCCCGACAGTTAGACAAGTCGATACATACCCTTCTCATCTCCATGCGTGTTGTAACTCTGTGTGACGGCTCCACCATTAGCTTAGCCTAGCACAGATCCTGGAGGTAACTGGTTCCAACTAGCATACTGCTCCGAGTAAGTGACAAAATAACGGCAACATGTTCCTATTTACATGTTGTGATTTGTATAGTCACAGCATGTACAAATAACAACGTCACATGAGACACAGCCATCTTCTAACCGTATATAAACTGGGAACTATATTCTCAGAAAGGGAAGCAGTGCTACTTGGGCGGAGTGATACGCTGCAGCTCTGAGCAGAGCTGCAAGCATATCACTCTGCCCAAGTAGCGCTCAGCAGAGCTGCAAGCATATCACTCTGCCCAAGTAGCGCTCAGCAGAGCTGCAAGCATATCACTCTGCCCAAGTAGTGCTCAGCAGAGCTGCAAGCATATCACTCTGCCCAAGTAGCGCTCAGCAGAGCTGCAAGCATATCACTCCGCCCAAGTAGCGCTCAGCAGAGCTGCAAGCGTATTACTCCGCCCAAGTAGCAGTGCTTCCCTTTCTGAGAATATAGTTCTCAGTTTATATACGGTTAGAAGATGGCTGTGTCTCAAGTGACGTTATTTGTACACGCTGTGACTATACAAATCACAACATGTAAATAGGAACATGTTGGCGTTATTTTGTCACTTACTCGGAGCAGTAGGCTAGTTGGAGCCAGTTACCTCCAGGATCTGTGCTAGGCTAAGCTACCGGTGGAGCCGTCAGACAGAGTTACGACACGCACGGAGATGAGAAGGGTATGTATGGACTTGTCTAACTGTCAGGGTTACGGTGAATAAGCTAATGTCCCAATAAGTCGCCGTATTCCTTTAAACGGAGAATACACGGTATAAAAATAAATAAAACTTGCATGCAAATTAATTAATGTAATGCGGAACTACTGTTAGATACGCACTTCTTTAGGGACACGGACACGGACACCTAATCTGCAGCACCACTTAGCTCCTCCCGAGCTCCGCCTACATGTCGAGTCGGTCCAGTCTACATTCATGGTCCAGTCAGATAGTCTTTCTCTATCACTCTGGGTCCAGTGAGTCCACACGAAGCAAAATAGTCCATTCCATATACAACCAAACACGGACGTAGCTGTATCCCTTCTTGCCTCGACCACAAATGGCCTCCAGGCCCGTTTGCTTCGCTGTTAGCTCCGCCGTTAGCTAGTTGTTAGCTCTGCTGTTTGCTCCGTTGTTAGCTGTTAGCTCCGCCGTTAGCTGTAGCGTGTGAAGCTAACGCCAACCTTGATGTCTGAACCAAGGTATGAACCGAACCGTGACTTCTGTGTACCGTTCCACCCCTAGTCTGTATGCAGATGATATACAAATCCTTACCTCATTACTACAAAATGCCACATGACTTCATCTCTGTAGGGGACAGGATACAGCACATGTAAGGAAAAGGGACGTGGGGGTTGTGCTTACCTGTGTGGATTTATCTTTCATACAAGATGGGTAGTGCACATGTGTGTCACGAGGCCACTGCCCAGTGAGGTAAGGTCCAGTAATAGTGCCCTGGGAGGGAGTCCGCCAAGTGGCCCCCAAGCTCCGCACCTGCTGGGATTTTGTCCTTTCAACTGCACAGATAAAAAGACCACAAAGAGAGTGCAACATTAGCTCAATGTAAATTTCAAATAGGCATAAAAGCTCTGATGAACCCCCTGTACACTACCTACCCAGCACCAAACAGCAGACAAGGCTATTGTCACATCCAGTTCCCGCTCTTAGTTCATGTTTTGTTTGGTTTCCCTGACTTCCTGTTTTATTTTGTTAACTCACTGTCTGTCTCTGTTTCAGGTCACTTGTCTTCCCGTCTTTGTCTCTTTCCAGCGTTATCCCTCACGTTACTTTCCCAGTGTTTTTGTAGATCTCTAGCCCGTATTTTGACCATGTCTCTTGCCTGCTGATTTTGTTACCTTCGCCTGTGATTGTACTCTGTACAATAAAGCTCCATTACCTTTTACCCTCTGCTCTGAGTCGTGCTTTTGGGTCCACTGGCTCCATGACAGTTATTCTTAATACCGTGAACCTTTGCACATCCCCTGGAATATCAGAATTCAGTTCAGAGTTCAGGGTAGTGATAGACCGATTATCGGCCCTGGCTGATTATCGGGCCGTTTTTTGGCAGTTTGCAGATTATCTGTATTGGGGTTTTATTTGCCTGATAACCGATAAAGTTAATGAATTAAAAAGTGTGCTACTTTGGCTCGGCTACATCTCTGTGTCTGTCCCTCTGCTTCAGTTTTTCTCACCACTGAGTCTGACTTCATGTCCTGCCCCCCACAACACTATCTGACTCTCTGTTACTGGGGATTATGTTGAAAGTTTCTAATTTATTAAATACTTGCTTAAAGCATTAAAACAAAATCTTAATTTTGACTTAAAGATTTTTATTTTTACTGTAAATGTATATCGGTTCCAAATATCGGTTTCATTAACTACTAATAATCTGTAGCGGCCTTGAAAATCCAGTATCGGTCAATCCTAATTCAGAATTCTTTATTGTCCCTCAAGGGGAAATTTGATTTGCAGTTCGGGGTACAAAAAAACTACAAAACACGATAAACAAGGCATAAAACATCCTAGCAGCACAAGAACAATTTCCTCACTTAAAAGGTGGACAGTGTCAAATAAAATCCCCTGAGATTGTATGGAGAAGTGATTTCTAACAGTGTCACTGTGAAGGCCCAAGTGACACTAATAAAAAATGTGCATTCAAAAGTTGTGCAAGTTAACAGCTTTAATTGCACAAGGAACCAAAGAAAATGTATCCTGTTTGTTTATACTCTAGGGAGCCTATATCTCCACCCAGAGGAGAGGAATGAATGAAAGCTAGTTAGGGACTAGCTGGTGAGTAAAGTCAAACACATTAGGTGAGCTAAGGACCTTCTCCACTGGCTTATAACTCGAGTGGCTGTCATTTGCTCTGGGCCTAAACCTGTTAAAAATATCTCACTAACAAACAAAACTAACAAACAAAGAATGCAGAATGCATTCTACATTAGCCACTAAGAATGGAACTACACTTGTTTTTGACTGGAGCATTCTTGGTCTTAAATGTAAATGTGAAATCACTCTTGTAATTATCAAACAAAAATCAATGCACAGATTTATTAAGCTCCAACAACTGCCAAACTAGGGCTGAACGATTAAAGGGATACTTCACCGATTTAGCATTCAGCTTTGTATCAGTAGAAACCCGGTAGTATTTCTGAATGACCGTGCGTCCCTCCCTCATGTCCCCCTGAGACAGGAAATATCTGCATTGGGGAGTCTGGAAAAAATCTTCCGATGACGTAAAATGAAGATTTTTGCGTCTTTGGGGACATCCTCGTCGGCTAGGTGGGAAGCTAACACTAGCCGGCCACCAGTCCCATCAATCCTGCTTGCAAGTGTCCGTTCATTAAACAACAAACTGGACTACATCCAACTTCAACGATGCTCCCAACGCGAGTTCAGAGACTGTGTTTTTTTCTTTCGTGGAAACATGGCTGAACAACAGTGAACCGGACTGTCCAGCTACCAGGCCTGCTAGCCTTCCGACGATCGAAGCTAGAGATGCTCTGTATGAAGGTGAGCTGTGTTAACACGGACTGGTGCAGAAATGGGGTGATTTGTATCCAACTAACTGCTAACCGCTGGAGTTTGACTGTTACATGGCGACCATTCGACATTCCACGCTAATTCACGGCTGTGTTTATACTCGGTGTTTACAGCCCACCAAGCCTAATGCTGGTATGCTTAGCTGAACTTTACGGAGCCTATAATGTGTGTGTGCACTAAAGGTAGCCTGTTTCGTATGTCGTTATTATATAATGTCGTTTTTATATATTTTAAATGTGTAACACCACTTGAGCCACGATGAAACGTTTCGTGTATATGGTTGAAATAACAATAAACACATTGAGTTTAGTTGAATGCCTCACTGTCTGTCTGTCTGCCTGTCTGTAAATGGTAGGCGTGGCTTGGGAGTGGACTCAAAGCAGCGAAGTGCATTCTGGGATTTGGTGTCTTTCATCCATATGAGCCAAAAACACATTTTCTGGCTTTTCTCGGCCTAGAAGGCACCAATTACAATTTTTTTTTTCACATTTCTGCTACATAAGTGACCCAATTTAAATATATATTCAGCTTTCCAGCGGTGAAGTATCCCTTTAATTGTTTGCAAATTGAAATTTGATCATGTTTTTTTAATCTTCTGTGTCCTCCTTGGCTACAAGCAACTGTGTGGAGGAAGGTTGGGGGTGGTGCGTGCTCACAGAAGGCTTGTATCATGTGGACGCGCCGACAGTGTTGCTGTCATTTTTAGAATTCCTCATGGGGGACTGAGAAACTACGCACTACAGCTTGATGCTAAACTTTTAAAAAAAATAATTAAAAAAAGCAAATCAAATCGTAGTCGCAATATCTGGCAGAAAAATCGCAATTCGATTTTCCCCTCAAAACGTTCAGCCCTATGCCAAACCCTTCCATCAAAATACATCTTCTGAAACATGCTCTATGGTAATATACAATAGCTACATTATCACATTCTGAGGGCAAAAAAATAATGACCACATCTACCAATCCTATGCATGCTCACACATGATGCCTCATCTGGCCAGTGTTCCTGTAGTAATCTGGTGTCTTGGCTTCTGGTCCAACAGTAGATTATCCTATTAAACAAGGTACAGGGCTAGGTCCCTTTATAAATCCACAGGATTACAAGTTCATTCAAGGGACTAAATTCGACTTGGCTGTGATCTTCGTTAAGTAGCTCAACAAGGTTGCTCCTCTTTAGAAAGACTTGTCTAGACCAGTAGTAGCTACTGTAACTAGGCCTACCTAGCACAGAGCACCCAGGCCTCCATTGCTTCAATTCAATTGTATTTATAGTGTCAAATAACAACAGGAGTTATCTCAGGACACCTTAAGGATAGAGTTGGTCTAAACCACACACTATAATTTATAAAGCCCCAACAATTTCCCACGAGCAAGCATTTGGTGGCAAGGAAAAACTTCCTTTTCCCCTCAGATACCTACGGCATCGTGGACGACTACGCAACGGCACCTTTTAATCATATTTTAATCATTTAATAACCATAAGATCGATCGTCTTACTTTTTTCTGTCCCCAGCAGCTAACAAGCTAACGCTAACGAGCATCTCTTTGCTGTCCTTCTAGCCTTCACGGGAGGTTTTGTATCCAGCCTGGAACTTGTGCCTTTTTTCGGGGTGGTTGAGCAATAAATCCAAACTCTTACATCCAAGATCGATAAACGTTATGTCCATAATTTATGATTTTTCAGCCGTATTTCTCCGCTGATCGGCGTTTGCTTCCGTGCTCTGGTTTCCCAGAATGCATTGGGGCTTCGTTATTGTCTGCAAACCAATGGAAACCGGTCTTTCGAGAGCAGAGATCTTCTACGATAGGGAATGATGGCTCACTACAAGCCAGCAACGATGCAACGAAGTGAACAAAAGGTGTTCTTTGACTACAAAGATCGTCTATTCGCTTTGTAACCCGTTCTACATAGAAGGGAGCCTCACTGTTTTGATTTTTTGGATACATTTGGGCCTTTTATGGAGAAATGTAAATAGCTTGTCGTTTATATGTCTTATAATGTTAATTATGTTTATTTTTTCACTGGGTGACTCCAAATATATATATATATGTAGCAGAACTGTGAGTGTTATATAAATAAATATGACATTATTATGTTGATTATTAGCATAAGTGCATGTCATGAGGGCAAAAGCGTTTGGACTTTTTTTGAAAAAATGTAGATATGTTGTCAACTGTATAAGTTATAATGTTAATTTCTTCACAGTTTGACTCCTAATACATATGAGAAGTGATTTAGACAGGAGATTGGCTTAGGTTTTATTGATCTGTGTGTCATATCAATACATATCTGTGAGATTTCAGTTTCCATTTTATTTATTTATTTATCTTTAAGGTCCTACAAAATGGTTTAATATTCAAGTGACCTCACTGCAGCACACATATTCTAATAGCCCAGATTTTCCTGAAAATGGTTGATGTTTCCAAAAACATGGTTGATGTTTTACAAGCTTTTTTAGAAAATAAAACCAGAAAACCAGAGGTTGTCAAACATCCTTCAGGAATCTGAGTGTTAATGGGCAGAAACCTCGGACAGACCCTGACTCTTGGTGGATGGCCATCTGCCGCTCAAACCTGTACCTTAAGTAGCGCTGGAAGTGGCATTCATGTTTACTCCCTGGAGAAACAAGTGAAATTCACCATGCTTTTTGCTCCTCCGGGTGATTTTCCAACATATCTGTGACATCAACAAGTACAAAGCAGCAATAGTGGTTATTTTGGCAGAACTGATAACAGAAGGATGTTGGTGCCTACAGCTCTACCCCGACGGGTAACACGAGCAGCGCTAATAACGCGATTAAACACAAATGATCCCAATATGATCCCGCGATCAAACACGCGATTAAAGTGATGCGAACATTCGCCTCGGTGTGAACTCAGCCCCAAAGTGATTTGCATTCCCACCGGCCAAGTGGCCACAGGGACTGGTAGGAGGGGTAAGGGAGTGACGCAAGTACCGCAACGGTCATTATAACATCGTCACTAGACCTTAGTGCCACAAACAACAACAAAACAGCATGATGGAGGAGAACATCAGAATGTTTCTGTTGTGTCTTGCTGGGATCCTCATAAGGAGTTTGAATGGCGGCGTTTAAAGACTAGGCTGGAGTACATAACAGAGAAACACAGACAATAAACAAAAACAATTTCTTGCCATTTGCATTTGAATGGCCAAGTGACCACAGGGACTGGTAGGAGGGGTAAGGGAGTGACGCAAGCACAGCAACGGTCTTAATTAAAATCAGAAGAGAAATACGCCAAACTATATAAATCCAATGTCCAAATCTATGTCATAATTTAAACAAGTCTCCCGAAGAGAAACAGGTATCTCTCTCTCTCTCTCTCTCTCTCTCTCTCTCTCTCTCTCTCTCTGCGGCCGTGTGTGTGTGTGTGTGTGTGTGTGTGTGTGTGTGTGTGTGTGTGTGTGTGTGTGTGTGTGTGTGTGTGTGTGTGTGTGTGTGTGTGCGTGCGTGTGACGGCGGACCAGGCGCTTGTGGAGTTTAACGGCAAAAAGGCAGTTAACCACACATTCCAGTTAATGTTATGATGGACATGTGTTGTGATATTTAAACAAACAACGGCAAATTAAAAGCCTTTTATTTACTAGACAGGTCTGAGAGTCCGCTAGTTTACAGCAGGGCGTCCCAGGATGACAGGCCGACCGGCGAACAAGCGATCTGGCCGCTTCTCAACTCCGAAAACTTTGAAACAAGAATACGCCAAAAAAGTATTAACTATACTAAATCTAATGTAGGCTATATATGTCATAATTAAAACAAGTCTCCCGAAGAGAAATCTCTCTCTCTCTGTGGCCGTGTGTGTGTGTGTGTGTGTGTGTGTGTGTGTGTGTGTGTGTGTGTGTGTGTGTGTGTGTGTGTGACGACGGACCAGGCGCTTGTGGAGTTTAACGGTAAAAAGGCAGTTAACCACACGTTCCTGTTAATCTTATGATGGACATGTGTTGTGATATTTAAACAAACAATCCGTCAACGGCGAAATAAAAGCCTCTTATTTACGAGACCGGTCTGAGAGTCCGCTAGTTTACAGCTGGGTGTCCCAGGATGACAGGATGACAGGCCGACCAGCGAACAAGCAATCCCCGGCCGCCACCAGCTGGCAGTCCCTTCACTTTATAGAGCTTCTCAACTCCGAAAACTTTGAGGCAAATTGTCAATTTGGCAACGATTTACGGAAGACTGCCTATATTCGAAATCTAAACAGTTCATTTCTCGCCTAAAACTTTGTCAGAAGTGACTTTAATGATGAATAAGATGGTGAAAATTGCTAAAAATGTCCCGCTGTTGCTCTGTCTGCAAGTACAGACGGCACACTGCAAGATCTGGGTTGGCAGTGGGCGTGGCTTATAAGTTCGACCAATCAGGTAGACCTAGGAAAAGGGAAAAGACCCTGCTCTGAAGTAGGAGCTAAAAAAGTCCCGTAATACAGCCAGAGGAACTAAAAAATCCCCAAATTTGTCCGGTGGGAACACGACAAAAAAAGTGTTCTAGGAACGTTTTAGTTCTAGGAACTGCAAAAGTCCCTCCGGTGGGAAAACACCTTATGGTTAACTGCTCTTCAGATCTCTGCAGGGTAAATCCAGACAGCTAGCTAGACTATCTGTCCAATCTGAGTTTTCTGTTGCACGACTAAAACTACTTTTGAAAGTACACATGTTCCACCAAAACAAGTTCCTTCCTGAGGCAATTTTGCAGAGTCACAATTGCTGCGTCTGGTGCTTAGCGCCGCCCAAGAGGATTGTGATTGGTTCAAAGAAATGCCAATAAACCAGAGCACGTTTTTCTCCCATCCCGGGAATGTTGTGTGGACTAACCAGACCAGAACATCTGGCAATGCGAGACTAATTTGTTGCAATACTGTTACTATCAGGAGATGAGTATGATTCATATCATTGTCAATAACAATAATAACAATACAAATAAGGAAGAAGACAGAGGACGAAAATCAGTAGAATCAGTAGAGCCATAAGCTTGTGTGAATTATACAACCACTATGTGTGTTACTGTGTTAGTTACCGGTATTTAGAGATTGTCTGGACTAGAGCTGTCAATCTTCCTCTATAATACCATTCAAATTCCATTTGATATTTTTTTTAATATTCAAATAATATTTGAATATTTAATGCTCAATTGCAGCCTGTTACATAATATGTACTACACTACTCACGTTTATGCATTGTCAATGCCACTATCAGCATGTGGTTGTTGTTACACATTCTGTCCAATAGACTTCTAACATTAGCCTGGCCTTGAGGGGATGCAACTTTGTTTACATTCATTTTCCACCATGAGCACACAAATCACAAATCAACAGAGAACTCTGTAATGAAACATTATCTAACAAGTGTATTACATTGAAGCGGCTCTGTTGTAAAGGCTAACGGTGCTCGGTTAGCACAATGACATCATGTTAGAAAGCACAGCAAAAACAATTTGTCATAAACTAGGTAAGTAACAAACGAACGGCATTAATAACCAAGCCAAATGGTGCTGTCACCACTATTGTGATTTATAAGCAACTTGTTTCTTGCAGATTGTCACGCTACTGAGAATACAGCTATTAGAAGGTAATATATGAAGTTGATGCTAACTCTGACAGCTGTAGGGCAGCTAACATAAACTTTAGCTTTCTCCATGAAGGTCCCAGCTAAGCTAACAATACTATACCTCGCGAAGCAGTTAGAAAACAAGAACGAGCGAACTAATGTTAACATAAGCACTTTGGCTCGGTGGATGTCGATTTTAAAGTCATGAAAACACTATTTCCCATCCTTCTTATGATTTCACTCCCCCTGTACTAACTTTACTCGGTACGTAACGTAAGCTCCGTAATGTTGTACTAACGTTACTGGATACGTAACGTTAGCTTAGACCTCACAATGCCTTGTGTTTCTCACTCCCGCTAAGTTATTATTCATAAGACATGACATGAGTGACACATGCGGGTAGGCCAAGGCGAGAAGAGGGAGATTAGCTAATGTTAGCCAACATATTTATAAAAAAAAAAACACGCGAAACTAGTAATTTCAACATTATAATAGTATTGATTTTTTTACTATTCAAATTATATTTGACTTTCGGTATTCGTTCCAACAGCCCTAGTCTGGACTCTGTGAGGTCATTCTTACATCTGGTTGATGCTGAAAACCTCTGTGGGATAACAAGGTCACCCAGCATGACTTTGAGTCATATGACCATCTCAAACCGCAGAGAAAACGCTCCCACCAGGGGCTAATCAATTATTCAGAAGGCTCTATTTAAAAGACCGTTTCACAGGTTTTGCATCTCATTTCTATATCAGGGCTCCAGACTAACTTTTTACATTGACTGCACTAGTGTGCCAAATGTTTTCATTTGGGTGCACCAGTGTTGTGTCCTGTTAATGCTGTTAATCCTGTAGGTGAACACTAGGGGTGCTAGAGTGCACAATAGGTTATACAAGTGAATGTTACGTACGAAGGAGAAGAGGAATAATAAAATTGGAGAATAGCAGTTATGCATGTCTCTTGGCTCGTACTTGAAATACCTTCAAAATACCACATTTTGGCAACGAGGATGATATTAACGTGCCTTTAACTACACCGTTCATGCCTTGCCCAGGCGAACCAGCTATTGCTTTCCCTACATGGCTGAAAATGTTCGAGAATTACATGCTAGCAATCGATACTAACGGAGAGAAGTGGCCCGACGTGAGACGGCGCGCGATTCTACTCCATGTACTTGGCGCTCAGGGACAAAGACTGTTTTACGCACTACCGGATACAGGTACTACATATGCTACTGCAGTGGATGGACTTAAAAAAAACACTTAATTCCTAAAGTAAATGTGACTGTGGAACGTCACAAATTTCGCTAGAGAGCACAGCGACCAGATGAGTTGATAAACCAGTATCTAGCTTCATTACGTGAACTAGCTGCACTGTGTGAGTTTGATGGCAAATAAACCATCATGCCCTGCTGCTAAAGTGACGTGCAATTAATGTGGAAAAGTGGGACATTCTTCCAAAATGTGTTGATCTGGACAAAAGGAGGTGCGTGAAATAGTGATAAACGAACTGACTGTACTTTTAATAGTGATAAACGAACTGACTGTACTTTTAATGACAGGTACTGTGCAAGATAAAATTCTCTGTACTGTGCAAGTGAATGCAAATGGACACTGTCACGATATTGAGCTAATAGTAGATACCGGTTCATCAGTTTCTATCATTCCAGAGAGCACTTACCAGACTCACTTTCCTACATGTGAACTTTCTGAGCCTGCATAGAACCTGTTTACATATTTAAGAGAGAAAAAACCTGTTAAAGGGTGTATGCATGCCACAGTTACTCATGATGGGCATTCTACCACAGGCTCATTTGTAGTGGTAAAGTCAGGCACTGCTCTATTAGGACTGGATCTAGTTGCGGCGTTGCACATGCGTATTGAGGGCTGAAAAGTTGTTAAAGATGACAGCTCTGATGATCCTACTGCACCAAGCACAATACCACAGAATGCATCCAAGATCCAGTTTTTTGTCAGTTCGACGGTCCAGTGAGCGAGTCAGAGATAGCAGCACTAAAGGACGAGTATGGCGAGTGGTGGTGACCCACAAGGATTCCCCGCCAGCCTCTTATGATCGCCAGTTTGGGAAAACTTCAAGACTGTATGGCTGCAGCCTGGAGCCTTCTGCCTGGTGCCGGCCCCGCCTCGAAAACTTCGGTCTTCGGGTCAGTTACAGTAGTACAGGCGAAAGAGTGAGGACTGTGTGTCGCCGTTTTTCAGCAGTTGTCGGGTATGTGAGTGGAAATACATCTAACATGCTAATGCATATCCAACACCATCACCCAGATGTCCCAATCACTGAAACGAGACAAAAATTGTCCAACTTCCTCCCTACAGTGCTTAACCAGCCTTTAGATGCACATACAAATAGTGCCAAAAATCAAAAGCAATTGGAATTTACATGACATCTTCAATGTGCCCGTATTCACTCGTATTTGCTGTATGTACTTGAATCTCGTTACAACATGCCATCCCGTCCACATATTTTTTTGTTTGTTATTATTCTATGTAATTTGCATTTTCATAAATAAGCGATGCTGTATTTTCAGTTTCATAGCTGATTGTCTTATTTTATTTACAAGTTCCACATGGAGTCTGGAGATGATGTGGGGTACTTATTGTTTACTGTTTAAACAATCTTACTTTACATAGGCTACTTGAGGCTGTAGCAGCTAGCTCAGGGGAGAGACTGTATGACACAATACAAAATTTTGCCTTCTGCATTTTTGTTTTGATTTTCCCTCCATTGTACCGAACCGTGATGTCTGAACCGAAGTATGAACCGAACCGTGACTTGTGTGTACCGTTCCACCCCTAGTTTTCATTAAGGGTGCTCCGATCAGGATTTTTGGGGCCGATCACCGATCACCGGAAGACGTATCGGCCAATACCGATCACGATCACCAATCGCTTTTATGAAGTGAAAATTACGCCATTACGTAACAGTCACACATGTTTAGAGAATGTATCAGTAATTGTTTGGCTTTCTGATCTAGCTCAAAATCTAAAAAATTGTCCTTTCAATCACTGCAGACATTTCTTTAGCGCGCACACACACACACACACACACACACACACACACACAGAGAGAGACCGACAGACACACACACCGACACACACACACGGGGAAACAGCTGTTTGAGTGGGGCCAGAGCTGCAACACCGCTCTGCCTTAGCGTTAGCTAACTTTGAAAACTCCTCATACTCCTTTCCGTGACTAACCTTCAAATGTCTGATGAGGTTGGTGGTGTTGAAATGTCTTTGGAGCTTTCCGCCTCGTGGTATTTCCTTGGCACACACGTTGCAAATCGCTAATGTATTGTCTTTTTCCCAGATAGCAATGAGTCGGCGGACCAGCAGCGGTGCTCCAGAGGCAGTAGAAGCGTCAGAATGGCGTAATCGCAAACACGTTTGCCGGCGCACCACCGGTGGCAGACGCTTTTTAAAAGCGGTAGCCGCCTTCCTACCGCCTTCATTCCGCAGCCCGCGGGCCAACTGCTGTTCTGCCACCGCTCAGACACCTTGTAGAACTGCCAGACCGGTGAATGTAGGGAGGCCGCCGTTTTAGCTCCATGTAGAAAATGTTCTCACGAGTAGTGCGCTCCTAATACATCCGTAGATGTAATACATCTGATCGGTCTATCTGATCGGCCTTTATGGAGACCACCGACCAAACTATTTAAAGCCATTATCGGCCAATACCGATCGGTGACCGATCAATCGGAGCACCCTTATCTAAAATCAGCGTTTAACGTTGACGTTTGTTTAAGCCATTTTACATGAGAGGGTTTAATTTCGAGGTCCGAAAGGCTCATCACTGAAGTGTAGGCCTCCTCAAGTGTAATATTGTGATCATACAACAACAGTTACCAACAAAATAAGTGATTAATCTGTATTCATATTGTGGAGCAATTCGCTCTTGAAATACAAAAAAACAGACAGGACTTGTATCCCTCCCACCCTCACAATATATATTAACACAAAACTGTGTTACAAAAAAAAGTGTAATGCCTTGTCAGCAATTCTTTTATAAAAAACTCGATTTACGATTCGATTTTTCCATTTAAAACAAAATAACTGCCAACTGTAAATATATTTTAAAATTATATATTTATTGTATTTAATTAAAGTGCATCAACATAAACAAAATTGCAAAGGCAAACCCTTTCTCTAACTTAAAAGTCAATGTGCAGTGTGCAACAAAGATTGTTAAACATCCAAATTATTTATACTGTATTTGGATTGAGCTAATAAAACAAGAGGGAGCCACAGGGAGCGTGCTACGGAAACCCTGAAGGAAGATTTGGCGAATGCAAAATATATGTACGCTATACTGAAGAGGGGGAGAAAAAAAATCAAAAAAATCGATTTTTGGAAAATATGAATCGATTTGACCTACCAACTCGATTTTTAAATCAAATCGATTTTTTTCCCAGCCCTACTGGCATTGCTAACAATAGCTAACCTGTATGGGGCTAATGAAAAAAATGAAAAATCTGACTTTCATCTCGGTGTGACGTTATTCCCAGCTTTGACTCCCAAGTTCCGAGGTAAATTATTACAACAGCTACATGACACACGCCACTATATTGATGAGGACTGGCAGGTTAAATCGGCCGTCCTAAACACAAAGTATACCAGGCAGACACACAGCTGATAGCCACGTAGGTGGATGCATGGAGGCTCAGACGCTGCGGTTCCAGGAAAGTGGCTGCATATGTCCATGACAATGCACGGGACATTGTGGCTGTGTGACCGGTACACATCCGCAGCTCTCCACAGAATGTGTGTCCATTGTCAACGGCAGTTCCATGCTTCCCATTAATTTCTATTGAAGTAGCTGTGCAATGCATTCTGGTAGCGCCTCGGGGACTTTTAGTACATGTCCATAAACGCGTTGTTTTAACGGAAGGGATCACCCCGTCTACCAGCATGTACGCTAGCGGGCTTGCCACCAGTTTCTTTTCAATGACCACTGACAAGCAAAGAAAACAGTCTACACCAGGGCTGGACTGGGACAAAAAATCGGCCCGGGCATTTTTGGCCCAGGCGGCCCACACCCACCGTGATTGGTCAGAGACATTCCCTGCAGACAGTCCTCTTAAAATATGCGTCCATTCTATGATATGAGTTGCCTAGTGTTCTGTGTTCATGTGATGGTTTTGGATCCTTCAAGAGGTCTCAAGACTTATCTGTTGATCTTACACTTAAATAATTAATTATTATAATTAATTCATTCTTAGAGTTATGATTTATATATTTATGGTATTTTTTATTATTATTATTGATATTTGATATTGTATTGCCATTATTGTTATTATTACTATTTTGCTTAATATTGGCTTAGCAACTTTTAAAAACTGTTTAGCCTACTGTTAATTTTAACCATTGTAAGATTCATATTTTGTCGCTTTAGACAAAAGTGTCTGCTAACTACAATAACCATAACCATAACCATAACCCTTCCCAAAAGCTACAATAAAGCTGGGAGTAGTATATGCCCTGGAAAAGAGAAGCAGTGTACTCACTCACTTTTGATTGGCGACCTGGAGGCCATAGGGTAGCCTACACAATGTCCATACTCAAGTGCAAGTCATTGCCAAAGATAAAGTTTAAAGTATAATTTCAAATTATTTAACAACATTTAAGTATACAAGTGTATTGTCAGTAAAGTCAATCAAAATGTTGCCTTGGCCCACACCAATGAACAAGAAAGATTTTCTCTAACAAGGTAACCTTTAAAAGAGTGAGAAACAGAGAGAAATGTCAGCTAAGTTAAGGTATAATTCATTTAGCTTAAATCTCTGGGCAATGTAGAGAGACAGCTGTACACATAGTATACATGAGCCTAGTAGAACAGGCTGTATAGATCACAGACTTCAGCTACCCAACAGGCCAACCCTTAAACAGTTAGGTTACCTGACAGCCACTAACTTTAATGTTACTGCCAAAATGCTTGTTGTTATTATAACGCACGCACGCACGCACGCACGCACGCACGCACGCACGCACGCACGCACGCACGCACGCACGCACGCACACAACCTGTTAATTCACGTACTTCTTACAGTCGTCAACTAGGCCTACTCTCTCTTCCATCTGTTCCTCCCTCTCTCTCCCGTGGCCCTGATCGCTCTCCTCCTCCTCGGCCTCTTCCCTGTCATCATGATGTTGTTTCTGCTTCTCTGTATAGCCAGCCACCTCTCCTCCTTCCTCTACTTCAGGTAGCCTAATGCTGATGTTGAAGCAGCTACTACAGCCCCAAACATGTCAGACATGTTGGCACATTTTGAGGCATTCGCCTGTAGATACTTAATATTTTTCTCCTGTAATTTCTGTACACATCGCTTGCGTATGGGGTTCCGTGGTCGTTTGTCCATTTTAACGTGGATGCTAAACTTCCAGCATATTATAACGTTTACAGCTCGTGTCTCAGGGCCGGGAGTGGGGAAGGGTGTTCCTGGATTTGATTGGGTTAGGTCTAGCTTAGGACTGTAGTTGAGCTGATTCCGGTTTCCAACTTCGCCCCAGGGATGTCAGTTAAAACACGGACGGAGACAATTATCGCTCTTGACGCTTTATTACATAAGGCAACAGTACAAAATGGGCGTGGGTAGCTCTGCTATGGCTGTGTGGCTATGGCTGTGCTCTGTGGTTCTGCAAAGAAACAAATAACATTGTGAAGGCTACCATACACAATGCATATGAAGTATACATATAGGCTAGCAAACAACAACAAACCCACTATTAATTACACTATATCAATGTAATGTAACTACTGCAGCATAATACAATACAATAATAATACAATAATGTAGCTAAATACAAACGTGAGCAAAGAGCTTCCAACAATCTGCATTATAAATCAACAGCCACGTGCAACAGGTGATTAATACAAACATCGAAATTACCAGCTAACTTACTTAAATGTACAAGAACTACAGACCAATACAACAACAGGCCCAAATGAACTGACAACGTAAGCTATATATGGGACGCACAGTTCTCAAAGACGCACACACGCGAGCTCAACTGATTATCCTCTGGACGCACACAGTCTCTTTTCTCTTTCTCCCACTTTTCTCTCCGTGTGGCGCGTGCGCCCGCTCGCAGTAAGGCGCGTGTCCGCGCTACCCCCCGGCATGCAGCCACAATCAGTCCTGACAGACGGACTTTTGTACAATTACCGAATGGGCCGCTGTCAGTTATCTATGGGCCGGCGTGGCCCAAAAAAATAAAAAAATTAAAACAAAGGCCTACAAATTATATCGGCGATTCGGCCCAAAAGTGCGTCGGCCCACCGGGAAAATGCCCGGTATGCCCGATGGCCAGTCCAGCCCTGGTCTACACTCACCTACAACTGCGATGGCTGCTCACGGATTTCAAAACCGACCATAATGGTGGCTTGTTCGGAGCTGAGCCGGCCGCTCCTCATCTGCATAAAGTTGGCTGGATTCAACTTTATGCAAATGAGGAGCGGGAGACTCAATGCCCCGCTTATCAAAAGTCCCCAGAATGCATTGTACAGCTGCCTCCATAGAAATGAATGGGAAGCATGGAAATTATGCTGACAATGGACCATTTGGAGAAGCCTCCGTCGTTAAAACTTTAAATCATTTCGACCAGCTTACCATTCATTAGGGCTGGGTATAGTTCAAATTTTTTCGATCTGGTGCCAATTTCGATACCTTAGTTTCAATACCGGTTCCTAATAGGGATGCACCGAACCCAGAGTTCGGGTTCAAATTCGGCCGAACTTTGGGCTTTTTGACAGAGTTCGGGTACTGCCAAACTTTAGAATTTTTTTCGACCGAATCGAACGCTACCAAAAAAGAGTAACAAGAGACAAAACTCGAGAAAAAGAGGCGAACGTTGTATTGAGTTTCTGCTCTTACCAAAGAGTATAGAAGTAACAAGAGGCAAAACTCAATAGAACGTTCCATTGCAAACAAACGCACCCATGACAGAGCTGCAGCGCCGCCATCTTGGACTGAACTATCTTGTTACTTCCACTACTCTTTGTAGAGTTACGTGGTCGACGTAATGATGTAGGTGGAGCTAGACAGAATGCAGTAGCAAAGCCGAGCAACTGCAGTAGGCTGTGAGAAAGTGAAAATGGAACTTGTGAGTAGAAAAAGTGTTGTTTGGCAGTACTTTCAGTCAAAAGAAGGTGATTCAAGTAGAGCTACATGTTCAATTTGCAATGCTGATTTGTCTCGTGGTGGCAAGGACAACACACAACATCACCGCTGTTAAGACATTTGTACCACCGGGATACATTGGTACAGATGACAGATTGGAGAATATGCAGGACACTTTATTACAGACGGAATACTCGACACACTACGTGAGCTCTGCCTGCTACGGAGACCAGCACCTCAGCCAGCCATGTAGCTGGATGCCGCTAGCCGGTGTGCGGAAAAGCAGGATGAGGGCAAGGGGCAGGAGTTCCAGCTAGATGGAAAGCTAACGGCACCTGTCCCATCCATCTTGCTGGCAAGTGTCCGCTCATAAGACAACAAACTGGACTACATCCAACTTCAATGAAACTTCCTACAAGAGTTCAGAGACTGCTGTGTTTTTGTTTTTGTGGAAACATGGCTGAACAACAGTGTACCGGACTCCGCTATCTAGCTAAAAGGCCTGCTATCCCTCAGATGCTGCTCTGTCGGGTAAGAGTCGTGAAGTTGGGGTTTATTATTGGACTGGTGCAGAAATGGGGTGCTTGTATCTAACTACTGCTAACTGCCTGTGGAGTTTGTGATTGTTAAATGGCGACCATTCTACATTCCACGTTAATGCACAGCTGTGTTTATACTCAGTGTTTACATCCAAACAAGCACTAATGCTAGTATGCATTTGCTGAACTTTACGAAGCCTATAATGTGTGTGTGCACTAAATGTAGCCTGTTTCGTATGTCGTTTTTATATAATGTTGTTTTTATATATTTTAAATGTGTAACGCCACTTGAGCCACGGTGAAACGTTTCGTGTATATGGTCGAAATGACAATAAAACACACTTTTGACTTGACTCAGTTGACTGCCTCTCTGTAAGCGGTAGGCGTGGCTTGGGGGTGGCCTCGTAGTGAAGTGCATTCTGGGATTTGGTGTCTTTCATCCACGAGCCAAAAACATTTTCTTTTCTCGGCCTAGAAGGCACTAATTTCTGAATGTTTTTCACATTTCTACTACATAGGCTAGGTGACCCAATTTAAAGATATATTCATCTTTCCAGTGGTGAAATATCCCTTTTAAAAATAAAATAAAAGATAAAAGATGGGAGTAGAGGATGGGAGTAGAGGATGGGAGTAGAGGATGGGAGTAGAGGATGGGAGTAGAGGATGGGAGTAGAGGATGGGAGTAGAGTTCAGTTCGTTTCGGGGTTCGGCAGAATCTTAACGAGTGGGTTCGGTATTTGGCAGACCCCCAAAAATCTGGGTTCAGTGAATCCCTAGTTCCTAACGATACTTTTTTCGATACCATATGTTTTAAAATCCATTTCAACATCAACAAAAATACATTAAACACAAAACTTTTATTTTTCAGCTTAATTATCAAAATTACCAAATTCTGTAACACTGCTTACTCAGAGTAACATTATTAATAAAACTAGTTGTGCTTTTTGGATAGGGGTGCACCAGTCAGAAACAGCCAAAATTAACAAAAAAGAGAAACCTTTTTGCCACAACATGAACATATTATAAATAATAAATAAACAATGTGTACAGGCTAATATTGAACTAACTAAAATGCAAAGGAATGTAAAGAACAAAGATTACTTTTTAGTGCAAACTGCATAATGACACAAACCTTTAACAATAAACTATGTGACTGCCCTGTTGTCAAAATTGAACTAATGAAGAACTAACTTAAGTGCAAAGGAATGTAACTGAATTGCCTGAAAGCTGCTGTAGAAGTAAAGTTGCCTTGCCTTACAACCTCAGCCTGACAGTCAGTCATCAGGGCACACTGTTGTGTCTGCTTGTCTCAGAGGAAGTGTAATGGCCAAAATATGCTTGACTCATTGAAGGTGGTGCACGCCGATGTGACGTTAAAATTACGTAATTTCCTGCCTGCTCGCCCGAATTTAATCGCGCGAGCACAGGTCTCTATTTTTTTCACCGGCGCGTGACAAACCGGAAACAGGAAGCTTGAACGAGCTCCTGGACAACGTGATGCCAGGACTCTCAGAGTGACTGCAAGTCTCTCTGGTAAACTTACTGGGTTAAGATGAGTTCTTTTATGGTGAATGAAAGGCCGTTCCCAATGTGGCGCACGACATTGTGACGTCACGGGAATGCCGTAACTGTTTATACTTGAGCTGGTGGTCGCGACACTAGTTGCAGTCTTCTCCTGAACAGAGGTGGTGCTAAGGAGGAAAGGCTACTGACGTTGCTCTTTCTACAGACTAGAAGAAGAAGAAAAAAACAAAAAAAACAACGGCAGAACTGGCAGCAGCATTGACCTCAATGCTTCGATTGACTGGATGAGCTACTTGTTGGGATCAAGCCTGTCATTCACCATAAAAGAACTCATCTTAACCCAGTAAGTTTACCAGACAGACTTGCAGTCACTCTGAGAGTCCTGGCATCACATTGCCCAGGAGCTCGTTCATGCTTCCTGTTTCCGGTTTGTTGTATTTACATAGTTAGTAGCTGACTTTACAAGCAGACTTCTCTATTGGCTATTGAAACAGGTGGTGTCCCTTACGTTCTAAAACCAGCCTCTGGAGACTCGACCAGCTGAGTCACAGTGACACCATCAGCTGGCTTGAGTCGAGCTGAGACGGGCCGGTTCAGACCGCTGAAACTTTTCTCTGCAACGTTCTTAATGGTTTTGTCTCGTCACGAATCTTTGGTCTGAACTAGGAACTAGGCTTAATGTCCGCGCGTGTAACATATATATATATATATATATATATATATATATATATATATATATATATATATATATATATATATATATATATATATATATATATTAGTAGTGGGAATAGATAAAAAATTTTTATCTAGATTAATCTCACTGTAAAATTAATCTAGATTAAAATGGCTAATTTAAATTCTGCCCAAAGGCATTCAGAATATGTGTGCTACCCAAATAATGACTAAAAGTAAGTCTCTGAGAACGGGTATCTCAAGCCAGGCGGCACATTAGACCAGGGGCTCATCTCCTGTTTCCAAAATGCATCACAAACTGCTTGAAAAAGCTGTTCTGCTATGATAATTGGTGATGAAAATAAATCATGTTCAATAAGATGTAGCCTACTTGTGTTTACTACAGTGTTTCTGCGGTGGCCTTTTTCAGTCGCGGAAAATACTTTTCAATATCATCTGGGATGAAGCAGCAAACATTCAGTCTAAGAGTAAAAAAATGACATAACATTATTTATAATACATTTATTTGATTCACAGCTGCTACTTATAGTGTTTTGACCTCGACAATCCAACTGCATTTTACCGCAAACATGCAACTAGTTAACTTTCTAAAGTGGGCGAAATCGCTTGTTTGCTAAGAGTCGGGTCGGGACTCTAACATTAACACACTGGCAGACGCAAGTGAAAGAGAGACGGAGGACAGCATGGAAGTAAATATGCTACTGAACCAATAGCTGCATGTTTTAAATAGCGGTAAAAAAATTAATAAACGCAAGTGCGGTGGGCGGTGTTGATTGTGAGGCGCACCGCATAGACATTAGTCTATGTGTGGGAAACACTGTTACTAACTGTTTATCCATCCATCCATTGTCGTCCGCTTATCCGGTGTCGGGTCGCGGGGGGAGCAGTTCCAGCAGGGGACCCCAAACTTCCCTTTCCCGACCCACATTAACCAGCTCTGACTGGGGGATCCCGAGGCGTTCCCAGGCCAGGTTGGAGATATAATCCCTCCACCTAGTCCTGGGTCTTCCCCGAGGCCTCCTCCCAGCTGGACGTGATGAACTGTTTTACAGTCAGTTGGCTGTATACATCCGCGCTAAAATATCAAGGTGAAAGTCATCATAGCTTGCGTAGTATCCTATAGACCCAGCTCCCAACCCAACTTTGAGAATAGATTAATGGCGATATTTTTTTTATCGCCCGATAAGAGTCTCACGTTAACGCAGCACGTTAACGCCGATAACGGCCCACCACTAATATATATATATATATATATATATATATATATTAGGGCTGGGCGATAAAACGATAACAATATGTATCGCGATAGACATGTAATCAATATCAATAAAAAATGCGTTCGATAAAAGTTCAATAATTTTTTTTCTTCGTCGGAAGAAACCAGAGGTTTCAAAGCAAGTTTGGTTGCATGAACAAAGGCACTCGCTCTCTGGTAGCCTAGCAACGTAGGGAGTGACACGCTAACAGCCAATCATGTAACAGTATTGTGTTTGGTTGCGCCATATCGTTGTCTCGTGTTGGATTCTTCAATAACAGAACCGCCGTGGAGTGATAAGTGGAAAATGCGTGCTGCAGTGAGCGCGGAAGTTCTTGATGAAACGGGAAACGTCAACTCGCCAATATGGCAGTTTTTTGGATTTTATAAGTCTGACCGTAGTCAAACTTATAATGTCATCTGCAAATTATGCAAGACCATCGTCCCCAGCGCAAACCTGTTTTACCACTTCAGCCGCGCTCACCGTTTGGAGCACAGCCGTATTCGCCAGCAACGTCCAACAACATCTGCAGCTGGAACCCCGCACAAGCAGCAGAGCACCACGGAGAGGTACTCTGCATCAGTGCCTTATGACGGTAAAAGCTAAACGGTACAAATAAATAACGGAGGCAGTGGCATATCATATAGGCAAAGACATGCTTCCGCTGAGCACTGTTGAGAAGCCAGGTTACCACCCCCCCCACCATGTACGGTTTAGGCTGTACCGTGACTGTTAGACGGAGAAAAATAATAACTGTTACTGTGCTGTACCAGGTTTGTTTTTTATGTTACTGATGTAAAGTCTACCTCAGTTTTATTTCAATTTCTCCTATGTTTACAAAACACTGCACATATTTTAAAACACTTCATTCACCAGAAGTGTTCATTGTGATTTTAGACTTATGTTTATATTTGAATTATTTGAGTGTTTTCCATGGTTGTGTTGACATTTCTGCTTTTATAACTGAGGGGATTATAATCGGAGGAAGGTTAAGCTTAAAATAAAAACGTTTAAATTGAATACATTTTTTTCTCCTGGTCCTTATTTTAAATAGGTCATAAAAAAATCAATAATTATCGATATCGACTGATATGAATTACTTATATCGTGATACAGTTTTCAGCCATATCGCCCAGCCCTAATATATATATATATATATCTTATGTCAGACAGTGATGGCACTAGCAGCCCTCCTTAAGCTATCTCTGTGTGTTTATTGGTTGTTGGCATGTGTCCAGAACACCATGCTCAGTACCACCCTGGCTTGATTCATGCCCCACCTTGGAAACCCCGATCAAATTGCCCTAGACACGCCACTGCTACCAGCAATGATATCTAAGACTGGAAAGATACAAAGTCAAGTGCATATCGTAGCCTGTAATATTTTAATCCAAAACAGATCTAAACCATTAGAGCTAACAGGTCTTCACAAGAAAATGAAGTGAGATGTAGTAGCCATGACACATAGCTACTGTATATGTTGACTGGATTGCAAAAACACTATAAATACATTGTAGTATTTGCAAAAAGATTGTATTCCTCTTTAGATAGATTAGATAGATTAAATTCTCATTCATTCATGTTTGACAAATAGTATTTCTTATATGTGTGTGTGCATATTGCAGAGGCTGGCCTGCCTACCCAGAGGGCTCTGTTTATGTCTCACTCACTGCTAGGCCCCAATGTTGCCATAGAGCTACCAGCTGACGACATTTTTTTTCCACTTCAATGATGGTAAACAACCTAAACGTAACGAATTAATACTAAGCTTTCAGTGTTCATAGCAGATTCTGAAAATATGGCTAATCATCGTATGATGTAGATCAGTGAGCCCTAGTTATCTACGACAGAGGAGCTGCATCATCACCACACAGGCATCCATATCCTGACATATTTACCTCATCGTATCGTAGCAGCTATAATGCCAATGTAATGTAATAACAACTGCATTAACTTATTACGTTTGAATCGCAATTGTAACACACTGGAATAATACACCAAAACAACTTAAACTGTGGTGTGCTAAAATATTACTGATACTATAACGTTAATACAAATTGGAACAAGGTTGCGGGAGCTACTGTGGAAATATAGATTATATTGCGTATGTATTATGTACCTTCTCGATGTGTATAGCATCAATTATCAGATCCCTAATGTATTCTGACCTAATTAGAAAGCTAGCAAACTAGCCTAGCATCTGGCTCCGATATGGATAGTTAAATCTTAGCAACAGAGAGAACGGCTCGCTATATTGAATCTTGCTACGGAAAGAATGACATTTTGAGAAGGTCTGGATATTGGGAAAGTTATACAAACTATAAAAAATCCCACAGCCTTTGTCTGAATAATGACAGTTCACTTTACAATTCGGTACACGTTAAATGAACAAAACTGCGCTAATTTGAAATAAAATGTAACATTTTGAGCAGCTTCGCCTTCTATTTCCACTGGCATCCCTTACCAAAACACAACGTGGCGTCCGATGGCGAATGTTGGGGAAACATGTTAAAGTTGAGGTTTTATATAAATGGAATGTTGGACAGTGAATTAAAATGAGGCCGAACTTAAGAATGCCATGCATTTTTTCGGAAACATTATAGTCTCTCATTTGAAATTGCACGTATCGTGTCCATTAATCGCCGAAACCATCCAATTGTCAGATTTGTAAAGCTAGTTTGGCGTGACGTTCGCGACATATGAGACAGAACGACACCTAGCACAAGTTAGCACCAAGCTATCTGAACGAGAATGGGTGCATTAAAGCTACAATTTATTTACTTTAAAAGACAACATTACCTTTGGAAACAGGCGAGTAGGGAGAGCGTTCTGGTGAGCTCCTGCTGTCCGACGGTGAAAGTCTCTGCCTGGGGACCAGCCTGCTGTCAGAGCCGCTTCCACCCGGGTTGGCGGGACTGGAGCAACGGGACGTCGTCGGTCCTGTGCTGCTCCCGGCTACTGAGGGGCAGCAGGAAGCAGAGCGGGTTGGGCTGTGCTGATTTCCACGCAAAAGCTGGTACGGCACCGTGGCGCGGATAGGCTGCAACCGGACCGCGGTGGTGTTGCTGCTACAGGAAGAGAAGGCTGTGGGGGAGCCACTGTGTTTAACCCGCTGCTGGGATGAGTTGGCTGGTGATGCTGACATATCAGTCCACGTTCAGTTAATAGCGTTGTTTAGGTAACAATATGAGTGGTACAAGTACAATAGTCCTGTCATTTAAACAGCTCACAACCAAACTTTATGTGTTTTTTTAGCACACGACCTAACGTTATCCATTTTAACAAACTTTGCCAGCTACCAACGTTTCTGGAGTTACACACATCCTTCACTTTCACACTTCGTTTTCCGTGTCTGACTACACATACAAATAGCCCCTGTACTGTTAAGCGACGTTCTGCCTAAAAATGTTATGTACGCGTTACTTCATATTGGTCATGTTGTCAAACTCGTAACTCCTGACTCACCAAACACAATTTCCAAGACCGCAGTTGTCAGACTCATTTGACACAACTGACAGAAGGGGTTGGACAATGGGTGGGACCAAAACCCTACAACTACTTTCTGATTGGTGCTGAACTACTTCCTGGATATGTTGATTGGGTGTTCTTTGGATGTATTGAAACTTGGTTGGTGACCACCTGATAGAGGCAATAAGGTGCATTTGTAATACTGTATGTGTACCGAGGGTGCTGCATACCATAAGTGCATATACCCTTAATGGGCATTTAAAAAGAATATAACATTATAACCTGTGTCAAAATTTACTCACAAGTGTATCAAGCAAGTGAACTTTCTTCTCAAACATATTCAAGATTTATATTTTAACAGAGGTTAACTTAACATCACAGACATTACCAGAAATAATGTATGTTCTGTTCTTGCTTCATTCTAAATAAAGAAGAAAAAACAATTCATCCTTGCGATTTTCTTTTCCGATGTGTACATTCCAGAGATGGGATAAAGTAATTGTTTAGTAAGTCGCAAGTACATCTCAAGGCTAAGCTATAAAAGTTTAAGTGAAGTCAAGAACAAGTCAAGACCAACAAGTCCCAAGTAAATGCGAACAAGTCCCAAGTCAAGATCAACAATTCCCAAGTCAAGACAGGTAAGTCCCTGAAGAACAAGTCCTACGTCAAGGCTAACAAGCCTCACATTAGACCATCAAGTCACAAATCAACGCTGACTTGTCCTAAGTCAAGGCTAGCAAGTCCAAGATCAAGACCGGTAAATTCCAAGTCTAATCCTGCGTCAAGAACAATAATTCCCAGTTCAAGATCAACAAGTCCCAAGTCGAGACTAACAAGTCCAAAGTCAAGATCAGCAAGTCCCAAGTCAAAATCAACAATCTCGCTTGGTGTGACAGTAACATTATAGTTTTCTTAGTCTTGCTTTGCCAGACCTTCCTCCACAGCGCTGTTTATTGGCATTTCTTTAAACCAATCACAATCGCCTTGGGGAACTTGTAGTTTTAGTCGTGCAACTCAGATTGGACAGATAGTCTAGCTAGCTGTCTGGATTTACCCTGCAGAGATCCGAGGAGCAGTTAAAGGACAATTCTGGCGTAAAAATTAACCTAGGGGTTAATAACACGTGTACCGAGTCGACCGTTCTCTGGGATATGTTTTCATGCTATAGACTATAGTTTTCTTTACCATCGAATAACTACAATTGCCATAGAGGATACTATTGTTGTTAGTTATGTAGTTTTGTGCTATCTGTATGTCTGTCATACTTTGTTTACTAACAAAATAAAAATAAAGTTACATAAAAAAAAAATCAACCAGTCTCCCATTAACGCCATCAAGTCTCAAATCAAGGCATACATTTTCCAAATCAAAGCTAGCAATTCCCAGATCAAGACAGGTACACCTCAAGTCGAGTCCTGTATCCAGAACAAGTCCCAAGGCAAGTCTCAAATAAAGGCAAGTAAGTCTCTCTCTCACTCACACACACACACACACACACACACACACACACACACACACACACACACACACACACACACACACACACACACACACACACACACACACACACTCAAGTCACAAAAATGAAGACTAACGAGTCCCAAACTTTGTGTTCACCATATTTAGGAAATTCACCCACATGATTTGTTTTTAAAATTTGTATTTATTACATTAAAATATACATTTCTAGTGTGCCACCATGTTGTTATTCCTGCAAATGTTTTGCATGGTGCCGTTCATACACATAATAGCTACAATAACCGTATCATAAGTGCATTATTTGCATGAAGTGCAAACAATATGGTATTAATGTAAAGTATTACCTAGAAAATGTATTTCTTACCACAATACTATTTGTTATTTCTATCCTGATAACAAAATATATTTTGTTAAATTACATTAAATTAAATGTATTTAATGTTATATAATCAATGATAAAAAACATGTCCCTTGTACACAGAGACAGCCATAAGTTAGACAATGCTCTTCAAATTTATTTGTAAAGTCCATCCACAGTTACAACCAATTGAATACATGGCCAGCATCAACAGATACATACTTTTACTCAGAAATAAGATGGTTTAACAGAGACAACTTTAGTTGGAGTTAACAGGTAGCTAAGTATGTAAGTATATTGACTGTTTATTAAAAGGCACAACAGGTTTGAAGAGACCACATTTGATTATGTACAAACAAAACGTACAAATACAGTATTTGGTAAATTCCTGGCTGAAATCTTGACTCTATGCAAATTTATTTCCTCTTCTCACGAAAAGTTCTATGCTCATAAAAGCTCATATTTACAACATGACTCAAAGGAAAATCACTCTGGTAGAGACGTCAATTGACCCAATTCTATGTAATCTGTTGAGAACATAATTCAAACCAGAATGCAAACGTCAATCTAAATCAAGAACAGATGAATGAATGCTGAAGTGAAATCCCCTACATTTTTTACAGTGTTTACCAGCAATAAAGCACAGGAGATTGTAACTCGGTTTATGCAAGTACCATACATTCACAAATAAAAAGAACGAGGTTCATAAAATGGCAGAGGCTCAAATAATAACCAGCAAGAACAAATGGAGACTGTGTGCTGACAAAGCCTGGGTAAAATAATGGAGCAACTGGAATTACCTTCATAATAACAGCTCTTGTAAATTCAGTATAATGTAGCACTGCTGGAGTCTGAACATCAATTCAGACAGACATATTAGTTTCATTTGATTGATTGAATAGTTCTCATACTATCGAAAACCATTCAAAAAGTGATCATACAACTTTATATCTTAGGTATACACTCAGTACAGTACATGCTGTAATGACTTGAAAGTTATACTGAGCAAAATAACTAACTGTATGTCTTTGACGGCATTCTATTGAAAAATGTGTATCATAACCACAGAAAAGCAAAAACTAACGGAAACATAAATACTACAAGATTATGCTGGATCAAAAAGAAGGCAAATTTCAACCATGGTGATGATTGGTAGGGAACAACCATAGATATATAAACATATACATATATAGTAGGGGGAAATCCAACGCTACCAAGCCACGGCCGAGCGACATGTGTAGGGTCCGATGTAGGGTCAGTATCTCCATGTACCTACTTATATACAGTATATACTGTATATATAGTAGTATAGTATGAAAAAAACATTAATTGTAGCATGAAGTGCTGCATATAATGTCAGACATAAATCACATATTTAATTATTACACAAGAGCTGTAGTTAGTAAAAATAATCTTACCGGACATTTTCACTTTATCATTCCAACAATCTCCACATGTTGCAGTTTGTGCATAACTAGATGATTCAACAGACCCGCCATGACTCTACTGGGTTGAACTGTATGAAAGGTAGGCTATTTGTTGTCCCAGTGCTAAGCTTCGATACAAGTTATTGCTTCGTTGTCTAGGTGCTACGTCCTCAAATTACCTGAAGCCTATGCAATAAAATATCAACCTTCACTTAAAGTTTCAATGTAGTACGACCTGGGTTTTATTTTTGTAGTTTTGGCCACCATTCATATCTGTAAGAAGTGGATTGTGCTCTCCAAGGTAATTGCTGAGATCTGGCAAAAATGGGGGCATCGCTAAAATGTCTGACGGGGGAAAAAGAGATCAGTATACCTAAAACTGGGATGTGAACCTGGCTCATACCCGGGTGTTTAAGACCCAAGCCAACTACAGAGAACTAAAATGCAATGGCTACAGTGGTCTTTTTTCACTACTCCGTCTGGGCATTGCGTATCATATTGCAACAAATGAAACACAGACCCAGAAGATTGGCACAGTTAGAGAGAGGCATTTTTAATAAAATACATTTTGAAATAACCAAACAGGAACACAACCCAAGCCTGAGGTATTAAGTCTGATTCATGTTTCTGCAGCGGCTCCACACAGAGCTTTCGCCGTAGCCTACGAAAGTGGCCTAAAGTTTATATTTGTGCGTTGGTGTGCGCGTTGATCTCTTTAACAGAATAGCAGGTCCGGCATGTGTGTGTGTGGAGTGTGTGTTAGAGTGAGTGAGAGAGACGTGATTATCTTCGGAACGAGTACAGACTCTACAGTCATAGTGAGAGAAACAAAGTGTCTCCCCTGTTCTTTCTGACCACGGTGGGAAATCTGGAGCAGGAAAAGTTACCCCTCTCCTTGATTTCATGTTGTTGATGGAGAAGGAGAACCGGCCGAGCGCCGGCGCAGGGTCGGTATCTCTATGTACCTACGTACGAACTCACGCCGTCGATTTAACGCAGAAGCATAAATTGGCCTTTACACAACAAGATGGCCTAAAACCTGATACCTTGGATGGACCGGTCAGGTTCAGTGTGGGTAGCAGAATTCTAGTAATCACATGATCAGATGGGCTGTAAACAAGGTTTAGATTAGTAACACAAACAATTATTTGGAAGAGAAAACAAAGGTGAAGGGTAACTTTTATTACCCAAACGTTGTAAAACATCACCATTGTAAACCATCCACCGCAGTTTTTTTTTGCCCAATGTCTTGGTTCAATTTTGACCTTATTTAAGTACTTACTGTAGTTGTGTGCACACTGGGCGCCAACATTTCACATGTTTTACCCCTCTGCCATTTTGTAGCAATGTCCCCAGATCAAATTCCCTGATGAGTGCAAAGTCATCATAACTGCTAGAAACCCAAGTAGTAATACATTGAATTATCCTGTTCAGTTAGACAACATCATTACAACACATTGTACATCACTGTATCTGAAGTGTGCCTATGGGCATGACAGTCACAATGTCTTTAGCTATCAGAAGCTGGCCCGTATCTGTAATGAAAGTAAACAGCAGGTGCCCTAACTGCATTAAAGGTGCTGTAGGTAGGATTGTGAAGATCCAGGACTTAGCCAAACACTTGAATATCGACAACTTCTCAGTCCCTCCCACCTTTCCGCTAAAGCCCAAAACGGTCTCCTTAGCCCCACCCCCTACAAGGGAGAACAAATGTGTGTGCATGAGCACACACATGAATGATTGAAACACAGTTGGTTTTTTGGCCTCGATTGGTGCATCTAAACAGGGAGCGGTGGATTTTTGCAAATCACACTACAGGCTGTAGGTGGTGCCAGAGGAGCCGGATTTTTTTTTAACTGACCTGCTTCACGTAGTTCTACTGGAACATAGGGTCAGTTTCAGCAGATATGACAGAAAGTTAGTTTTATAAGTCTTACCTACTGCACCTTTAACTGTGTTTACGTTGAGAGCAACAAGTAAACCACAAGTCCATTTAGTTCCGATAAAGCTATAAACTTTTTCACCGTCATCACTTGTACAGCCAGTGAAATGTCCATGCTTCCTTGTGTCCTTTCCAATGTAATGTCATGTCATTGCAATGACTACACTGAAATTAGAAAATGGATAGGGAGTTAATAACAGAAATGTTATGCTTCGCAGTTCTACAGCTTATTTTATGTTTAATGTATTTTTGTGAGCTTTTACTTGTTCATAATGCTACAGTATCGCATATGCATGTTCAATATGTTGTAGGCATGGAACCTCTCAAATAACCAACAATCAGCCAAGTTCCCCACAGTGTGAACTCCTGATGCCCGTCCTGATAGTAAAACTTTAACAGACTAGGCGTTATGAAGCACGGAGTTCTCTAAAGTGAAGTCATACTGGAAACTAGTCAGGTTGTAGTTTATGTCCCGGGACAGCAGCACATCAGGAATTAGGGGGAGCCCTGCCTGCATGGCCAGGACATGGGGAGCCAGAGTAAAGGGGACATCCCCGAGGAGATCTGGCAGAGTTGAAGCAGCTTCCACCGCCGAGGGTCCTGCTATTGGCACGCTGCTAGGGAAAGCTGCAGGGTGCTTTGTGTCGGTGGGTTGAGCTGGAACTGTACAGGATGACTGTGAGGAAAAGGAGACAGAGTTAGTGTCAGTGTGCAGTGTTTTGCTCATTGTCTCTTTTCACAGTGGTTCTTTTTCTATCCCATAAGCAGCAGGGCGAGAGCTTTAGGATCAAGCTACAACCCAAAATCAGAAAAAGTTGGGACAGTATGGAAAACACAAATAAAAAAAGAAAGTAGTGATTTCTAAATGTACTTTGACTTGTATTTCATTGCAGACAATACAACAGCACATAATGTAATGTGTTCCTCATGATTTTTATTGGGTTTCTTTTCAAAAAAACAAAATTCCTGTTTTGGTTCTTGCAACACATTTCAAAAAAAGTTGGAACAGTAAAGCATTTACCACTTTGTAATGTTGCCATTCCTTTTCACAACACTTAAAAGACGTTTAGGGACTGAAGACACCAAGTGATGAAGTGTTTCAGGTGTAATTTTGTCCCATTCTTGCTGCAAACAAGTCTTAAGGTGGGCAACAGTACGGGGTACAGTACCCGTATCCTCTTCCTCCGCAGCCAGGACTTTGTAATGTGTGCAGAATGTGGTTTTGCATTATCTTGTTGAAATATGCATGGACGTCCCTGGAAAAGATGTCTTCTTGAAGGCAGCATATTGTGCTCCAAAATCTCTATGTACTTTTCAGCATTAATGGTGCCATCACAGAAGTGCAAGTTACTTTTGCCAAGGGCACTGACCAATGACCCCATACCATGACAGACCCTGACTTTTGGACTTGTTGCTGGTAACAGTCTGGATGATCCTTTTCTTCTTTGGCCCGGAGCACACGGCATCCATTTCTCCCAGAAAATACCTGAAATACTGATTCATCTGACCACAGTACACGTTTCCACCGTGTGATGGTCCATCCCAGATGCCTCCGAGCCCAGAGAAGTCGACGGCGCTTCTGGACACTGTTAACATAGGGCTTCCTTTTGGCACAGTACAGTTTTAACTGGCATTTGTGGCTGTAACTACGTATTGTGGTACTTGACTAAGGTTTGCCAAAGTAGTCCTGAGCCCATGTGGTGATATCGCTTATAGATGAATGACGATTCTTGATGCAGTGCCACCTGAGGGATCGGAGATCACGGTTGTTCAGCTTAGGCTTGCTCCCTTGTCCTTTACGCACTGAAAATCCTCCACATTCCTTGAATCTTTTAATTATGTTATGCACTGTTGAAGGTGAAATAAGCAAATGTCTTCCTATCTTTCTTTGAGGAACATTGTTTTTAAACATTTCAATAATTAGGGCCCGAGCGCCGACAGCGGCGAAGGCCCTATTGGAACTGAAGGAATTATTATTCTTCCGCGCAATGAATTGCCTTTTTGAGGGGCTTATCATATTCAAAAACTCACCAAATTTGGCGGTCGCGTCAAGTCTGGTGAAAAATTACGTATTTTATGGGTTTCGGGAATAGGCGCACAAAAATGGCTCGCTAGCGCCCCCTACAAAGTTAAAAAAATTGAGCCCCTGCAGTACGTTTAACGTAGACTCACGAAACTTGGTACACATATGTAGCATGTCAGGATGTACAGAAACCGTCATTGGAGCCATACCCTAAACCCAACAGGAAGCCCGCAATTTTTAATTGAAAGTTCGAAATTAGTGCGATTTTGGGCATTTCCACATGTCGTACTTTAACGAACTCCTCCTACAGATTTCATCCGATCAACTTCAAATTTGGTCTGTGCCATCTTAAGACGTAAGCGATGAAAAGTTGTTAAAAGAAAAACTTTTGATCATAGGGCATGGCCGTGGCGGGGCGGCCATTTTGTGCATTTCGCCATCGAAACAGGAAGTTGGTGTAACTCAAGTGTCCATTGTCCAATTGGCTCGAAACTTTTCAGGATTCATAAGAGTCCAACCCTGAGGACATATAAGGGCCGATATTTACTCAAAGTCATAGCGCCCCCTAGTGGCAACAGGAAGTAGGCCTAAAAGTTAAGGTGCTATACTTTAACGAACTCCTCCTAGAGATTTCATCCGATGGACTTCAAAATTGGTCTGTACCATCACAACACCTTTCTGATGAAAAGTTGTTAAAAGAAAAACTTTTCGTGAGACGGCGTGGGCGTGGCGTGGCGGCCATTTTGACCTTTCTTCGATGAATGAAGAAGTTGTTGTAACTTTAGTGTACTTAGTCATATCCGCCCAAAACTTCTCACGTTTAACAAGGGTCCAGACCTGAGGACACCTATATCTGCCTTATATGACAAACATCATCCGATTTACATGAAACTTATAATGTGTGGTCTACATGTGATACTGAGCCGCCCCATATACGTTAACCACGCCCACGTACTCAGGCCACGCCCCCTTTCATAATATTTGAACCGTTTAAGGTACACCCTTGTGTGAGGTGTCATTGAACTCAGCAGAGAGTTCCTTCTTCATTGGTGATGGTTTGGCCCGCCCCCTATGCTTAAGCCACGCCCCCTGTCATAACTGGTGACCCATTTAAGGTTCACTATTGTGTAAGGTATCACTGAACTCAGCAGAGAGTTCCTTCTTCATTGGTGATGGTTTGGCCCGCCCCCTATGCTTTGGCCACGCCCCCTTTCATAACTGGTGACCCATTTAAGGTACACTATTGTGTAAGGTATCATTGAACTCAGCAGAGAGTTCTTTCTTCATTGGTGATGGTTTGACCCGCCCCCTATGCGTTGACCACGCCCCCTTTCACAAATAATGAACTGTACGACATTGAGTCTTGTGTGAGGTATCGTTGAACTCGGCAGGGAGTTCCCTATTCATTGGCGACGATTTGCAATGTCTGTGCCGCGCAGATGCACGGTCGCAAGGAGCGCCGTCCGTCAGTAACTCCAGAGTTGCGAGGGCCCGTCCATCGCTGCTTGCAGCTTTAATTTTCTCATGTATTTGTTGGCAAACTGGCGATCCTCGACCCATCTTTGCTCCTAAAGGACTAGACCTTTCTTGGATGCTGCTTTTGTACCAAATCACAATTACAATCACCTGTTGACATCACCTGTTTCAAATCACATCATTATTTAACCAATTTACCTGATTACTAGCCCTAAATTGCTCCTGTCCCAGCCTTTTTTGGAATGTGTTGCAGGTCTGAATGACAGGAAAGGATGTATATTTACAAATGAAATTAAGTTGACCAGACAAAACATGAAATATTTTGTGTTCACATTGTCTGCAATGAAATACAAGTCAAAGTACATTTAGAAATCACTACTTTCTTTTTTTATTTGTGTTTTTCATACTGTCCCAACTTTTTCCAATTTGGGGTTGTAATACACCTTACTATTTTCTTCTAACTTTAGATTTTTTTTTTCTCAGGAAAAAAATATTTTTTCCAAATAGTTCATACCATTCTTAAAAGATCTTCCTGGAGGTGATAAACCACCATCCACAATTACAGCTAAGAGTAGCACATTAACTGCCTTTGTGCATTGCATTGTGGGTCAATTGTGTACATTAACAAACACTGGAAAATCAAAGCTTATTTAGTATACACACTGACATAATTTGGTCACTTCTCCAGTTAGGCTAACATTTCAACTTGTACTGATATTTTAGTCAGGACAGTCACACCAAGGTTTTAAACCAGGGGTTGATGCATAGATGAAGCCATAACATCTGGCTGGCTGAAGTATAAATCCCACCCCCTCCATGTTAGCGGATGAGCCAAGTACATATTAAATAAATCTTCCCAAATATGGTATCAGTCATTTTAGGTAGTTCTAATCATGCTGATGTTTGTTCAAGTGTTAATTTTCCTGATAAGTTTGGTTTTAATTAGTGTTTTGAGGCTATAAAAACGGTCACGATTGACAGCTGTGGTTGACTCGTGATTGGTTAGGCAGGTGTACAGGCGGGACTTTGATACCGCGGCTCCACCGTGTGATCACTACTGCGCAGACTCTGGCTCCGAAATTACAAGATGGCGACGCCCGTATCCGGGATATTTTGGCTTCACTTTTTTACAGTGGGAGGAAGTGGAGAGATGTGTCATCCATCTTTTTTTTTTAACAAGCTATGTTTTAAACATTTAACACGCACTGTGACTCTGCTCATAATCTGTCCCTGCCTTTCTATACCCAACCTTTCGTGAACATGAACACAAAGAAACATTCATGTACAGCTGCATTGTAAAACAGAAAGAGATACAGGAGGAGGCTGGGGAGGTGGAGGGAGCTACATTCCTTAAAGTTCCAATATGTAATACTGACAGCTAGTGTTTAAAATAGTTACTGCAGTACAAATTCAAAATACTGGAGAGAGTCGTCTCCCCCGCCCCCTCCTCCACAGACTCAAAGTTCACGGAGGTTGCCTGGCTGAGACCGCAGCATCCAACAATGTTGCTAGATGCTTGTCTCACATAGCCAGACATACTTCACAGCACAGCAGAGTAGCTAACGTTAGATACTGGTAGGGCTGGGCGATAAAACGATAACGATATGTATCGCGATAGACATGTAATCAATATCAATAAAAAATGCGCTCGATAAAAGTTCGATACATTTTTTTTTTTTTTTTCTTCGTCGGAAGAAACCAGAGGTTTCAAAGCAAGTTTGGATGCATGAACAAAGGCACTCGCTCTCTGGTAGCCTAGCAACGTAGGGAGTGACACGCTAACAGCCAATCATGTAACAGTATTGTGTTTGGTTGCGCCATATCGTTGTCTCGTGTTGGATTCTTCAATAACAGAACCGCCGTGGAGTGATAAGTGGAAAATGCATGCTGCAGCGAGCGCGGAAGTTCTTGATGAAACGGGAAACGTCAGCTCGCCAATATGGCAGTTTTTTGGATTTTATAAGTCTGACCGTAGTCAGACCAATGTCGTCTGCAAATTATGCAAGACCATCGTCCGCACCGCAAACCTGTTTTACCACTTTAGCCGCGCTCACCCTTTGGAGCACAGCCGTATTCGCCAGCAACGTCCGACAACATCTGCAGCTGGAACCCCGCACAAGCAGCAGAGCACCACGGAGAGGTACTCTCAGTGCCTTATGACTGTAAAAGCTAAACGGTACAAATAAATACTGGAGGCAGTGGCATATCATATAGGCAAAGACATGCTTCCGCTGAGCACCCCCCCACCATGTACGGTTTAGGCTGTACCGTGACTGTTAGACGGAGAAAAATAATAACTGTTACTGTGCTGTATCACGTTAGTTTTTTATGTTACAGATGTAAAGTCTACCTTAGTTTTATTTCAATTTCTCCTATGTTTACAAAACACTGCACATATTTTAAAACACTTCATTCACCAGAAGTGTTCATTGTGATTTTAGACTTATGTTTACATTTGAATTATTTGAGTGTTTTCCATGGTTGTGTTGACATTTCTGCTTTTATAACTGAGAGGATTATAATCGGAGGAAGGTTAAGCTTAAAATAAAAACGTTTAAATTGAATACATTTTTTTCTCCTGGTCCTTATTTTAAATAGGTCATAAAAAATATCAATAATTATCGATATCGACTGATATGAAACACTTATATCGTGATACAGTTTTCAGCCATATCGCCCAGCCCTACAACATTCATGAACATTCAAAAAGGCTACTTCATGTTAATGACAGGTGTCATATCATAATTATGCACACCCCTTAAAATAAAGTGTTACCAAATATACTATGTAGATTTTTATTAAAAAAAAGAAGAAGATATTGAGCACATTCATGCTTGCCAGAGGATGAACCCTGTCTATTTTGGTCACTCCATGGGGTTTACCATCATGTCATCCTCGTTCCAGTAATGTTTGTACACCCTGTTGATTTTGTGGCTTCATCTATTCACACACGCCACACTGCGTAATGTAATAGCTGAAGTGCCATGGCATTTAGTACAGTAGTCATGGTCCCAAGAGAAAGACCCCATTTGATTTGGTGACTCTATGACCTGCTTGTGTCATCCTAAGTCCATGTTCACATGTTTACTCCGATACTGTTAAGGCTTTGAGAATAGCAAAATCATCAGTATATGTAGTTGGTTCAGTCCAACATGTTTTTTATTGGGGCATAATGACATAGGCAGTCCCTCGAGATAGTTAGCAGAGCTCAAGACATTTAGTTTTGTTCAATGTAGTTATGACTACACAAGGTTTCCTGGAATGTGATTTTTGGCGTCAAATTTTAGCGCAAATTTTAGGACTTGAGACTTGCTTGATAAACATTCATAAAAGACTCGACTTGACTTTGACTTGATATTCATGACTTGAGACTTGACTTAGACTTGAGTCAAATGACTTGAAATGACTTGATTTTCTGTTCAATAAATATATATTTTTCCCCTCTGATATTGAGGAGGAGTTAACGTTACGATTTTAGTGCTGTTGCATGCGCGGGAACCCGTTGATATGATGACGCGCCACGCGGCGGCAGACCTGCAGTAAACGGGACTGGCTACGGCTGTTATTTAACGTCATGGATTCCTCTGCACCGAAAATAATAAAGTTTGGCTATAAGGATTACACATCTGACCAGGGCAAAGAAGAAACGAACGGCAGTTTGCAAGGTCTGCTGTACAAAAAAATCCGACGTCAACTACCACCACGGCAAATTTCATCAGACACTTCAAATCGGGAGAGATTCAGGTTCCAGTCCCCATATTCAGCTGAACCACTATTTGGACGCTTGTGATGAACAGAACTCCCTTCAGTTTTGGGCCATGAATAAGCACACCCTCCCCTCTTTGTCCAAGGTGGCGGTAAGAACGAATACAACTAGGCACACTGTATACATACACACAACAAACTTTTCTTTCTCTCTCTCTCTCTCTCTCTCTCACACACACTTGTGCAGATTAAGTATGTGAATAAAGCTAGGCACACATACACACACACAACACACTGCACTCTCACAAACACACACCACATGCACACATTCACTCACCAATATTAATAACTTTTCATTCACTCTCTCTCAAACACGCACAGATTCACTCAAAAATACACTGACAAATATTAACATATAGCCTACAATTCAATCTCTCCAAATTATGCAAAGATGGTGGGATTCAGCTATATTCTTTAAGAGAAGGAAAGGTTAAATGTGTTTCTGTCCCATAAAAGTGAGGCATGTTTATATTATTTGACTTAGAAACCATTATACTTGAATTGTTTGAATGAATTTCATGATTTGATGTCATGTTTGAGGCATATTGAACAAATAGGCCTATGTATGTTTATTTTTTTTGTTGGCCTAATATCAGTTTTAGGCTGTGCTTTTTTAATCTTTATACATTTCAACTGTTCAGATATATGTGGCTTGGACGCAATGTCTTTTGAATATTCAGTAGGAAAAAATGCAAATAAAACTCCAGCAGTTATAACCACTGTCTTTAGCTTGTTTAAAAATGGAAACTTTTGTATGACTTGACTTGTGACTTGCTTGACCCAAGCTATGACTTGACTTGACTTGCTTGACCCAAGCTATGACTTGACTTGCTTGATTGTCACACAAAATGACTTGGACTTGCTTGAGACTTGAAGGTTAAGACTTGAGACTTGCTTGTGACTTGCCCATGTGTGACTTACTCCCATCTCTGAGTGCTGCACTAACATGCACATTGCCAACATGCTGTTCCTAATTAGCGCAGTTTGCCAAAAACAATGCTTTAATGCTGTCAAGAACTGAGAGACTGCTGGTAAATTACAGTGGGCAGTCTGTAATTCATTGTCGCTTTGATGATGCACACCAAAGTGGTTTCCCATTGGTACAGACTGTGTATGTAAAATGTTGTTTAATCAACTATTGAGTCTTTTAAGTAGATTGTACAGTACACTGTACTGTATTTGGAGGAGTCAAAGTTGAAATGTGTATTTTCTTCACTACAGTAAATAAGGAATTATCAGATGGAATAACAGTGCAGAAATGTAGTAGTAAGTTAGCGACTTCTTGCTTTATTATATAATAGCTAGCACAATGAGATGAGTGCTTTTAGCAAGACTAAATATTAAGCTGGAAACTAATAGTGAAATGCCAAATCGGTACAACTAAAATAACTACACATCTCAAGGCTCGGTCACAACAAACCAAAATCAATTGAATCAGTCGAACTGCCAATTTGTCAGAGCATTTGCTCATGAAGGAAGTTTCTATTTTCTTCCTCAAAAGTTCAACTCTGGGAAACTCTGACGTGCAAATTTGTACCAACAGTCTTGGCAATGCTGAGGCTTTGAGGGAATTTACATAACCCTGCTCTGCCAAATGAGAAGCAACGCCAGCAGAGCTTTCTCCTTCGTATCCAGTGTGGGTCATAAATAAAACTAACCTTAGCCACAGCACAAAGTAATTTCATCACCAAGTTTCCAGCATTTTAATTGTACAACCCCAAATCAGAAAAAGTTGGGACAGTATGAAAAACACAAATAAAAAAAAGAAAGTAGTGATTTCTAAATGTACTTTGACATGTATTTCATTGCAGACAATGTGAACACAAAATATTTCATGTTTTGTCTGGTCAACTTAATTTCATTTGTAAATATACATCCTTTCCTGTCATTCAGACCTGCAACTAGGGATGTGGCTGATCCGATCCAGTATCGGTATCGGGACCGATACCAGCGAAATTCAGGTATCGGATTTTCCCGATCCAACCTGCGGAGATTTCTGATACCACGAGCCATGTCTGCACTTTAATGTTGTCTGCTGAAATGGCTGCAAAAGTGATTCCTGCCGGCTGGTCTGCTGGTTGGCTGCAAACTGTGGAATAGATTTCTTGAACAGAGGTGCGGCTCAATGGGACACAGAGTTATGAGACACGTCCCCGCTCAGGAAGTCCATTCCGCAGTTTGCAGCCAGCTAGCAGGATAGTAGCATGAGCAGCATTGTGGCTAGCTCAATGCTATCCTGTGTGTCCGCTGTTTGGAAATACTTCACAGTGGAAACACAGCAGAGCAAGACAGCAAAATGCAAAAACAAAACAGGACTTTCACAACCGTCTGTCCCAGTGTTGTCGCTGGCTTGTGGCGTTTCATTTCCCCGTTGTTGCGTCCCCCAGAGACCCGGCCGCTGTTTCAGAGCAGCCGCTGCGCAGCCGTTAAAACAGAGGTGTGTATGTGTGTGTGTGTGTGTGTGTGTGTGTGTGTGTGTGTGTGTGTGTGTGTGTGTGTGTAACTAAGTGTGTGTGTAAGATGTTTAGAGTTATTGCACTTTTCTTATATTTCAGATATTTGACATTTTAAAACGTTGATTTGTTGATGCTACAAGAGCCAGCGTGCTTGATTTGCGCTGTTCACACACTGTTTTATTGATTGTGTGTGTGTGTGTGTGTATGTGTGTGTGTGTGTGTGTGTGTGTGTATGTGTGAGAGAGAGAGATTTTTACACTTGCACTTTTCTTATATTTCAAGACTCAAGTATTTGACATTTTGGGAATGTAATAAATATTGACATGACAATCAATTTGAAACCCTTACAGTTGCATATCTGTTTTCAGAATGAGATTTTTCCTGTTTTTCTGACTTCCTTTTCTGACCTTATACTTACCTCAAGTTGCCTTTTGGGACATACATGCATTCGTACGTCCATATCATACTTGCCCGTTGAGAGGAGTTTATTTCAGCATCATATAAAATCAACAGTAATGATAATAATAATATTAAAGCAAACACAGCTCTGGTATAGGAATAGTATCGGTATCGGCCGATATCCAAATTCAGGTATCGGGATCGGATCGGAAGTGAAAAAATGTGGATCGGTGCATCCCTACCTGCAACACATTCCAAAAAAGGTTGGGACAGGAGAAATTTAGGGCTAGTAATCAGGTAAATTGGTTAAATAATGATGTGATTTGTCAACAGCTGATAGTAATTATGATTTGGTACAAAAGCAGCATCCAAGAAAGGTCTAGTCCTTTAGGAGCAAAGATGGGCCGAGGATCGCCAGTTTGCCAACAAATACGTGAGAAAATTATTTAAATGTTTAAAAACAATGTTCCTCAAAGAAAGATAGGAAGACATTTGCTTTTTTCATCTTCAACAGTGCATAACATAATTAAAAGATTCAAGGAATGAGGAGGAATTTCAGTGCGTAAAGGACAAGGGCGCAAGCGTAAGCTGAACAACCGTGATCTCCGGTCCCTCAGGCGGCACTGCATCAAGAATCGTTATTCATCTATTAGCGATATCACCACATGGGCTCAGGACTACTTCGGCAAACCTTTGTCAAGTACCACAATACGCAGTTACATTCACAAATGCCAGTTAAATCTGTACTGTGCCAAAAGGAAGCCCTATGTTAACAGTGTCCAGAAGCGCCGTGGACTTCTCTGGGCTCAAAGGCATCTGGGATGGACCATCACACAGTGGAAACGTGTACCGTGGTCAGATGAATCAGTATTTCAGGTATTTTTTGGGAGAAATGGACGCCGTGTGCTCCGGGCCAAAGAAGAAAAGGATCATCCAGACTGTTACCAGCAACAAGTCCAAAAGCCAGGGTCTGTCATGGTATGGGGTTGTGTCAGTGCCCTTGGCAAAGGTAACTTGCACTTCTGTGATGGCACCATTAATGCTGAAAAGTACATAGAGATTTTGGAGCACAATATGCTGCCTTCAAGAAGACATCTTTTCCAGGGACGTCCATGCATATTTCAACAAGATAATGCAAAACCACATTCTGCACACATTACAAAGTCCTGGCTGCGGAGGAAGAGGATACGGGTACTTTACTGGCCTGCCTGCAGTCCCGACCTGTCTCCAATAGAGAATGTGTGGCGCATTTTGAAGCGCAAAATGCGACAACGAAGACCCTGTACTGTTGCCCACCTTAAGACTTGTTTGCAGCAAGAATGAGACAAAATTACACCTGAAACACTTCATCACTTGGTGTCTTCAGTCCCTAAACGTCTTTTAAGTGTTGTGAAAAGGAATGGCAACATTACAAAGTGGTAAATGCTTTACTGTTCCAACGTTTTTTGAGATGTGTTGCAAGAACCAAAATAGGAATTTTGTTTTTTTGAAACAAAAACAATAAAAATCATGAGGAACACATTAAATTATGTTCTGTTGTATTGTCTGCAATGAAATACAAGTCAAAGTACATTTAAAAATCACTACTTTCTTTTTTATTTGCGTTTTCCATACTGTCCCAACTTTTTCTGATTTGGGGTTGTATCATTATAGAAAAGTTGGATGGGTAGCGTTACTGCGATTAACTTATTTGGACACACAAAATTTGAAACTGTTTCGCTTCCACAGCCGACAAAATTAGACAACCAAACAACATCAAGAATCCTGTCTTGACAATGCTAAATTGTCCAACTTATTGTGATAACACAACAAACACTCTTGTTGATTCTGATATCAAACGTGAAAACACATGTTCTGTTGTTCTCACAGTGGGATTGGACATTCTTGAAGCTCCAATAATTAACAATCAACTTTTACAGTGTTTTGGTAAGTAGGTGATTATTTTGGCCTTCACTGCTTGGCTTCTTATTTCTTGTGGCACTGTGGTAGAGTGGTATCAAAGCTTTAAACATTTAAATTAGTACTGATATTAAAAATCACGATTTGGGTATCTTCTTTAACAGCTGAATGAAGAAGGTGGAAAGGAGTAGTCCCCAGCATTAGGCTATACTATGCTTCTACTCTGTTAGCCGTGTACTGAACATACAACATGCCTTCAAACTCACAGCAGCGGGTGACTGTAAGGTGATACAATGCCGTAAACATGAGGGTGTACTTCTTCTTTTTAGCTCTGCATCCCGGTGACAATTAACCTACTAATCTACTGTATATGCAGGAAAACCTCATGAAGTAGAGCAGAATCTTGGCAAAGCTCAATGGTTAGAGGGAAAACAGAGTTGTTTTCTAACTCTTAACCTTTGACGAGAAAGATGTTCTTTTACATGCTGCTTTTCATTAAGACGGGTGCTTGATGAGTTAGCATTTCACAAAAGGTTTCCTTTTAAATAGCAATATTTCTTGTAGCTTGGACTGCCTTCAGAGTACAGTGGGCCTGAATACAAAAAATCACCCAGAGTGGCAGATTTTGTGCTCTAGCATGTAATTACAGGCAAATGTGAGACTAAATGCAGAGAAGATGTGACAGGAAATGGTTATTTGTCTGCAATTAAGAGGCAGAGGTTTCCTTTGGGACTGGAGCACAGGGAGGGTGGAGCAATAGAGTCTTGTTTTCTGTAATGAACCCCAACACAGTGCTTTTTTATTAAAACAAAGTACAAAATAAAGATCCCACAATTGGTAACTGAACTGTAGGGCTGCAACTAGCAATTATCTTACAGATTGCCATTTTAGCTTGAAAAGTGACTGAAACGATTAATCAATTATCAAAATAATTGTACAGAGTTTCTGCAGGTTTCCCCAAGTCAAATTTAAGACTTTTTAAGACCATTATGAATGAAATGTAAGACCTTTATCACAACATCAACTAAGCCTTAAATTCTGTTTTTTCAAGCCAAGTATCGTTAAACTTGCATTTCCCCATAGCTGAATAATAAAATCAGTTTTAAGTGCTACAATCCGAAAGAGACTCGCACCAATAACACCAAAGCTGATTGGCTGCATTATAAGTTGCATGTTGGTCTCATTTGTAGTCATAATACAGCGAAAATGGACTAGTGAAAGAAAGAACTACAACACCCTGGAATAAAAAAAGAGCATTAGTGGTAGCGTTGTATGGACGTAGGTTGTATGAACCTGTTTGAAATCATTAATTTCTAAAATGATTAAACCCTGCAGAAACTGTTTTTTTTTCTGTCGAATGACTAATCAAATGTTTCAGCTCTACTTAATTATTTGTATGAAGTGTTCTTTAGGTGTTCAAGTTTGAGTTGTTGACGTCGGGTTGGCGTGTCAGCAGCTTTCCCATCACCGTATTGCATCACCTGTGTGCGTGACACAAACCAAACAAGGGGGCAGACTTCTCTCCTCAGATCGAAGCCGCGATGGCGCCATTTTATGCTAACCCTATTCATCACCCCCCGTTAGCATTCCACTGACTGCCATTCATTTTGGCGTCACTTTGACAGCCAATAACTTTACATCTGAAGCGTTTAAAGACTTGATTTGTCCATCGTTTATTTCTAAAGAAACACGACAATGTATAAAAGACTCCATTACCTTGTACCTTACGTTATGGCTCCGTAGCAGACGTTTTTATAAAAATAGGCTAACGATTGTGTCATAACCATGCGACTTACTGTCGCATAGTAGAGGAATTACCGTATAGTACAGGAGAAGCTCACAGGCAGTTTCGACGTACATTAGCTGTTTAGTTTAATTACTAATGTTAACTAGCATTTTGGTTAGCAATAATTAGCCTGTGCCTATGTTATCTCCTTACATATACCTACGCTCTCCGTCTCTGATAGATTGGGAATGATTGAGATTTCTCTTGGCACAGCTACCAGAAGACTTAACAACTTGCAGACACGTTGCTCACGTCACATCTGCTCAGTTTGCAGCTGCGCATTAATGCTCAGTAACGCTCAACCATCACCGGAAAAGTGCTTCTAATAGACTTCACTTGTCTCCGTCAAAAACAGCAGTCACTGGGTCCATTTTATATATTGTCTTTGCTCGCACTACTATTAGGTAAAACTCCACAGGGAACCTTTATCATTCAGTAATAGGGTTGTCACGATTCTCCAAATCCACGATTTGATTTTCAATTTTAAGGTCACAACTCGATTCAATAAAAAAAAAAAAAAAAAAGTCAACAGGGACGGCAATGCCCCAATAAAATCCACTATAAATGGCAGAAGAGTACTTTACAACAAAAGTTTGAGTTTCTCAACATTTACAAGGTGAAATTAAATGCACCATTAGTTTAACAAGATGCACCTAAATGCACCATGGAGTCCCGTTGGAGCCCACAAGCTTTACCTGTGTTGTTTGTTTACATAACTCACTCACAGGGTAGACTTAATGTTTCCACACCCGTGACTTCAGGGAAGGAAGGAGGATTTTCCAGTTTTGTTGTTTCTCCATCTTTTCCGACTGGGGCGGTGGCCGTGGTGTCTGGAAAAGTGCAGCTGCAGGCTACCAGGTGGTAAGCCATGCTGTGTCTGTTGTCGTTTTTTTTTCTTTGGACGTGCACAAGTAGGCGGGGGTGGAGAGAGAAAAAAATACTGGGGGAAACGCAGATCCTGCTTCTGATTTCAATAGTCGAAATTAAGGCCCATTTCGAGCGATTACACTGTTAATGTTATAAGGCACTGACAAAACAATGTTGGATCAGAGCCCTTACATAGCTCGCTTTGGAAGGCAATTACAAACAACATTTTTCTTCGTTTAGTTCGGAGGACTTATTGGTTGTAGTGTGTGTGTGTGTGTGTGTGTGTGTGTATGTGTGTGTGTGTTTTGTGTATGTAGGCTCTGGAGTGAGGTTACAATGCTGCTGCGTCTCAGTGCTTCCTGCTGCACCATGTGATTAAAACTGGAGGGCTGAGCTGTGTGACATGCGGTAACTGTGTGACATGCGGTTGCTCCAGGATGCCATATGGACCAAATGTGTGTGCACACACACACCACTGTCCCCAAAAATGTCCTTAATTATAAACTGAGCAATTAAAAAGTAATAAGGCCCATATGTGTATGTAACAACAATCAGAAGGCCAGCAGAGCTCTTTGGAGTCCTCTGTCTCAGCTTGGTGAATGGTAGTAGCCCATATTGGCACGCTGGGCCCCCAGCACCTGTCAACATCACAGCAGTGGAGATTGTTCTGTATGCAGGACAAGGCCAGCTGGGATGCTCACAGCTACTGGTCCCAAAGGTGAATCCCTCCATTTATGAAAAAACACAAGGCTTCTATGTTGAAGCCAAGTGAAAAAAAATTAATGTCCGCAACACTGCTTTAAGTGTTTTTTCACTTTAGTATTTCTCATTTGTCCTGTAACTGCCAGAAGGTGGGATGTGCACACAATTAGTTTTATAAATTCTATGTTGAAGCCAACATGTTGTCTTCCTTTCATTGCTCTGGTTATTGAGTTCCACACTGCTGATTCCAATGCCACAGGGTAATCCTTATATCATGAACTGAAAACCTCAACAAGCTCACCCTTGATGGCTTCACTATGACGTTTGTTGATGGCTGTGCGATGTTTATGCTCTGCATCTTCCTCCTCTGTTCTTCAACGGTCTCTCCTGCACAAGAAATGTGGCAGACAGAAGGTTATTAACAAGTTACAACAATCTTTGAAATTGGTCCAGTATTAAGCAAGACCGCTGCAGTCGGCAGCAGCGAAACAAGCTTCAATGTAACACAAGGAACAAGGAAATTCGCTTTATGTCCACAAAAAGTGCTTCTTTTGCCACTGACAGGCTCAGATTATTATTATAAGTGTCTGACAACATTATGGAAAGGAGATCCCTACAGAGATAGACCTTTTCGTTAAAGAGTAGTTCAAATCCGACCTCCTGCCCTTTGCTGCGTGTCATCTCCCATCTCTCTCCCCCTTTCATGTCTATCCACTGTCACTCTATAATAAAGGGAAAAGCCCCCAAAAAATAATCTAAAAAAAAAAAGAGTAAGATTATTTTTGTTTAATATGAAACATTTCATATGAAATATGAAAATATGAAAAATGAGATCGCCAAACTCACCAGACTCCATTTAAATAAACAATACTTTTAGCAGAGAAACATGTAGCAAATAACAAATGAAATTTGAAGAGGTGATAGAATGCAAATCCGAGTTTACCTTGTCATAGTTGAATAATGACAGTTTGGTGGGTAAAATACATACAGAGAACCTTAAAGTCCCATTGACACCGCTTTCCTATGCAAATCTCACAATTTGAAACTGCTGCTGAAAACGGGCGAATCCCAACAAAGCTAATAGTTGACTCAGTCAACTCAGTGGCTGTACCTTATTTGGCTCTGGTCTGTACCTTTGTCACACCCCAACTCTGATAATGAAACCTCAGGTGATCACATCGAGCTGGACTTGGGATGCCTCGTCATTATTGACATGTTTGAGTTCATACTAGCCATTCACTAGCACATTGCTAATTATAAGGCCATCTTTGATAGGAAGAGATGACTAAACTCAGTTGGTTGCATCAATCTGAAAAAGACAGCCTGGCTCGGACACTTGTTCTCCTCTGCCAGAAATAACATGCTGCTCCTGCCCATCTGCGTCAGCTCTTCCAATTAAAGCCGCGACAAGGATTAACAGCAAATAACACTGCACTTCTCTGGGAAATGAAGTATAAAAAGTTTGATTTAGGATGAACCTTGATCCATGTAGATTGTTGTGGTGTAAGGTAGAAACAGATGGCTTAGAAATACCACAATGGGAGGGTATACAACCGCTCTTACTACAACTACTAGCCAAATTAAAAATTAAAATTAAAATTAAATTAAAATTAAAATAATTCCATACACATACATTTTCATTGTTACGCAATGGCAAGGCTATTGTGAACAACAGAATATAACTTAACTGCCAATAAAACTGTATTTCAGTGGCTGTGATGTTAAAGGGATACTTCACCGATTTAGCATTCAGCTTTGTATCAGTAGAAACCCGGTAGTATTTCTGAATGACCGCGCGTCCCTCCCTCATGTCTCCCTGAGATGGGAGATCTCTGCATTGGGGGGGTCTGGAAAACATTCCTCCAATGACGTAAAATGACGATTTTTGCGTCATCGGAGGAATTTTTGGCCAGAGGCAAAGGACTACAGCCAGTAGTAGGAGCTACTTCCGCATGTTATCAACCCGCCCATAAGGGGTTGTACTGCAGAGTCTGTCCGAGATATTCCGAATGAAAATGACTGTCAGCCATCTTGAAGCTTCGCTAAACAGGCTCTCTCTTTCAGCAGCAAACATTTACAACAATTACGTGCATTCAGCTACCAGGCCTGCTAACCCTCCAAGCTAAAGATGCTCTGTCGCCGGGTAAAAGAGGTGGGCTGTGTTAATATGGACTGGTGCAGAAATGAGGTGATTTGTATCAAACTGCTGGTGGAGTTTGTGACTGTTACATGCCGACCATTCTATATTCCACGCTAATTCACGGCTGTGTTTATACTCGGTGTTTACAGCCCACCAAGCGCTAATGCTAGTATGCGTTAGCTGAACTTTACGGAGCCTATAATGTGTGTGTGCACTAAATGTAGCCTGTTTCGTATGTCGTTATTATATAATGTCGTTTTTATATATTTTAAATGTGTAACACCACTTGAGTCACGATGAAACGTTTCGTGTATATGGTTGAAATAACAATGAAACACATTGAGTTGAATGCCTCACTATCTGTCTGTAAATGGTAGACGTGGTTTGGGAGTGGACTCATAAAGCAGCGAAGCAGGTGCATTCTGGGATTTGGTGTCTTTCATCCGTCACTGGTGGGTGACTTAACGCGAGCAAGTCACAGAAAGCAACATGGCGGCCGGCTGGTAACAAACGATCTCGTCTTACAGTTCAACGGTAAACTAAAATATGTTTCAGAAAACAGGCAAGAAACAAGCGAGGCAGTTACAGAATCTTGGTTTATATTTGATCAGTGTTGCCTAGTTTTACCATTTCACCTGAGGGTTTTTTAGCCTCCGTTTTCATAATAAGAAACAGTATGTTGTCCACTTCCTGTTCACAAATCTTTGTATTTCAGCCAAACAGTTCACTAAAATATGTTTCTGAAAACATTTTAGGTGAAGTAGCCAATCAAATAACTGCAATAAATATTTGTTTAGCGCTGCCTAGTTTTACAGTGTAATTTAAGTTCTGCCTGAGTTTGAGAGAGAACGAGAGAGAGAGTACTCTTTGTGTCAGTATAAGGAAGTACAGTCTGTAGTACAGTCAACAGCCCTCGAGCCAGCGAAACGCCGCCAGATTACTCTACCCGGTGCTTTAGAGCTGGGAGAGGAGCATGGAAATCTGGTGCTGGGAAGATGGACCAAAGTTCATAAAAAATCGGATGCATCATTTTTTTTCAGACGATTTTTAAAATCAATTCTTTCCCCTGGAATCGAGTTTTTTAAATGTATTGTTCTACCTATGATTGACCTAAATATGTTCTGTTTATACGGTACAGCTGACGGTGACTACATCATATCCGTTTCCAGCAAAACAGAGCGAAAGATGAAAATGCAGAAAATCCATGTTATATTTTTTACAAATTAAATAAATGTCAGACTGACTGACATGTGCATTCTTCTTAGAAAGCAGTCAGTTTTTAGAAATGTCTCATGATATTTTGTCTCTAGAAGTGGGTTATTCAACTTTTGTTTTTGTTAAAGAAGGAAATGAAAATCACAATACTCAATACTATCGAATAGCAATACTTCTAGAATCACAATACTTCTAGAATGACAATAAATGAAAATCGCAATACAAATCCAATCGGCGCCCATGTATCGGGAAAGAATCAAATCGGGACAGCAGCATATCGTCTAGGGCTGCACCGTATGAGGAAAATATCTAATTGCGATTATTTTGACTAATATTGCGATTGCGATATGATTCTTGATATTGGAGGAAATGATAATTTTTCTCATTTTCATTGAAAAATATAAAAAATGTATTTGATTATAATGTGATTTATCCAATGATCTGTACCAAACAAGGTACAAGGTACTGTAGTCTGTAGCATAGGATTTGTAGGCCAGGACATCTCTGCAGCACCACAATACTTCATTCAGAATGGTTTGAAACATATTTTGCCTTTAACAAATATTGCGCCCCACCCTGCAATTTTGATATTGCACTAGTCCATATTGCGATTTTGATAAAATTGCAATTAATTGTGCAGCCCTAATACCGTGCCAGCCCTAACACAAGGCTGGTTGAAAACCGGCAAACTATCCTTTTTATCGGATGGAGTTTGTACAGTAATTATGGAAATAGCTCAGTTGTCAACTTGTGAACTAAGAATGCAAATGTAACGTCAAGTGGCCGTCTATATGGGGGTCGTCTCGAGATCTCCGTACCTTGATGAGATGCAAGTAAGAGGACTTTGAGTTTAGATTTCTTCAGTTAAACTACTGTTCCAAAGGTCAAGATATAAGTTTCCGTTCGAGACGGGTGTTTTTTTTTTATTATTGCAAAACGAAAGTCAAAAGGAAATTGCTTAATGTGTGATATTTCAGATTTTGTCACACAGTGAAGGATGATCATCATGAGACAAGGAGCACATTTTTTTTTGTATTGCCTTCACAGTCCCAACCCATCTGTGAGATCATTATTAGAGCTGTAACAGTTCCAAATGCTGCTGTACAATTAATTGCCTCAGAAATAATCGCAATTAACGATTTAATTGTCTCTTTCAATCACATTTTAATACATTTATGTATTACTTTTTGAAACAAATTCAAGTTTTGAATGAATCCCAGGGTACATCGGTTGGTTATATCACTGTCATGTGACCCAGATAATGTAATAACACAGTACAAACAACGCCTCTTTATTATCATAAAACATTTTTTCTAACTGTACCCCCCCTTGTCATTTTTGTTGCTATGAACATGTATAGGGTCAACAACTAACAGTTGAAATAATAATAAAAATATATAGTCTGACCAATAGTCACTTATGATATGTAATTACAATTTGGCATATCTAAACAAAATCAACAATTACCAGTCATACGCCTTAAGACCTTAGCTACTGTTAGCAGTTCAAGAAACCAGGATTATGTAAAATAATTGACAATTAGACAATGATGTCATTATTGTTACAGGCCTACTCATCATCTTAATAGGCTCAAAACACTAAATGATAATAATGTGTAATACCACATGAACGTTGGCCATCTGAATGCTAGTTTATTTTATTTATTCGTTCCTATTTTTGCAGCATTGTACTCGTAACATTCTGAATCTTATTAGCATCCAGCTACATTCACCTTTTAATAATTAAACAAACATTTACCAGAAGTCTCACTCATAATTAACCAAATGATTTATTGGTTCTGAAGTGACTCTGCCATGCAGCTGCCTTTACGCTATATGGGGAAGAATCAAGGGAATAACACGCCAAACTCCATTCAAAATGCTGTCACTTTAACAATGTCCTACTTAAAAGGCAGTAGATATAAAATACTAGATCCATTTTATTAGGAGCCACTATTCTAGATAATACAACCATCCAAATGACTAAATTTAAAGAAATGGTCCCCACTATTCTCTACCACTGCTCGTTTAATACCACACAACATGCTACTTGGTGCTTTAAATGTATGGGGAATTAAACCAAGGGATTAGGGTTAGTTTCAACATTGGAGGGGACAAATTATAACCGGGGGGGTCTGGGGGTCCTATCTGTGTCTGAAATCATTGGAAAACATATATTTACTGGTGGGAAGTGCGGTTGGATCTGAATATCCGACTATACGGATATTCGTTTGTTGGGTAGGTGTTAGATTTTCAATTTTGGGATTCGAATGTTTGCTTTTTTATTTGTTTTTCCTTCAATGATGTCATTAAAGGGGAATTATGCAGCTTTTTTAGCTTAATTTACCTTAACTGAACAGCTTTGGAGTCATTGGAATGGTTATATGACTTTTTTCGAGTTGAATGGTGGTCGTCTCGCTCCCCCTTAGCGCCTGTGAGCTGAAAAAACCCTTGCAACTTTCGGCCAGCGAGCCACCGGCCTCAGCGTCAGGAAGTATGGCGTGATATCAGGTCTTGCAATGTAACGAATTTCTCAACGGAACTGCACACATACGCCCATTCAGGAACCGGCTAACAAGGTAGCGATGGAGTTTTTCACACTAGCGTCATGGCTGAGCCGGCAAAAAAGAAGCAGAAAGCTAGGAAACGTTGTCGGAGGAACAGAGAAAGAGGAAACGGCAGACTGACCGAGAGAGGAGTCAGACACGAGTAAACATAGGATCTGCCAAATATCTATTCTGAAGCTGTAGGGGGGAGGGGGGCTCTATAGAGAAAGCTGCCAGCACAAAAGACAGAAAACAGATAAGAAATAGCCAAAACTGCATAGCGCCCCTTTAAGTTTAGAGACAGATTCAACTTTCGGAGAATTGTAACCCTAAGAAGAGAGTTTCTACAGATTTCACCAAGTCAAATGTAAGACTTTTTAAGACCGCTTTAAGACTCCTATGAATGAAATGTAAGACCTTTATCACAACATCAACTAAGCCCGAAATTCAGTTCTTTAAAGCCAAGTATCGCAAAACTTGCACTTCCCCATAGATGTAGAATAAAATCCATTTTATGTCTGTGGTACAATCTGAAAGAGACTCGCACCAATAACACCAAAGCTGATTGGCTGCAATATAAGTTGCATGTTGGTCTTATTTATAGTCGTAAAACAGCAAATTATATTTGGACTCGTGAAAGAAAAAACTACAACACCACGGAATAAAAAAGAGAGCTCTCGGCAATAGCTTGTTTGTTGGCCTGTAGCATGCTAACGTTAGCTATAGAGATGCTTGTCCTAAATAGATTTCCACTTACCGGTGGCGAGTCTGACATAGTGGAAAAAGTGCAAATCTTCTTTTGGAAAGTAGGCTTGTAGAGCCACGCCGACAGCAACTTGTAAACAGAGCGTGCACGAGGAGAACTAGGCTCGTGCACGCTCTCTCGTGCACATGTTTAATAGGCGTTCCCTCTTGGGAGCGGGTAGGGTGTTGTGCATGTGCATTTTTTCAAAAAGTGGAGAGGGCAGTTCTTTTCTAAAATTCAGGAAAATCCTCCATTATACCTTTTGAAATCTTTTAGTTTGGCAGCTCAGTGAAGCACTTCAAATTTTTTTTAATATTTTTATTTTTATATGCAGTATGATTGTGTTTCAACTAAAAAGTATTTACCTACACCTTATTCTTGTTTAAAATCATTTACATAATATAAATGAATGTATATGGAGCGTGATAAAAAGGTAACCTTGAAATTGTGGCGTTAACGGCGCCGTGAGGAAAAATTTGGGTGCACCTAAATTGTGTGCTGGTGCACCTAAATAAAAAAGTTAGGCGCACCAGTGCAACCAAGGCAAAAAGTTAGTGTGGAGCCCTGCATCTCCAGCTCCAACAACACTCTCTGTCTTTCGGTCGCCATTTTTGGAAATGAAAAAGCAGGAAACAAAACAAAGTATCAAAGAGTTTCTCAACTGACCATCCGGAAAACACACAACCTCTAGCGTTCTGGCGGTGAAATGCACTGCGTTGCAAAGAAACACGTTCAACCCCGACGCAGAACTCCGAAAGGTCACAATGCCATAAGACCGACGGCGTAGCTACAGCGTGGAGTTTACGCAGGACTATAAAACGGCTTTAAAGTGCCCATATTATGAAAGAAATCACTTTTTCTGGGATTTGGGGTGTTATTTTGTGCCTCTGGTGCTTCCACACACATACAAACTTGGAAAAAAACCATCCATGCTGTTTTGAGTGAGATACAGGTTTCAGTCTCCGGGTGAGCTGGTCAAAATCTGCACAGCTTTCTACGTCACTAGCCGAAACGAGCTGGCTAACCACAACCGCTAGCATGCTACCTTGTTCTCAATGGCAAAGCATTGCTACAACACACAAGTTCACCATAATCTACAAAAGAAGTACTTACATGTGTGCCCTCGTTTAGAAGAAGTCTCCCAGCTAATCCTGCCTTGTAACTGACCAAAGTTGGAGAAACAACCTTTCTTTTACTGTCTATGGAGCTAACTGACATGATCTACAATCTGAGCAACTGCGCATGTGCGAGTGCAAAGTGCATAGTACAGAAGAAAAGATGATTCACTCTGTCAGAGACCTGAACACAAGGTGAAAAGAGGAGCTGCAGCAGTGAGAGAGAGATGTGCAGCACAACAAAAATATGGTGTTTTTTGAAAATTAAACCATGTAAACCTATTCTGGTACAACCTTAAAATACAATTATGAACCTGAAAATGAGCATACTATGGGAGCTTTAAGAAGGATATAAACTAAGGGTGCTCCGATCAGGATTTTTGGGGCCGATCACCGATTGCTGGAAGACGTATCGGCCGATACCGATCACCGATCACTTTTATGAACTGAAAATTACGCCATTACGTAACAGTCACACATGTTTAGAGAATGTATCAGTAACTGTTTGGCTTTCTGTCCTAGCTCAAAATCTAAAATATGTCCTTTCAATCACTGCAGACATTTCTTCAGCACACACAGACACACACAGTCAGTCACACACACACACACACACACACACACACACACACACACACACACACACACACACACACACACACACACACACACACACACACGGGGGGGCGGAGCTGCTAGCTACACGACTCCGCTCTGCCTTAGCGTTAGCTAACTTTGAAAACTCCTCATCCTCCTTTCCGTGACTAACCTTCAAATGTCTGATGAGGTTGGTGGTGTTGAAATGTCTTTGGAGCTTTCCACCTCGTGGTATTTCCTCGGCACACACGTTGCAAATCGCTAATGTATTGTCTTTTTCCCAGATAGCAATGAGTCGGCGGACCACCGGCGGTGCTCCAGAGGCAGTAGAAGCATCAGAATGGCGTAATCGCAAACACGTTTGCCGGCGCACCACCGGTGGCAGCCGCTTTTTAAAAGCGGTAGCCGCCTTACTACCGCCTTCGTTCCGCCATTTTAGCTCCATGTTGAAAATGTTCTAACAAGTAGTGCGCTCTTAATACATCCATGGTAGTGCGTCATCTGATCGGCATTTATGGAGACCACCGATCAAACTATTTAAAGCCATTATCGGCCGATACCGATCGGTGACCGACCGATCGATCGGAGCACCCTTAATATAAACATGTTTGAGCCCCCTGAATGGTTATTTTTACCTCTTTTGGGGAGTGGGTTGTCTTTCATTTAAGGGGGACAAATCTCAAATCTAAATATTGGGGGGTGGGGGCATATCTCCTGAAACCCCTCCACCCCCGCAATCTACGCCAATAAGTTAAACATACAAATATGGTGTGCCACGAAAACATATCAATTCCAAATGCCAAAATGCCAATTTAATATTATATTAGATTGTGCTTCTTACCAATGACAACAAAGCCTCCATCTACTTCCTTCTCGGATGTAGACTTCTTTGAGTTATTGCGGAGTCCAAGGAAACTGAACATGATTATCCTGTCAACGGAAGAAATTAAAGGTTAGAAATAGAGTCCTAGCGATATGTGAGCTGCCAGAATTTAGCTATTTATTCAAGCGCCATTTTATTTGTTGTGGAGAGATGTAATGTTGGTTACACTCAAAGTTCAACTGTTTGAAAACGACTCTCAACGAGAGAAGCATTAATGCTTCTCTCGTTGAGATATGACTTCATGTATAGCTAGCTAGGTTTGTTCTCAAGGTGACGATAGGTTTGAAAGCATGTTCTACATTTAAGCTAACTACATAAGATACATAAATGCTTCCTTCTTGAAGTTAATCGAACAATTAGCTACTAAATTACTCAATAATTTTTACTAAGTTAGTATTCATTTGAAATTAATCAACATAGTTAACGTTAGCTGTTTTCATCAACTATATTCACTGTATGCTCTTAACAATTACGGTCACGGTGGTGCGCAACGTATCGCTGTTTCTTTCTGTTTGAAATGTATCCCATAACTTAGTCATGCTTCAAAGGCTTCTTTTGACAGTCGACATCAAACCCATGCCTCTAGAAAGTGACTGACGGTCTTACTGTCGTTGTCTCTTGTCATGAGGTTCAGACTTCGGCCATAAATTCAAAACTCCTTTCGGTTCGTTTCAACTTTTAGTTTGTTTTATCCGTGCAATCAGAGATCATCCGTGTTATCATAACACTGTTATGACATCACTGGCCTCAATATGGTCCGTGTTCGTGTAGAAACTATAATTGCACTTATAGTACTACGACCAACGATGGTGTGTCAGCAATGTAGCAGAACTATTGATTGATGTTTCCGGGGAATATAATGTTAGAGCACAGCGGATATGGCGTGATATACGTCGGTAGCGTTCGATTTGTATTCCTGCGTTTGCCGTTATTACAAACCCCGTGGGTTTTCAACGGAAATGTTGATACCCCGCCCGTGTAAGCTTGCGTGTGGTCCAAAAATATCTAACTAAACATTTCCCGCGCGATATTGCTTTGTCTGGAGTGCATTAACGCCATAACTGCAAAAACCGTAAAATGGCAGGTATACTGGATGTCCCGAAACCCAGAATAACCTGCGATATGCTGTCGCAGCACATAGGCAGACCGGTCTGCTTTGTTGGGCGTGTTGTAAAAGTCAGTATTGCTTTAGCCAGTCTGAGTGAAAAGTTGTTTTAACAGTTGCAAGGCCAGCATTGGCTAACTTGTCATGGCTAGCTAAATGTCATTAACGTTACGTGTTTCTTTCCTGCTATGCCAGGTTCACCCAACAGGAAGAACGTTCACTGTCTCGGATGGAGAAGGAAAGATCGCAACAGTTGAACTTAACGAACCTGTGAGTAGCCTGACGTTACACTTCTTGAATCTGTTATTCTGAGTGGGTAACGGCAAATAATAGAACTGTGAGAACAGTCTGGTAAGTTCAGAAAATGACATCACTTTACTGTAATGCAGCCTTCAGAAACAGGAGAAGACAACACTTAGTATCATATTATTGTATCCAAAATCTAAGGAATATCTACACCATTATCATAATATCCATATATTGATCAGCCCAACTGTTTGTGTCAATAGCAATAAACCAGTAATATCATTTGATAGAACAACATAATGAATACTTTACTTTTGATACTTGAAGTACATTTTGCTGCTAATACTAGTACCTCCGATTTTGAACTCTTAACACAGTTACAGTGTGGCATTGCTACTTTATTCTTTTTGCTTTTCTTTTTTTCCCCTCATATTTCCTCATTTCCTCCGCCACTGAAGCGTGCGTTGTATGCTTCAAGTATATCCTATGAGCAGAGGTGGAAAGTCACAAATTACACTTACTCATGTTACTGTAAGTGAGTAGTTCTTTTGTCGTCTTACTTTTTAGCGTAGTTTTTAAAATCTGTACTTTTCCTTAAGTATGTTTTGTATTGTACTTTGCTACATATTAAATCCCATCCGTTACTGAGTAGAAAAAGGTATATTAAAAAAGCTCTCTAATGTTGTTTTGGCAAATATCTGTCAACAAACTCAAATCAAAATGTTTTTTTGTCATTTTTTATAATTTAGTTTTTTGCTTTGTGTCCAGCAAATCGCAAAAAACGGTGATTTAGTTAAATAAGTATAATAAAAAATAAATAAATGTAATAAAGTATATCTCCCCTTGCTGTTTTTACTCCGAGTACATTTTAAATGAACTACCTTTTACTTTGACTTCAGGTAGATTTTTATACCGGTTATTTTACTTGTACTTAAGTAAAAGTTCATCAAAGTAATCGTACTATAACTTAAGTAGAATAGTTTGGTACTCCTTCCACCTCTGCCCATAAGTACAATTACTTCATCAAACAGGCTAGACATTTTTTTCAATCAACAACAAGATAATGGTATTAAAATCCCGTTGTATTCCCCCCCAGCTTGACGAGGAGCTGAGCGGTGTTGTGGAGGTCATCGGCATGGTGTCCAACAAAGGAGCAATAATGGCCAGCACATACAACATGCTACGAGAGGACAAGGGCATTCCTTTTGGTAGGTCTTCTTTCTTATCCCTTCCATTAGGGCTGGGAATCCCCAGAGGCCTCACAATACCATATCATCACAATACTGGGGGAATTACTGGAATTGTTGGGTCTTTGTAAATTATAGAGTGTGGACCTACTCTATCTGTAAAGTGTCCTGAGATAACTCTTGTTATGATTTGATACTATAAATACAATTGAATTACTTCTGTCACAACATGATATTATTGCGATTTTAAACATATTGCAAATAGGCCTGCACGATTCGGGGGAAAATATGAGTCCCGATTTTTTAGCTTAGAATTGATATCGCGATTCTCTGCCACGCTTTTTTTCTCACAAAGTGTAATGTTTGTTGCACACATGGACCATGACAAAACAAAATAAATTGGCAGTACCAAACATAGATTTTTTTTGGCACCTACAGCACATGGCGCATCACCACAAGCCTGTAAACATAGAGGCTTCAATGAATAAAGAAAATAAGTACATACTGGCCCTTTAAGTACAGTAGGCTACCAAAAATAGTGACATATAACACATTGAACTAAATATGGCCCTGATACAGGCTCTATCTGAACTAAATATGGCCCTGATACAGGCTCTATCTGAACTAAATAACTAAATATGGCCCTGATACAGGCTCTATCTGAACTAAATATGGCCCTGATACAGGCTCTATCTGAACTAAATAACTAAATATGGCCCTGATACAGGCTCTATCTGAACTAAATATGGCCCTGATACAGGCTCTATCTGAACTAAATATGGCCCTGATACAGGCTCTATCTGAACTAAATATGGCCCTGATACAGGCTCTATCTGAACTAAATATGGCCCTGATACAGGCTCTATCTGAACTAAATATGGCCCTGATACAGGCTCTATCTGAACTAAATATGGCCCTGATACAGGCTCTATCTGAACTAAATATGGCCCTGATACAGGCTCTATCTGAACTAAATATGGCCCTGATACAGGCTCTATCTGAACTAAATAACTAAATATGGCCCTGATACAGGCTCTATCTGAACTAAATATGGCCCTGATACAGGCTCTATCTGAACTAAATATGGCCCTGATACAGGCTCTATCTGAACTAAATAACTAAATATGGCCCTGATACAGGCTCTATCTGAACTAAATAACTAAATATGGCCCTGATACAGGCTCTATCTGAACTAAATAACTAAATATGCCCCTGATACAGGCTCTATCTGAACTAAATATGGCCCTGATACAGGCTCTATCTGAACTAAATAACTAAATATGGCCCTGATACAGGCTCTATCTGAACTAAATAACTAAATATGGCCCTGATACAGGCTCTATCTGAACTAAATATGGCCCTGATACAGGCTCTATCTGAACTAAATATGGCCCTGATACAGGCTCTATCTGAACTAAATATGGCCCCGATACAGGCTCTATCTGAACTCCTTCAACATGTCTTTACATAATTAAAACATGTTAATCAACATGCTGCAGCTACAGCTTCAGTCTCTAGAGAAATGAGTTTGTCAATTGCCAATTTAAGTACAGTATCAAAAACAGAATGATTTCTTAGCACACTCTTTAACTGCTTGCCTTTCATGTCTTCAGCTGTCCTATCAAAATAAAGGCCGAAAATGCCCCAAAAAATAAATAAATAAAATCGGGAACAGGGTTAATCGAGATTGCAATTTTATAACGATTAATCGTGCAGGCCTAATTGCAATATTCTGCAATGTATCGCAATTTATTACCTTTTTTTTTTCCAACTTCAAATTTTTCCCAATTTCAAATGATGTCCCCAAAAGGAAACTTTGTCAACATCTGTTTTATCTAAAAAGATAAATGTCTCTGTTTGTTCAGCTCACTTCAATGTTATCACTACAAGTCAATTCAATTGTCAAGCAGACAAACTGACCGACACATATATAATAATGGATCCATACTTGGCGTCTGTGTATCGATACAGTATAGACCTTTGTCACGGCAGACATGTTGACATGTCATAGTAGGAAAAGCACAGGTGTAATCAAAACCATTAATGATGGCTGCATTCCACTTAGGAGAGGCCCTGGTGTTGAGCATGCTGACTCACTGAAATAGCTTACTGGGACACTTGATGGAACTGAGCCATCGTTAAGGTTATCAACTTCAGATGTGCTTTTCCTACTATGACAAGTCAAAATGTCTGCTGTGAAAAAGGTCCATTGCCACACGGAAAATATAAATAAATAAATAATAAATAAAGAAAATATAATAAATAAATATCGCAACACTATGCTGTATCTAGCATTCATCTGTGCTGGTTTACAGTATGTTGTGTCCATTCATCCCACAGATTTAGAGCTGTATACTGAAGCCCTGAAAGTCATCCATGAGTTCCCCCAGCACTACCCTTTTGAAGTGGCTGCAAGTGGATGAGGCTCCCCATGTGAACATGTGGCCACTAAAGATTCTCTTCAAGTTCACTGTCCGTTGTTATTCATGTGGCCCGTTTTTTGTTGAGTAAAATTACATTTGTACAAAAGAAAATCTGTAATATTAAGTCATTTCTGTCACTAAAATAAAACGTGTAAAGACCAAATGAAGTGGAATTTTAGTGTGAAATTCTCAACTTGTTGTCCTCTGAGCAACTGTCCCTCTGCCATTCAGGTAAAAACTGAAATGCAGTTTTGCATGGAAAGAGGACTGCATTTTTTTTTTTCAGGGCCATTATGAACAGGAGGATTTATTACAGCAACTGTTTCAGTATGTGCCTGTGAGTATAGTTTTAGTTTAACAAAAAAAAGTAAACCTATCCTATAAAGTTTCTGTCTCCCACATGAAGAATTCTTAGTAATGGCAACAAAACTGTCGGTGCGTCCACATGATACAAGCCTTCACCCCCGCTACACAGTTGCTAGTAACCAAGGAGATATGGAGGATTAAAAAAAAGATGATGGACTCTTCAGAAGAGGTCATTATCTTCACTCGAGTCTCTGCGTGCAAAAGTCGCTGGACGTCACAATCCTCTGAACACAGTCATACTGAGAAATCCACAGAGAGTTGTGTGGAGCTGATAGTCTTAATTAGCTTTGTAGACACTCATTTGTCAATGGCTTGAATGAAACAGATGTTTATTAATATCAAAAAGTTACGCACTATTCTGCCGTGCAAAGGCAAAAGGCTGTAACTTCTTTTTGGTCGAAAATTAGTTAATTATATTTTTGGGACATTTAAGACATCCTTTATCATGTGGATAAGCATCTAGACTCAATTTCGTACTTTATTCAGTCCCTCCAGAAAAACGCGGAGTTTTTTCGTGATTGTTGCGGGCAAAAATCCTTGATTATGCGGCACGTTTTCTTAAAAAATGCGATGGAATATGCGGGATATTTATGCCATTTTATGCGATGAAATTGCGGGAACTTGCAAAAATTGCGGGAACTTGCGGGAACTTGGAAAAACTGCGGTTTGATGAAAAAGAAAAAAAGTGATTCCCCCAACACCATGTTCTCAGTAGGTGAAATTACGTCACTTCATAACGTTCCCATGGCAACAGGGGGAAATGGCTGCTCTTGTGTGAAGTAAACGCAACATTTTTTAACTTTCTGCTGAGATATATGTAGGGTTGGGTATTGTTTGGGTTTTTTTCTGATACTGGTGCTAAATCGGTATTTTTAAAACGGTGCCTGAACTGATACTTTTTAAGAAAGTTTTTAAAAAAGAAGAAGAAACAAGAAGGATAGGCCTACTCAACAACAGTCTGTGACATTTAAGAACACGTTGTTTATTACTAAGGCCATATGGTCAAAATTAAATGATTTAATGTAATAACTATAACTTATAATAAACAATAACTTATTTCACCAGTAAATTGCTGTTGGACGACAAAAACAACCACCAGATGGGAAAAGGGTATTTTACAATAACCAACCAAAACCAAACAATTACCAGTGTCAGTGAATGCACCGTCTGTGTTTGACATCAGCAGCTGCTGCGCTGCAGAGCAGACTGTTGATATACAGTCACACTTTACACTGTTTAACGTCACCTGTCAGCATTTTAACCGTGTTTAATCACGCTGCTATCTTAAAGTAGGCTAACGTTACCTGCTGTCGATTGTAGTGTAAAGTCAGGCACCGAAATAAGGCACCGAAATCTTCGTTCTTATTCGGTCTCGTTACTACCGTTTACGTCGGATCCGGGGGCCCATTGGCACCGAGTTTCGGTACCCAACCCTAGATATATGTGACTTTTTTGCAACGAAAATGCGGGGATTATGAAATCATGCAAGCCCCGCATATTTTGCGCTGAAATCGGCAATTTATGCGGCGAACGTGCGGCGTATTTGAAAAAATGCGGCCCCGCATGAATATGCGGACATTGGCTGATTATGCATTGAATTCTGCGATCGCATAATCGCGTTTTTCTGGAGGGACTGTTTATTTTTGAGAAAATAAAGGGTTGTGTTACCAGTAACTTCCAAAAGCCCAGGAGAAACCGAGGCAGAACACCGTAACACCAGTTACCGCTCTTTGACTTTGTTTTGGAACGCTCAAATTGAGTTAGGGTACAGGATAGCAATAAGTAGATGGCTAGAAGTCATTTTAAATCATCACAAATGTATGCCATGGTCACGAGATTGTATCCAGGTGTTGTTATAATGATTTTGTAAATGGTGATTAGCAACCAAACATTGATAATGTGGAAGTTACTGCCTTTTGCCTTGGCGTGACTTCTCAGTTTTTGCAGACAATACAAAGGCAGAGTACAGTATTGTATTTTTTTTATTTTTATTTTTTGCTTATTTTCTGTTTTGGATCCTACTGTATTTTAACAAATGTCTGTGTGAAGCACTTTGTGACTGTCTGTAAAAGGTGCTATATCAAATCAATTATTATTATTACAGTCACTTAAAACTCAAGGTCAAAAGTCAAGTTTGAGCTCAAGAGTTTTTATGTAGATAAATTGTATTACTGAAACATCTAATTGCCAGATTTCCAGTGTTCTATCTATAATTCATTTGTCTGGACAACTGAAACACTTTAAAGCCATTTTTCTCAGTTTCACACTCTAGTGAGTTAAGTTTAGCCTTTGTAGGGCAGTATGGCTTTAAAGGTCTACTTCCTAGCTTTATAGGGTGCATCTCATGTTCTCTCTCCTGGCACCGATTACCATATCCATGGTCTTAGCTCAAATTATTGCCAGTGAAAACTCCTGTCCCCATTCAACCACAGAACACAAGCCCTTCTGAGTCAGGCCAGGTAGAGACCCCATCAGGAGCTCCGTGATTAGTACATCATGGGCATATTTCATAGGGATTAAAAAAAAGGAGGCAGATGGGAATCCAGGCGGTTGATGCAAATGACAAAAAACAATGGGGACAATAGCCCCCCCTTTGGAACACCAGCTGGTATTGCACAGGAACTCGACACAAGATCCCCACTTATTACTGTCACTCGAGAGCTCCGCACAATGAGACAGACATGTCAGCCAGTGTATGAAGCAATGGACAGGGCTTTATTGTGTCCAAAGAATGAGAGAAATCAACAAAAACAGCATTAACCCATTTTGTAATGGTTATTGAGTGCTTTGTACCAACATTGCAGGATCTGAATCAGAGCACAGACAGTTTATCTATTAGCCATAAAGTCATGTTGTGATGGGACAATTTTGGAAATCATGTCCTCCAGAAGGGCATCCCTTTAGGATCCCACAATGCACTTTGCCAACACAGCTGACTAATGAGATTTGACAGTAGTCAGCTGGAAAGATGGGCTTTGCTGTTTGGGAACTGCTTTGACCATTTTTTCATTGCCTTTAGAAGCACCACCTAGTGATTTTTTTTGGAGTTTGTTGAGTTGTTTTGGGTGGAAAAAAGGAAAGAAATTCGAAACCAAAGCTCCATATGCTGAAGAAGCCAATAAGATGGTGTTTAAAGCTCCAGAAAAAAAAGTGGACCTTGTGCTAAGATGTTTTAGCTTGAACTAATGCTTACGTTTCTTTTCATTTTGATACAGCTATACAATTAATATGAAATAATCTCTCTTTGATAGATACATAATATGGATACTAAATGGACCAGAACATGACAGACATTTTTTTTAATTTTTTTTATTGATTTCAATTAAATTTGGTTTTCTGAATTCACTCATAACCTCGACTGTAAACCAGTCTAGCACAACATCTACCATCTGATGGACATGTTTTCTGTATCAGTGGTCAGTGCTGGAGCCCTGCCCAGCTCAATGACCCACAGGGCCACAGCGTCCTCTTGGTTACAGCACACTCTGCTGGTTCCAAACGGTCTACACACAGAGATGCAGCCTCTCATGGTCTTGGTCAGTCTTTAAAGTGGCACTGAAGTGATTTAGTATTGTAATTGGGGGACTTTCGAAATAAAGATTGAGAAGAAAAAGAGAATTGATGCTGCAGAGGCCGAGGTATCCTGATTTTGAATTCCAGAGGTGCATCTCATGTTGCTTAAATTGCCTCCTCGAGTCCTACACTTTCCTCCCTTACTTGCGAGGAAATTACGGGAGGAGAGAGGAAACGAGCAAATGTGTTTTATAGAGAGATGAGACCTCCTTTCCTCTGAAGCGCAGGGGCGGCGTATAGGGGGGGAAAAGTTAGGACAATTCCAAGGGCCCATGACTGACGGGGGCCCCAAAAAATAGGTAAAAACTAATATAAATTATTAAACCATCATATATCATATATATATATATATATATATATATATATATATATATATATATATATATACACATTTCGAATATAATAATAATTAATGATCTCTTTATTTTTACTTGTTTTTGGCAGTAAATGTTAAATATCCCCATTAACCAAAAAGTAAACATCCATATTGACCGACCACCCCCCTGTATCTGCATGAAATGGTTTGGTCCTGCCTTAGCGCACTAGTGACGGTGTTTAGTTGTAGTCAGTAGATGCACCAGAACTTCAGTGACCACAATGTTGCCAAGTAACGTTAAATCAAAATATGGTTTTCAAAAAAGGAAAGAGAGAGAGGAAAGACAAAGGAAAGGGTGTCAAACTGTAACCCAGTTTTTCACCAAGAAAGGTGGGTAGCCTGTAGTCTGTGAGTGGTATTAACCTGTTGGCTTCATGTCCATAGTGAAATAAGCTAGCTAGCTACAGACTAGTGTTAGCCTACATTTAATCACCATTTAATCAGTGTAGGGAAACGTTTAGCAAGATATTCATATTAAATCATTGTCCCTGCCCCTTTTAGCAGACTTAACAGATGAGTCAGCAGCACCCCAGTCTCCCCCTAACTGTGCCCCTCCCTGTCCCAGTGAAGGAGAGCAACATTGGGTTCAGTGACTTGCCAGTTAGCATCATTGCAGGGAGTCTGTGGGTCTCTTGCTCTTTTTACCATTACAAAAAAGAAACTGAAATATGTATTAATGACAGAAATTCAAACACATTACTAACAATTATTTTCTCAAACAATGATCATTATGAAATAAATTTCATTTCATTTTTCATTTCATTTTTTTTTTAATTTTAAATTTAAAAAAACAACCAATTGTCTGTACTGATGCTGGACAGTTAGAAACAGTGAGTACCTTACCTGAGCCTGCATGTAAAATACAGACAATATTAAAATAATCCGGTTTGATACGTTTATTTAGATTGAATTAAGGAATGACATCTATAAAGACTTTATTATTCCCATCATGAAGGGCAGTTCATATATATTTATATATTTAAGTTTGTTTTTCTTTTTTTTAATATTTCATTAATAATAATAATAATAATAATAATAATAATTTTGTTAAGAGAATTTTCCATTTTGTCAAATTTTACAATAAAAATACAATGAGACTGTAAAAAATGGCCTTCAGCACAATTGTTATGGTTGCTTTTAATCTTGCATCAAATAGTGAACTACATACTAGACGTGCATGCATGTAGAAATCACCAGCAGTAAATATTGTGCTAGTACTAGTATTGAACTACAAGAAGCAAGACAGTTGCAAGCCTTTAATTAGAGTTATGTAAAGCTTTTGATGGCATGGGGCCCAAAATCCCTGGCTGCGCCCCTGCTGAAGTGTCATGAATTCGTCAGCTGTTTGGGCGGAGTTAGCATCTCCTTCAGCTGCACGGCTTCCGGGAAGGCTGCTCTCATGTTTCCTCTACCTATAGCTCATCAGAATCAGAAATACTTTAATAATCCCAGGGGGAAATTATTTTTGTTACAAACTCTAGATATATAAATAACATATATTATACAGACAACATATATATTAAAAACAAATTTACAGTAGTAATATATAAAAGATCAAATGTACAGTATTAAAGTGCAAAGAGTGCAAAAAAATGATTGTCTATGTTTGAGAAGATTACAGTGAGGGGGTGTTCGACTCTCCAAGGGAGGCGTTGCAAAGTTTAATGACCACAGGCAGGAACAATTTCCTGTGGCGCTCAGTGGTGTATCTGGGTAAGAGGAGTCTTCTGCTGAAGGTGCTCCTCTGCTGGGCCAGTGTGTCGTAGAGAGAGGGTGTGAGACATTATCCAAAATGGACTGAAGCCTGGACAGAATCTTCCTCTCAGCCACGGTCGTCAGTGTATCCAGCTCCTCCCCCACAACATCACCAGCCCTCCTGATCAGTTTGTTTAGTCTGTTGGTGTCTGCGACCTTCATCCCACTGCCCCAGCATCTGACAGCAAAGAAGATACCACTGGCCACAGCAGACTGATAGAACATCCTCAGACATCCTATAGCTCCTGGATGATCCCTCCTCGATCCTCGCTCCTCAGGGCAGAATCAAGAGCTTTGAGACGGCCTTCACCGACAGAACAACTTCCGGTTCAACCGAGGAGCTATCAAATAAGGGTCATGAGTATGGAGCTAGAAGAGTCTCAATAAAGATAAATGCACACGTTACATTCACATGCACACACGGGATTCATACATGCACACACATGATTCATAAATACACACACAGGATACACAAATGCGCACAAAATTCACAAACACACACAAAATTGAAAAAGCACAGAAGATTCACAAATGCACACAAAATTCACAAATGCACACACAATTCACAGATTTACACACAATTCACAAATGCAAACTACATTTACAAATGCACACAAGATTCAGAAATGTATTTCTGATGCACACACAAATATACCTTGATTTACAAACTGCTTGCAGTCCGTGAACTTCACAGCATTTGTGTGCGAATTTTGAGACTCCTCTGACGTGGCGCGATTAACAAATGCATTTTTTTAAACAGGGAATGATCTGCAACCAATCAGATATCTCCCTTGTTTTAGCGAAAGAAAGAAAGAGAAAAAGAAAAAGAATCGCTGGGGCAGCACTTATATCATAGTTTTTTTTATTTTTTAAGGTGCATAACAATGACTAACGTTTCGATGTAAAGTTACATCTTCCTCAGAGTCCTTGACTGTGCTGCACCAGCGATTCTTTTTCTCTGCGCTGTTTAGTCCTGCCCTGGTTGCACCGGATTGTTGTGGATTACAGAAGCGCAGAGAACTCTCTTTTTCACATATGATATGACTATTTTCTATGTTAACGTAATATGTCAGTTGGACACCATTTTAATTGCTCCAATTTTGCTAAAATAACTCAAAATGGCCATTTTTTGTTTATTTTATTTTTTAGTATGAATGAAACGGTTGTGTAAAACAGGGCAAATACAAGCAACAATAAAAACAATCACATTAATTTTGATGAACAAAGCAGAAATGTATTTTTCGCGAGTGCTCTGCGCTGTGTACAATATTAGAAATTCTTTGGTACAATTCACAATTTCACAGGACGACTGAGATGTGATCGTCACTTCTGGTAAGTACATAAGGCAGTGCGCGATTTGAGACAACACTTCCCCGTCAAATTTTACACACTATGCAAGTAAGTACGTAGTGTAAGAAGGGCACTTCCCTGAGTGCACTAAGGGAAGTGCACGATTTGAGATACACCTACAGAGACATCGTAGCTTCAACGAGACGTCATCCATGAAGTGTGTAGTCTTTGTAATTACATATTTTCACAGTCTTATACTTCAACAGTTTAACAATAAACTGAGACTTTCTCGGTTGAAAAAATATCTTTTAAATTGACGAACATCATATTTGTAATCCATGGCTCAATTCAAATGGGATCAAAAAATAATTATCTCTCCATTGACCCTTGTTCATATTTTTTCGAAAGATAGGTCCCATTAGCAGTAGAAGTAGAAGGGCGTTACCTTGGCTCTCTATAGCGCTGTGTGAACCATGGATGAACGTGTTCATGTGATTGGCTTATAAGTAAACAATCCCCCACGTGGGATGCGTTCTTGTGATTGGCTAAAACAAGGGAGATATCTGATTGGTTGCAGATCATTCCCTGTTTAAGAGGAGTCTCAAAATTTACACACAAATGCAGTGAAATTCACGGACCGCTAGCAGTTTGTAAATCAGGGTATATTTGTGTGTGCATCAGAAATACACTTCTGAATCTTGTCCTGTGCATTTCTGAATATTGTGTGCATTTGTAAATGTTTGCATTTGTGAATTGTGTGTGCATCTGTGAATTGTGTGTGCATTTGTGAATCTTCTGTGCTTTTTAAATGTTGTGTGTGTGTGAATTTTGTGCGCATTTGTGTATCCTGTGTGTGTATTTATGAATCATGTGTGTGCATATGTGAATGTAGTGTTATCTTTATTGAGACTCTTCTAGCTCCATACATGAGATGCATCTCTAGTATAGGGCAAGTTCCAATATCAGATCCTCCATTTCCTAACAAATAGCAGCCAAAGGCATGATGTCACTTCCAGGCTGGCGCATATTTCACTCAACATTTCTTTCATCTGTCTTTCCAAGTGTGTTCTGAGGCTACATTTTATATTGTTAGCGGAGTTTTGAGCCTAAAGTGATCTCTGTGCACCCCAGTGTTTTAGCTCCAGTAGAAGAACTAAACCAAAATATCTCATCAACATTCTGGTATGCTGTGCATGCGCTTGCCGGGGTAAACAGGAGGCCGCATGGATACTCCGCCTATTGCTGGTAGTTGCCATGGCAATGTTTTTTTATTTATTTATTTTATTTTGTTATTGATGCAAAGTTTAAACATCCAAAATACAAAACATACAACACATCAAATCATCAAACAATCTTACATTGCCAAAAGCTTAAATTAAATTCATCTCTTCTAGAATATTGGAGATTTGAATTGCTTTTTTTATTTGTGAAGGGGCCACTGTGGCTCAGTGGTAGAGCAGTCGCCTGCCAATAGGAAGGTTGGTAGTTTGGTCCCTGGCCCTGCAGTCCCATGTCGAAGTGTCCTTGGGTAAGACACTGAACCCTGAGTTGCCTGCAACAGTGAAGCGATGGAAGCAGGGTTTCCATCCAGTCCATGTTGATTTGTGGATGTGGAATTTTCTGAGTATGATGAAGAGCTGCACAATATAGTTTAAATTGTGCATGACATCATGCACATTAATTGAAATACTCTTACTGGTTTTCTATTAATAAAATGTTGCAAATCTTCCCAGAATGCAAAGGAACACTTACCGGAAATGACGAGCAGGATGAGCGTGACGAACGCAATGAACGCAACACGTGAACGCAATTTTCCAGCCCGCCAAAAATACGGGCTTTCCTGTATGCAAATGAGTAGCGGCCGCTCGGCTCGCCGCCTCGCAAAATCTGACGAAAATGTCTCTTAGTTATGCTGTTTTCAGACTGCTGGGGGACTTCCTTTGACACACTGAGCTTCTCTCTCCTCTCTCTTCCCATTTGTGTGCATCCATGTCCCAGAAATGCTTGTTACTAACCTAGCTCTCGGGAGCTTGCTCCCCGGAGTCTTTATGTTTCTTTTCACCCAGGATGAAATCCCGGGATTACGGTGGCACCAAAATCATGGTTCCAGCTGTTGCCATGGTTCTGCTGCAATTCCCTGCTATGCTGTGCTGCTCCCTACTATGCTACTACAACCACTGTTTCTAGTCACTGTTTCATTATCTTTACTGTGATTGTTAATGCCACTGTTCATCACACCCCCAACCGGCACCGTCAGACACCGCCTACCAAGAGTCTGGGCCTGTCCGAGGTTTCTTCCTAAAAGGGAGTATTTCCTCGCCACTGTTGCACTTAATGCTTGCTCTTGGGGGAAGTCGATCAAAAAAACAGACAGATTCAGCAAACTTCACGGTCTATTTCTCGCTTAAAATGTTTTCAGAAACACGTTTCAGTGAACTATTTTCGTAAAATACGAGATCGTATTCTGAACGAGCTGCCATCATGGTCGGTTTTGAAATTCGAGAGCAGCCAGACCCACGTGACGCGTTCGTCCAATCAGCTGCCAGTCAAGGATCTGGTCCCTCCCCTTCTGATTTGTAGTCAAGATGGCGCCCGTTTAGTGCGAGTAGGGTACATTGTTCCACACTGAACTTTTTGACTGTTTTTAGGAGGTCATCCGGGTACTTTCAGTGCCCTGACTTTTTGCATTATCTACACTATATACTTAAAACTAAGTGTTTGAAGTGTGCAAGTAGGCGGTTTGAGACACAGACAGTGATAAAATAGATTATAGCGTCTTTTCAAATTACTAAAATCACAATTATAATCAATGTTCATTTGAAATCTTTCCAACACTTTTTTGGCCGGGTAAATTCTATGCAAAATCTTAAACAGAACTTCTTTTACCTTGTTAGTAATACAATACTTGTCAAGAATAGTACATGCCTTTTTCTACTGTAAATCGCTCACAATAGAAGACCAAAAGAAATTTGGTAACACTGCATATTACCAGGGCCGTTTGAAGGAATTTGGGGGCCCCAAGCAAAATGGACATGGAGGCCCCCCCAAACCCCCGCCCCGCATGCACGCAAAGCCTACAGGAACCACACCATAGCCATAAAGTTTAAGTTCACCGACACTTTATATAAATAAAAAAAGGTTTACAGTGCATAAACTGCTGTTGCATAAACTGTGCACCTAGAAATTTGACAGGCACTACTGTATATTAAAAATTCTGAAATGTCCATGGGCAGAAGTCATTGGTATTTACACAGTTTGGTTGGAATTCAATAGTGATTTGCACTGTTTTTTTCTAACAATATGACAGCAAACACTTATCAGTTTAAACTCTGGGCTGTGCAGGATATCAGCTATAATTATAGAGCTTGTGGTGGTACCTTGTGCTATAGAGGAAACATCAGCACTGAGAAGTGATGCATCTGTTGATGTGGAGGATGAAGTTGATGGTGTAGCTGGGAAAATAATTGAAAAGAAAATCTGAAATTACCTGTGAAGTACGTTTTACCATTTCACTGTTAGCATATTGAAAGAGGTCACTATTAACAGCTCAGCTTAGTGAGAGAAATTCACTCTACCTTCATCAGTGGAGGTATCCTTAGGAAGAGCCTGAGGGCTGAGACATTTAAGCAAAGCACCTTGAGGGAGAAAGAAAAGATGGTAACACTTTATAATAACAATCATTAATAGATGGTAAATAGATAGTAATCTTTAGTTAATTGTCATTTAAAACAGTCTTCTTACTGTTAACAAACAATGAAATTATAATTAAATGTTTAATAATTATTAGTAGGCCTAGTGCTGTAAGTTAACGGTTTATTGTAACACACATTATATCTATCATATAATATATTAGGTATCAGGTAATGATTAAACATTTTTTGTAAACCTTTAAGAAACCATTTTTAAAACATCTATAAACATTACATAGATAGAGGACCAGATATTCCTAACGCTTTGTTAAGGGTTACTAATGCTTAAAAAAATCCCAAGCTAATGTTTGATGCACCAAATTTATTGTGTGGTTTTCCTAACCCCATTTGGTAAATAGATTATCACGGTGGAATAGTTAGTATAGCATGCTAACGTTATGCCACATTCATCAAAACCTATTACAACGCTATAGCAATGTCATGTCATTAAATACGATGAACAGTGATTCTGGAACAGATCTGCGTCCTCCTTATCCCGTTAAAAAACATATTACAGTAGTATGTAGCCATATTCCGTCCGTTCGAAAAAAAAGTTGCACTAACTGTTCGTTACAAGCAGCATTTGCCGTCAGGCAGGTTACAGGTAACGTTAGCTAACATAAACACATTTTTGCTAGCCTACCTGCTGCAAAATTACACCAAGACAAGTAGAGCTATTTTATCCAGTGTCATTTATCACTTACCACTATCTTGTTTTTTCTTATCCTCCTCTTCCTTTCTCTTCTTCCTTTTCTGGCTTCCTGAAGCATAATTCCGCTTCATGATGACTGCCGACGGAGGTTTTGTATTTTGCCGGCAGCAGAGATCAGGAGAGGGGCCCCTTGAGGGGGATCCTGAAAACAGTGTCATTGCACTTTACTGCATTGACTATCAAAGGGGCGCTCACAGTTTGTCGTTGCATTTTATTCTTAACCAGTCGTTGTCTTGGGGCCCCAGGCCAGCTCGGGGCCCCAAGCAATTGCTTGGTTTGCTTGCCTTGTCGCGACGGGCCTGCATATTTCGGCCCGGTAATAAGATGGTAATAGTGGGGTAACAGTGTGATAATAAAGAGGTAATATATAGGTAATAAAATGTAATTACCAAAGTAATAACTGGGTAATACAACACAGTAACGAGATGTAATAATGAGGTAATAAGGTGATAAGAATGTAACAGATGTAATAACATGCAATTACCAATGTAATAACTAGGAAAGGGTTTGATAACCATATGTATATCTGGGTAATGGTAATATAGTTATATTAATATTGTAATAGCATGGTAATAATAGGGTACGATATGTTGATGTTTTCACAGTATTATAGGGTACTATCATTGTAATACCTTCCAAATTAGATAATATTTCTTGGAATTTAAAATTGGTAATTACCATATTATAATGCTGAAATTCATCCACCCTTTATGTCCCAAACATTTCCCTTTTGTTTCAAGGTAATACTTTACAAATTATATGTTTAATCTTGTGACTTCTCACCTGGAAACGCGTCTGGTAGTTTCTGTGTAACAACCATGAATCAGTGCCGCAAAAATGCAAAAGTGCCCGTTTCTATTGTATTACATGGTAATATTAGAATAACAGAGGTGTAGAGATTAAAAACGCCAGAAATGCTTCTGGTCAATGTGGCATCATGACTTTGCGTAAACATACACGCCACTTTCCACTTTCCCGTGTTATCTGTACGCATTTTGAGCTATCTGTGTGTATGTCTATGCTGTATACACAGTATATACAGTAGCTAACATGTAAGCTGAAATAAAGGAAATGCATAATGTATTGTTATACAGTGTACAGTATAACCTATATTGTTTATCTAAATAAACTAAAATATACTTACATGTAGCACAACCCAAGATAATAGTGGGAAACTAGCTTACTGAAGTCAGTCTAATATGAGCTATCAATCGTTATCAAAATGAACTTTGTGCTCCAACAACTTTTGTCGGCCACAGAGGATTTGGGCAATTAAAAGAGGTCCACGTAAAAAAAATTTGAAGTCGGGTAGTAACTTTTTTCAGTTTTTTTACGGTTTTATTTCTTAGTGTTTATGCTAAGCTAAGAAAAGCTAATCAGCTGCTGGCTCCAGCTTCATATTTACCTTACAGCGTGGTTGTAAAGGGTTAGAATAGGATTAGTAGTAGTTTACTTTTCGCCTGCAGGATTGCACCTCAATGAAATTATAGATGTAGCATACTACCATTCCAGTTTTCACCAGTAATATTATAGGTTACCTGTGATTAAATATGAAATTAATACACTATATTAGAGCTTACGCATTGACTCGAGCAGCAACCCACACCAATTCTCCGCTATTTTACAGCAGCTGCTGTGTTGCTTTTTTAAAAACTAAATACATGTTCAAACTCGCCGTACGTGCTCATAAGTATTTCCGCCGACCAGTTTGTTTGTGGTTGTTACCATGGTGAATTGTAGTATCATGGCTCCATTCATGCTGCCTTAACTCTGATTGAACCAACTCGAATCAGCTGTTCTGGAAACGTTTTCCATCTGAGGGAAAATCAACTCAGAGATCAGGGTTAGACTCAGAGTTTGTTAAACATCCTTCCTGAAACGGACCCCTGGACCCTATGTTCCTATGTGTTTGTGTCTAAGTGACTGATGGGAACAAGAACCACTGACAGACTCAGATGAATATTAATATAATAAAGTGTCTGACAACATTATGGAAAGGATCCTTACAGAGATATACCTTTATAACCTCTTTGAGACCTTTCTGTTTAACCAGAAACAGCTCTGAAGTCGCTAGCGTAATTATTGTCGGTGATTTCAATATTCATGTGGACAACCCGCAGGATAGAGGGATCAAAAAACTGTGTTGTGTTTTTGAAAACTATGGACTGACTCAGCATGTGACGGAACCCACGCACAATAAGGGACACACTCTGGACTTGATTATCTCCAAGGGTTTGAACATTTCCAAGGTTGAGGTGACTTATGTTGCTCTTTCTGGTCATTCCTGTGTTTTCTTTAACGGCACTATCTTGGTGCCCAAAAGTGTCCAAACAAAGGTAATCACAAAACAGTATATCACTGAAAACACCAGTGAAACATTCATTCAGCTTTTCTCCTCCACAACCGCCCTCTCTGGGGTCTCAGTCAATGAGCTTGTAGATAATTTCAATTTTAAAATTACAAATGTTATTGATGCCATTGCTCCCAGTAAGGTCAAAGCTGTCTCTGTTAAGAAAAGATCTCCATGGAGAAATGTCATGCTGGTAAGAACAGAAAAAAGAGGTTGTCGAAAAGCTGAACGCAGGTGGCAAAAAAGGTCCATTAATTATAAATTCGCATTTATAATTTGGAACTGAGGACTGCAAGGTGGTCCTTCTTCTGTGACATTATCGCCAGAAACAATAATAATTCACGTGCTTTGTTTGCAGCATCTGAATTTTTATCTACCAAGGCCTGTAATGAATTTGCCTCCTTCAAAGACAAAATTCAAAACATTAGACAGTCAGTGCCTCCACATCAAGTACAGGATATGTGTTGTCACACTGTTCACGCAAAACAAATTCCAATATGACACAATTTCATATGATCAACAATAAAAACCTGGAGGAGATTATACAACAACTGAAAACCTCCTCCTGTTGCCTTGATATTCGGGCCTTTTCAAAAATGTTTCAAATTGTTTGTCTTCCAATCTTTTAGAGATTGTAAACATGTCTCTTCTCTCAGGTATCTTCCCACAGGCCCTGAAAACTGCAGTCATCAAGCCACTCTTAAAAAGAACAATCTAGACACAGCACTAATGAGCAACTACAGGCCGATATCTAACCTTCCATTCTTAAGTAAAATCATTGAAAAAGCGTTTTTTAAACAACTCAACCATTTGATGTCAGTAAACAATGGTTTTGATGCCTTCCAGTCGGGTTTTCGACCACACCACAGTACTGAAACAGCTCTTGTTAAAGTATTTAATGACATCCACTTAAACACAGATAGTTTCAAAACTACAGTCTTAGTATTACTTGATCTCAGTGCTGCATTTGACACGGTCGACCATGACATATTACTAGACCGATTGGAAAACTGGGTTGGCCTTTCTGGCTCAGACCTAAACTGGTTTGAATCCTATTTAAAGAATAGGGACTACTTTGTATCTATAGGTAATTACACATCTGAGCGTACAAATATGACATGCGGAGTTCCCCAAGGCTCCGTTCTGGCGCCTCTTCTATTTAACATCTACATGCTTCCACTGGCTCAGATTATGGAAAACAACAAAATAAGTTACCATAGTTATGCGGACGACACACACATTTACATAACCTTATCGCCAGGGGACTATAGTCCGATACAAACACTGAATAAGTGCAGTGAATAAATTAACGACTGGATGTGCCAGAACTTTCTGAAATTAAATGAAGAAAAAACTGAGGTGGTTGTTTTTGGAGCAAAAGCGGAACGATTAAAAGTCAGCACTCATCTTCAAATGGCAATGTTAAAAACAACAGACAAAGCCCGAAATATTGGTGTAATTATGGACTCAGACCTGAATTTTCAACAGCCACATTAAAACAATAATTAAAGGCAGCCTATTACCACCTTAAGAATATATCAAGGGTTAAAGGACTTATGTCTCAGCAGGACTTGGAAAAACTTGTCTATGCTTTTATCTTCAGTAGACTTGACTACTGTAACGGTGTCTTTACAGGTCTCCCTAAAAAATCAATCAGACAGCTGCAGCTGATTCAGAACGCTGCTGCTAGAGTCCTCACTAAGACCAAGAAAGTGGATCACATCACTCCAGTTCTGAAGTCTTTACACTGGCTTCCAGTGCCTCAAAGAATTGATTTCAAAATACTTTTGCTGGTTTGTAAATCACTAAACGGTTTAGGTCCAAAATACATTTCTGATCTGCTAGTAAACTATGAACCACCCAGACCTCTCAGGTCGTCTGGGACAGGTCTACTTTCTGTCCCCAGAGTCAGAACTAAACAGGGGGAAGCAGCGTTTAGTTTTTATGCTCCTCATATCTGGAACAAACTTCCAGATAACTGCAGGTCCGCTGCAACTCTCAGTTCTTTTAAATCAAGGCTGAAGACCTTTTTTTTTTGTTGCCTTTCGTTAAATAATTGTCCTTTTCTTATACTTATTGCACGCAAAACCAGCCGCTTCGATGCAAGGAATGCCTAGAACGTTACAACTAGCCAGGCTCGACAAGGAGTTTTGCCTAGAATGATAAAACTAGCCAAGCTCGACAAGGAGTTTTGCCTAGAACAATAAAACTAGTCAGGCTCGACGAGGAGTTTTGCCTAGAACGTTCAAACAATATCTGCTTTTATATTTTTAACTGTTTTTAACTGCTCTTTAATGTTTAATTTCTTATTCTGCACTGTAACTTTTATTCTTAATCGTTTTCATGTAAAGCACTTTGAATTGCCCTGTTACTGAAATGTGCTATACAAATAAAGCTGCCTTGCCTTGCCTAGCGCTAAACCTACCAGACTCCATTTAAAAAAACAATACTTTTAGCGTGTATAGAGCCAACATATTTTCACATGTAAATCGGTAAACTATGTATATATTTCAACCAAAACTAGAGTTGTAATGGTTGGAAAAGTGGAAAGAAGACCCAAAACGGGTTTTCATAGTCTTTATTTTGTTTCTGTTGACTGAGAATGAAGTGTGTTTTACGATGCTAAGATCACTGTTTATTTACATGGAGTCTGGTAGGTTTAGCAAACGCAATTTTGCAGATGTTTTTATGTTTAAAAAAAAAAGATCTTACTCTTTAACAGGAAGGTCGACCTCCCTAGAAATCCTTTCCATAATGTTGTTGCTACAGTGGCTTTACTGAAATGCTCCGCATCACCAACGTTGTAAAGACGAATGCCGTTTGCAAAAAAATGTAATGTGACAAATAATCTGCTGGGATGTAAGAGCATAGATGGGGGACGTTAGTGATATGAGGACGGATAAGGTTAAGGCTACATAAATGATCGACTGGGAAGAAAAGCGATACCGCTCAAATAGGAAGTTATCTGAAAATTAAAATGTCTGGGCTCAATATCATCTCCCGACATATAACACCCTGCGAAGTAAAGCAGTTTCTTCATCAACGGGATCGTTGACAAAAGGAAATGCCATGTTTTGAGAAATAAAACGTTTTATAGTCTGCCTAACATGGTTAATAAACCAACATAATTATTTTTTATTCATGCCAATAACAAACTGCATTAAAATTTGCCTGATACAGACTGAATGAATGAATGAGGAAATGAAGAGCGCTGTGTCAGAGAGAGGAGACTGACAGAAACTCGAGGTTTCTTGAAGAAAACCTGCTCCCAACCAGGTTAGGTTCACAGACTCAGTTACCATAGTAACTGACTCTGAGGTTAAGTTACCTCTCTTTCTGAAACAGAAATCCCAGAGTTTCCCTCATTTCAGGGTTAACAAACTCAGAGTTTCCACCAAACCTGCTTTCTGAAATAGGGCCCAAGTCTCTGTTTTAGCTGACAGAGTGAATCATCTTTTCTTCTGTACTATCTTTGGTTGCACTTGCACACAGGGGCGTAGCAAGCTTTTCAAAAGTGAGGGGGATGGATGTGATTTGTTTATTAACAATAAAAACGATGGATACAATGAGAGAGGGGTACAAAATGTATAACATACAAGATATAAAAAGTTTCCCATTTAAATGAGTGATACTAGAAAAGTATAAAAACACACTCGGAACTAGGGCTGCACAATATATCGTTTTTTTATCGTCATCGCAATATCAACCGGCGCAATATACACATCGCGAAAGGCTGTGACATATCGCTATAGACACAAAACTGATTTTTTTTTGTTTTAGGTGAAAGAAAATATGAGTAGAAAACTGCACATTCAAATGTAATGGTCATTCTTTCTTAGTGCTGCCTTTATATTCAATTCAATGTTCAATTCGTTCAATAAAAGAACGTTAGAAATTATTTCATTTCATTTGTTTTAAATTCAACAAGCAATGTGTTGTATTTTAGCAGAATACTAATATAGACCTCTTTCACAAACTGTAACATTCATTTCATTGCTCACCTGTGAACCTTCCTGTGCTCTCTCTGAAACTGATGCCTCCAGCAACTTCCTCTCCTAAAGTGGTAATAATGGGCAGTGTAAAGGAATAGGGCCAAACAGGTACAGCTATGGCACTAGCAAACCTCAGTGAATATTGAAAAGTAATATCATGAAATAAATGCAAACAATATCTAATGGAAATAGGCTACTGCTGTTTAATGTCAACATTTTTCAACGTTCAGCTTTCAACTTCACTTACAGGATTTCTCTTGAAAAAAGTGTCAATCTTCTCCTGCCTCTTTCTTTTCTGCATCTTGATACTGCAACCCCCATCTCTGCAATAATAATACTGGTTTAATACACTCAATCAGTACTGGTAAAGCAATTCTTCCTGCCTCTATGTATTAATGCTCATGGGTAGCCTAATGGGTTCCATTCAGACCTTTACATTATGTCTTTTACTGTTATATGTCAACAAGACATTTTCACCTGGCTATGCCCAGTGTTTAGATCTGTTGTTCTATTTATGCAAATTAGCACATAACGTAATTATATTATGATCCGTTTATCCGTTTATTATGAATGCTATAACGTTGCTAATGTTACGAAACGTTATACTTCTTACATGGGAAACTACTCGTACATGTTAGCTTTCATTTAACGTTGCTAGTGAAGTTAAAAAGGTGCAGTTACCTCCCATCCTGTAGTTACAACTGATAAACACACCATTTTCTAAATCTCTGCTACGCATATAGCTACAGTAACGGCATATAAAAAGAGATGAACATGCCACCGTACATTAAACTTTACGAACACAAATGGCAAAAGACAACCTAGCTAACTAGCTAAAAGCCTAATGTTAAATGATAGGTTCTGTTAGCTAACGCTACCTACCTAATTACGATAGCAATTTGTACCAGCATTAAAGAGTTAAGCTTTACATTGATGTAACACATTAACGGTGATAACAAATGTACGGCAAACACTAAAGATACTTACATTACCTTATCCTATTCCTTAAAATTACTGGACGCGGTCTGTTAAGACCGGTGGCAAAATTACGAATCCCACTATGGCAACGCCATGACCCGCCCTCCGAAGCAGCTCGATTGGTTGGCGTTAGGCATTTCACCTCGAGGGGTTATGATTAGGATAGCGGATTGGTCAGGGGATAGGACCTGAACAAATGGGGTCACTTTACCTTGGACGCCTGGCCAATAGTAGTGATTGAAGGGCGGGTCTTGGCGTTGCCATAGTGGGAACACACCGTTGCCATGAAAAACAGAGCGTTGCTTTGGACGCAATCGCTACACACAGCACACAGCCTACGACGTAGCTACGGCGGCAGTTCGACTGCGGAAAAACTGCAGAAAAAGTGTGGGTGTTCAACCCTCTCACCGGGACAAGTGTGGGTGTTAAAACACCCACATCCCCCACGGGTGCGACGCGCCTGCTTGCACATGCGCAGTAGCTCAGATCGTAGATCATGTCAGTTAGCTCCATAGACAGTAAAAGGAACTTTGTTTCTCCAACTTTGGTCAGTTACAAGGCAGGATTAGCCGGGAGACTTCTTCTAAACAAGGGCACACTGTAAGTACTTCTTTTGTAGATTATGGTGAACTTGTGTGTGTTGTAAAAGTGCTTTGCCATTGAGAACGAGCTAGCATGTTAATGCTAGCGCTACCATGCTAACGGTTGTGGCTAGCCCGTCGTTTTGGCTAGTTATGTAAAAAGTCGTGCAGATTTTGAACAGCTCACCCAGAGACTGAAGGCAGGACACATTCAGAAACCCATATCTCACTCAAAACAGCATGGATAGATTTTTTGTTTTTTTCATAAACACTGGCACTTTAATACTGGACCTATGTCAAAGATTGTTGTTTCCATCAGTCACAAACACACAGACACAAAAACAGGAAAATAGGGTCCAGTTTGAAAAAACCCCCCCCAGTAGTTACCTTTTAAACTGCCCATCCAACTCTTGGTAAGAAAGTAAATAAGCATTTTTACCAAAATGTTTAACTTTTCCTTTAATTGAAATTACAGAAATATTATCAGTAAGATGTATCTGAAGTTTCAACGAGTTTGATTCTGCAGAATGACTCAGCTTAGTGCCCCATTCTTTGTGTTATTGACTATTATTACTCATGCATTAGCGTGTACTGTAAGTAGGATTTTAAAGTTGTGGTGGGTCAAGATGGAGCTTATTTAATTGTTATATAGTTGAACTTACTGTTTAGTCATACATCATTAAAATATATTGAACTTTTTCAGTGCACAGATTATACACAAAAACATAAATAGGTAGGAAGAAGACATAGAAATAAAATAAAGATAAACCAAAGATTCTGTATGGATCATATGTTTTACACAAATTAATCTGCACAGTAACTAGTAATTAAAGCTGTTGGACAAATGTGTATAAAGTACAATATTTCCCTCTGAAATATTGATATAAAGAAGCATAAAATTGAAATACTAAAGGTTTTTTAGGTTGGTATTTGATTTGAGTACTTGATTAAAAGTACTTTTATCCATTTTTTTTCTCTTAAAGGTTGTTGAGGCACTTGTTGGGTTTGTCCCATTCATTCAGTAAATAATATGTCATGTATTTGCCTTCAGAGGTTGTTTGCCAGGAAATCTTACGAAATCATTAGATCCATTTTTTTTATTGGAGCTTGTAATGAATTAATATTTTTCCAGAGCCTTGGGTTTTGAGTGGACGTTGACAGGATTTTAATTTCATAAGTCTCATCCTTAACAGAATTATAAATACCAACCACTTCAGAAGGGTGACATGATCGCTGTGAAATATAGCTTTATGGCAAACCAATGTACTGATGTGTATATCATTACCAAAGAGCGGGGTGATAATGTCAACTGTTGTAAAAGTTGCCGCCGGTTGATGAGTGGGAGAGCAGCAGCCTGGAGGAAGGCAGCTGCCATGTTCCAGCAAGTCCAGACATGGTTAACGTGTTAACGTTGCAGCATCTGCTCCATCTGCTCCCATCCACAGACACTATCGCTTCCATCGCACACACTTTGTCATGGAAACATCCAGCGCCTGAATTGGCCCCCCAAAAAAGTGATGGTACTCTAATTCAGCAGTTGCATAGGCGTAATTTACTTTACGTTTTGTTGCCTTTCTGGAGTTTTTTTTTTTTAGAAGTTTTTGTTGCTTCTTTCTGAGTTTTGTTGCCTTTTTGTAAAGGATTTGTTTCCAAAGTTTTTCACGCTTTTTCTGACATTTGTCGCTTTTTTTATTTTTATTTTTTTTTATTGCTTTTTGGGCAATTTAGGCCTTTATTTCTATTGGACAGCTTATAATAGAAAGTGGAAAGAGAGGGGGAATGGCATGCAGCCCGTGACATTTGTCGCCTTTTGATGTTGATGTTTTTGTTGCACTTCTCAATCCATGCAGACATGTCCCAGGACCTCCTTAGAAGTAGTTAGAGATCTCAACCCCCCAAATGTTGAACCCAAAGTTACCCCCTTGAGCAGTTGCATGACATGATCATGCATGTGTCTTGGATATAGTTACAGTATACTTAGGACACTTTCAAACCTATAGTTCAGTGGACTTGGTGCAATTTGGGGGTGAAGTTGCAACATTGTTGCATTTTTCATTTGGTTTGCGTTCACACTGCACCAAATGCACCAATCACTGTAAATACACGTCACGTGATCAAGACGTTCGCTTCTTTATTGGACAGAATATCCAAAACTCGCTGACACCTTTTTTTTTTTTTTATTAATTGTACAATAGTAATACAAACAATTAAGGCACAATGTGCTTGTACACTTGTCAAAAAGTGTTAACAGCTTTGAGGTAGAGACAATATATGCAACAAAACATAACAAATAAAGAAAAATAAAAGATCCTGGGGGTCTTTTTATTCAAGTAGGGAATGTAAGTCCAACAAAGAATAGAGTCTCTTGGCGTCCTGCTCTCAGAAATAATGGAGCAATACCAAATTTATAATGTCTTGGGTTCTCTGGTTCTGCTTTAGTGTTTCTAATATTTTAGAAGAAGGCGAACAATGAGCAGCTGTCAGACAGTGAGTGAAAGACAGAGAGAGAGAGAGAGAGAAGATGAAAAGAAGCTGGTAGTTCTCCTAGGAGAAGAGACAGCAGCTCCACTGGCAGCTAAATATATATCTGAGGGACTCACCACTATAAGATCCTAACATTACACATTGGTTTAGGATCAAACAGTCATTATATCATTATATTGTACAAACTGTAAAGTATTATATTGTGTTATGTAATTGTTTTGTAATGTAGTGTGTTGTATGTAACTATCAGTGTAGTATATAATCTATGTGACACCTACTGTATGTATTTAATATGCCATATGTACTATATATGCTGTATTGCTGTAAACTGCTTGGATCTGAAAGTTATCATCCCGTAAATCATATTTAAGTCTGTAAATTGTGTGCAAGGTTAAATTGCACGGTAGTAAATGCTCTGTTTCTGGTTCACTTCCTGTATTTGGGTCTGATTGCTTTCTCACCTGAAGTGAACTGAAGAGTGAGAAGAGAACTGGAAGAGAACCGAGACCCCCGTTTTCAAGCGGACCAGAGTTTGTTTGTTTGCTCCTCACTAGAGTAGGGATGAGCTTTCACACCGCCCCAAACCAACCAGACTATCAGACCAAACGCTCCAGGGTTTGAATTAAACGGATCAAACGAGGTAGGTGTGAAAGAAACCTTTTACACAGCATGTCTTGGTTCTATGTCACCTAAATTGTGTTTTTGTAAATTTCACAGCATACATTCAGGCCTTGACTTTAACCTTTTTGCTCACCAGCCACTCTGGCTAGTGGTTTTCCAAAGTTAGTGACGCAGCATTTTCACTAGCCGCTATTTTGTGGGAAATTACATTATTACTTTTATTTTTATTATTATAGTTTTATATGATTAAAGGTGTTTAAGGGTGCGTACTACCTACTCACCGCAGGAGGTGCCGGTACTCAGTAGGGCTGGGAATCACCAGAGGCCTCACGATACCATATCATCAGGATACTTCTGTCACGACACCATATTATTGCGATTTTAAATATATTGCAATATTCTGCGATGTATTGCTAAACTTTTTTTCCGACTTCAAATATTTCCCAATTTCAAATGATGTCCCCAAAAGAAAACTTTTAACTTTTAACAAACTTTTGATTTAGTGGGCTAACTAAAGCTATTGAGTGAAATTCTTGTGAGTTAATAGCTCCATAGGCAGAATCAGGCACGTTTCATTGCAGGTTTTACAGACTGACACCCCTGAAACTGTCAAATAAAAGGATCCTCTTGATCCTGTTGGTGGATCCACGCTTAATGGACAAAATATTGACCTTAAAAAGCAATTATATTCCCAATTCATCATCACACGCATATATCAATGTAGGCCTGTTTCTGTTTGCTTGTGTCCCGTCACCACCAGTCATTATAATGTAAATTCCCATCTTACGGTTAGTCCTTTCGAAGCTTCTTCTTTTTTTTTGGAGGGGCTTGATGTTTATGGTGCCATTCTGTTCTGCCTGTTAACCGTGAAATGACCACAATAACTGCTAGACTAGCTGTGGATCTTGTAAAACTCACAGTATTTAACCCATGACATACCTCCAAAGGTTATTAGTTCATACTCTACATACCAAAGTGGCAGTGGCGGGGCTAGAAGGGGGGCACGGGGCCGGCCTGACAATTGTGATTTCCATTGGATCAGAGTACTGTCACTTGGCTGCCTGTTCTGCCAATCTTCCCAGCCATTGTATTATTATTTTTTTATTACATTTTATTCATCAAAACTTACAATAAAAGCCAGATAGGTTACATACAATACACAATACAATATCCGAGAGCAAAAACAACACATCACATAAAATATACATACAGATAAAGAACCTATATAAACAAAAAGACACAAAAAGCTTCTGATTCCTAATCAGATAGTAAATAAATAATAAGTAAATGTAGAAAAGTAAGTAAATGAGGGATGAAAACAAAACCATGTTGTAAAAATATACAATTATAACAGGACTCACACTATAAATGTGCAAATTCATTTCACAACAGTATTAAATAAAGGATAAATAACCGATATGGTGTTAAGGTAGCTCATCAAATACATTCTTATAACAGTCAGTTGATTTTTTTATTATTAATAAAATAGTGATTTAAGAAGTAAATTTAACAAAAAAAGAGGGAATGATGGTTGAGAACCAAAGAATGTTTGCTTATGAATGAATGAATGAATTAGTAAAATAAAAACGTTAATCACATAAATTAGAGATGTATCCTTACTATCGTCAAGGTAACATATTACATCCTTCAGAGTAAAATTATGAGTGATCATGGGGGGATGGAAAATTGTCACGTGACCAATTCATGTTTCCATGATGACTATCCAAAATTCGGATACCAAGGAACCAGCACTGGAATCGTTTTTTAAAAAGCCTATAGAAAATGTCTATGGTATTCAGATGTACAATGTGTTGAAATGAAAACAAGTAATAATAATAATAATAATGAATTGACTTACATTGTGTTGTTCTATCCTATCCAATATGTCTAAGCAGATTTTCTATGCTGTATTCTGATAAAATGCCCCCCCGACTGCTGATTGTTGGTCCCCCCTGTCCCCACCCCACTCAAAAAATCCTGAAATCACCCCTGCTGCAAGGTGGACACCGATTTTTTTTATTCAAATGTAGTTGCCAATGAGTGCAGCAGCTCATCATGATGCAATGTGAGCCAACATGTCTAAAACAACCCCTGCATATCTATCACATGCCTATCAGGGCCCCTAGGCGGGGCTTTTGGACCGACCGTAAGAAGCTGTCAGCCCTGAAGTCTGAAGTGCCACAGGGAAGCTGTAACAAATGATCCAAGCATGGCAAGTTCAAGAAGACTCCATATCTGCAAGCTCCTCATGTAAGCATTCACAGACTCTAAAACTGTCTCTGCAGCCTGGTTCTGCAATAGCGCTATATGTTACATTAAAACAATGCTTCTTTTGAAAAAGAACAACCCTGAGTTCAGCTCAGAATTTGTGCCTCGAGCAGAGTTGCTTGAACAAATCTGAGAACTGTATACTGATCAAGAAGGACACAAAACGTCTTGCATACCCCAAAAACAGTTCAGCATTTGCCTCATGCAATCCCATTGTTTTTGGGAAGAGAACACAGCAAAAGCTTTGTTAATAATGAAAAGAGAACGGTTTGAACTTAGCCTACATTTACAGTACATTGCTAGGTTTTGGTTTAACATGAATATATTTTGCTACATTTAAACCCCCTGCTCTGGCTTTTCAGAGCCCGTAAACCGGAGACATTTGGAAACACTTCTGACCCGTTTTGGTTTGGGATTTGGCAACACCGACAGTGACGCCAAGGTTTCGCCGCCTGATTGGGTCATGGTGTCTGAGACCTTCTACTTACGTTACCATGGCAACTGTCAGCAATGAACGCGCATGCCCAGTATACCAGAATGTTGATGAGATATTTTGGTTTGGACGTGTTAGTTTAAACAGAGATTAGTTCTTCTACTGGAGCTCAAACACTGGGGTGCACGTAAATGTAGCCTTAGATGAGCGTGGACAAACAGAAATACTGCCAAAGTTCTATTGCTTGGCTTGCTTTTGTCTTTCTTGATATCAAACCCTTCCCACTGCCACATTGAGACTAGAGTGCGGATTTTTCTGTCCGAGCCCGGCCTGCGTCCGACAGAGCAGTGACTGAACCCGACCCGAGCCCGACAGGCATCAAGATATTTATGTCCGAGCCCAACAAAAAATCTAATTTTGTTCTCATACTGATGACCCATGTACGTTTGTTTGTGTGGAAAGCTTTTATTAAGCAACTGTAGGAAGGCATTCGGAAATGTCAAAAGATGAGGTCATCAGCGCACATGGGGCAACAAGCACACGTTAACACAAGCACGCACACGTGTGTGTATGTGTGTGTGCGTGTGTGTGTGTGTGTGTGTGTCACAAAAATTAACCTTTGCATCAAGTGAAACAAAGGCCCATTGGCTACCAACATAATAAGCTGTTTTAAATGTAAAATGTTCAAAGCCTTATCACGCTGATGTTACCGAGCCCGACCTAAACCCCAACATTATTTCTAAATATCTGTCCAAACCCAGCTCAGCCCCGTCGGGTCCCGTCGGGTCCCGTCGGGTCCCGTCGGGCCCCGTTGGGCCCCGTTGGGCCCCGTTGGGCTCAGGTCGGGTATCCATCCTCTGATTGAGACACATAAGATTAAACTTCCATGGTCCAAGCAGACAAACCAAAACTGGGGGAAATAACAATGTTTGATTATACACAACACAGCTTTCCACATCATGGTGATCAGGAGAAAGTATATAGGATGGACATTCTTTAGATAGTAGTGTATTTAGCCATATTTTGGCACACATGTGAGTGGAACATGGAACATATTAAGCAGTGTTCTGCTCTTTATACTTGACGTGGCGGTTGCTACCACAGTTGGGGGGGTCAACATAGACCTTGGAGACCAATTACAATCGTCTTGGACGGTGCAAAATAGCCTTGGGAAGGAACTTGTTTTGGTGGAACATGTGTACGTTCAAAATTTGTTTTAGTCGTGCAACAGAAAACTCAGATTGGACAGATAGTCTAGCTAGCTGTCTGGATTTACCCTGCAGAGATCTGAGGAGCTAACACAAAGGAAGAGGAAAGGGACGGACATCTGAAAAGAAGGACACCCGGCAGAATTTCTTGCAGCAATGGAGCAATCACAGAAACCCAGAAGCCCAAACCCAGTTCGGGCCTGGCGCTATGGTTTTTAGTCGTCAAATAAACTAACTCTCAAATGTTTGTTGTTGTTTTTGGAAGAAAAAAAACTCCCACGTCTAGTTTCTATCATGGCCTCCATCAGGCTGCAAAATGCAGTTGAAAAGCATCTGTTGCCGAGGTCTCCCAAAGTTTCTCTCCAACAGTATCTACATGAATTCCTTCATTAATTTTTTATATATATATATATATTTTTTGGATTACTCATGTACATGTAGGAGCTGCGAGGCTGTGGCAGAGTTCCACATGGCCATGCTTGTGTACAGAAAGTGTCTGGGCGTACAGCCGTCTGCTGTCAAAAGCCTGTTGGTCTTATCAAAATATGTTGAACTGGAGCAGGAAGCCTGGTACTGGTGTTGTTGCCGCCTGGCTGTGTTGTCTTAACACAGAGCTGTGTGCAGACAGGGTGCCACAGCCAGCATTACCACCCGTCTCTTCCCATACAGCCAGCAGCTGAAGGCACCCAGGGCCTGCTTTCTTCACACACATCCCTTTTACTGCCTCTCCATATGCACCATTTATGCATTACATGTCACACACATTTACAAAGGCTTTTTAAAAAGCTAGCGGATCAAGGAGAGATGCCTACCATTTGAGACAAAAATCAAATCACGCTGAAACTATGCAGGTACTCATAGTGCACCTTTAAAATAACAATTGTTGGCATGGTTTTATAAATAATCTTTTAATTCTCAACATAACTGTGGCACAGTGAATCCTTAGGATTAATGTATCTGTGGATGGCGACCTTAGTGACTATCTTACCTATAGGCCAGTAAGCCTATCATCAGTGGGGATTTATATTTGCTAATAATATGTTGGATTCATGTTAAGACTTTTTACTTTTTGAAAAAACTTAAAAAAATTAACAATAATTTGGAGGACCCCCTGCAGTGACTCTGAGGACCCCCTAGGGGTCCCAGACCCCCTGTTGAAGATATGTAGTGTAAGGAATTCAAGATTCAAAATCCTTTATTATTCCCACAATGGGGAAATTCACACAGCAAGGGATAGCGGGAAAGTCCAAGGCACTCTAAAGATGAACAAATATACAAGATAAATAAATATGCAGATATTATATATACAGATATAAGTAAAGAGAATAATGGTCAAATTTACAGTATTGCAGCATTGCACAGTCACATAGTTATTAATATATATAATGGGTTTGTTGTGCTGGGGAAACAATGTTCAATTCTAACATTAGAAACTGTGAAAAAACACAAAACAATCTTCACTCAAGGTTCACTTACACCCTTGTTCAGGTTCTGGAGCTTTCAGCTGTATCCCATTGTCTTGACAAGTTGAACTTAAAAGCCCAAAGAAGTGAACAAAAGTCATCAGAATAATGGAAAGTTTTTACATCTACAGTTCCATGAAATACTGGCAAAGCCGGTAAGTACCGTATGCTGAAGATCATATGGGACATTTAAAGGAGCAGTGTGTAGGATTTAGTGTCACCTGGTGTTGAGGTTGCAGATTGTAACCTACTGAGCACACCTCCGGTCACCCCTCCCTTTCCAAGCGTGTAGTACAAGCTACGGTGGCCTTTAGGTAATATAAAAATGTGAAAGGCCCTCTCTAGAGTCAGCGTTTGGTTTATCCGTTCTGGGCTACTGTAGAAACATGGCTGTGTATGGCGTTATTTTTTAGTCAAAAGTTATGAGCGTGTAACACACGCTCACGAGCACATTATGTTATTTCACACGCGCAAAAATGAACCTTCAGCTGGCATGATAAAAGTACTCGCGCACAAATTCAACAACCGAGAGGTGTAGGTAGCTGCGAGCGAGCGCCTGGCTACTCTTACTCTGCTTGTACAGTGGAATCCTGCTCGCGCGCAGCGGCCTTCTGCTCGCGGAGTGCTGTTTTGCTCGCAGAGAGGATTTCTGCTCGCTCGAGTACATGACTTTTGACAATTTGGGGGCGGAAACCAAGGAGGGCACTGACCCTCTTACGATTGGTCACTTTCACACAGGGACATCCTTGATTGACAGCTCTCATTACAGGAAGCACGGAGTCAAAGTATCTGACGGAGTTCAGTCATTCAGTTAACACTGCACAGTGGACGGAATGGCGGCGACACCTGAAGATGTAGATGTAGGCGTAAGTGATATTGATGATATGATGGGGGCTGTGTGTTTGACAGTGTTATAGCAATTTAATCTGAAATTTGTTGAGAATAAACTCATTAAATATTGAGAATAAAGTCGCTGTGTTTCGAGAAAAAACTCATTAAATATTGAGAAAAAAACTTGAAATACAACGACTTTATTCTCAATATTTAATGAGTTTATTCTCAACAAATTTCAGATTAAATTGCTATAACAATGTCAAACACACAGCCCCCACCATATCATCAATATCACTTACGCCTACATCTTCAGGTGTCGCCGCCATTCCGTCCACTGTGCAGTGTTAACTGAATGACTGAACTCCGTCAGATACTGTGACTCCGTGCTTCCTGTAATGAGAGCTGTCAATCAAGGATGTCCCTGTGTGAAAGTGACCAATCGTAAGAGGGTCAGTGCCCTCCTTGGTTTCCGCCCCCAAATTGTCAAAAGTCATGTACTCGAGCGAGCAGAAATCCTCTCTGCGAGCAAAACAGCACTCCGCGAGCAGAAGGCCGCTGCGCGCGAGCAGGATTCCACTGTACAAGCAGAGTAAGAGTAGCCAGGCGCTCGCTCGCAGCTACCTACACCTTTCGGTTGTTGAATTTGTGCGCGAGTACTTTTATCATGCCAGCTGAAGGTTCATTTTTGCGCGTGTGAAATAACATAATGTGCTCGTGAGCATGTCTTACACGCTCATAACTTTTGACTAAAAAATAACGCCATAGCTGTGTAACATGGCCGACTCCATGGAGGAGGACCCGCTCTCTATGTAAATACGAAGAGCTCATTCTTAGCTAACAAAAACGCAGTTTGAGTTCTGAATTTTATATTCCATTTCTGCCAATAGATCTCCCTAAATCCTACACACTGCTCCTGTACTGTTTCTTCCCACCAAACAATTTTAATTCATGAAATCAACAACAGTAAAAATAAGTTTTCTTACTATCAAAAGAGCAGTTCCCCTCAGCTGTATAGAACATTTTAGCACCTCTCGGCCCATTGTCTTGGTTTTAGGGCGCAGAACCACTCTCACTGTTCTCCTCAACCTTGTTTCAAGCAACGGCAGGCAGCTGTTTTAAACAAAAAAATCCAAATGAACCTACAGTACTGTACTGTAACTTGAGCGCTAACGAGCCAAGAAGAACTTCTCTGAAGTTGGTGGAGATCAAAACAGAGCTAAAAGAAGAGTGACTTTGGACTGATGTGTTCTGTGGCCACAAGCACACCTCCAAATGAATGCTAATATTGCGCTGTGCCTGCTGGATGTGTAAATATTCAACTGTTTGCTAACATGCTTTAACAACTTTATAGGATAATAATATGTCAGTGTTGTGTTTACAGTTTGTTCTGCTGTTCCCAAGAGGCCAAATAGAACTGTATTAAATGCATTAAAGGAGCTGCATCTTGACCACATGATTCTTGTAATAATAATAATTAGTGAGAAGTGAGAGGGAAATTTGACAGTCTTAAATGTGTTGTTTACTTTTAGTTCTTTCTTGTAACCAGACTATGTCAGAGTTTTATTGTGAAAGGTTTTGACTAAATATCCTATTTGTTCATTGTGGCTTTAAGGTCACAATGAACCAATCATGGATGTAACTGCACCTGAGCCTACAAACCTTTTAATCTGCCCTAAAAGACATGTGCACTTGTGAAATAAAAGTTTATCCTAAGCAGTAGCAAACCGCTGTTATAAAAGGAGAGGTTCTGTGGAGGAATGTTTTCTCAAAGGTTTCAGGCAATATTTATTGAATGATTGGTAACAATTTGCAGCGAGAGCAGCAGTAGGTCTCAGACATATCTGTGATTTATGTTAGGAATTGGGCATGAGGCCTTATCTGAGCCTGTCTGTATGAATTATGGGAGCAGCTAATAGAAGTTTCTCATACCGACATCCTCCAGGTACAGTTTCTCACAGCCGCTCAACATTCTCAGGTTGCCACTCAGTATACGATTCCATAAAGACTAAGTTTAAAACATCCTAAATATTCCTTTTTCTCTCCCATATGAATCAACCATATTTCAGTCCAAGTCCAGACTCCATGTTCTGTCTCCCTCACCCTATGTCATTTTTAGTACATACTTGTATTGTATTCGACTCAGAGAGCAGACTATTGCTATATTGAGTTTTTCTTCCCAGTGGAAGATGGTTGATAGTTGTTATAAGCTTTATATGGATCAACCCCTGTACTCTCAGTTTTACAGTGTATAGGTGAAGAGCATTTTGCTGTCGTAGGCGACTTCTAAGTCAGTTTAAATTATTTCAAGTTATACTTTAGAACAGGGGTCTTCAACATTTTTTAAGCCAAGGACCCATTAACTGAAAGAGAGACGGAGCAGGGAGCCCATACTACATATATTCTCTAAAATACAGTTGCATATTAAGGCCTGGGCCTACAATAACATGTAGGGCAGCCTAAAGCCTTTATACATACCTATTTTGCATAGAATACTGAGCTATTCAAATAATAATTGTCGGCATGGTTTTATAAACATACCTGTGGCACAGTGAATGCTTGATGGCTACCTTAGTGACTAGCAACAATAGGCCAGTAAGCCTGTCATCAGTCGAGATTTATATTTGCTAATAATACTGTATGTTGGATTCATGTTAAGACATTTTCATTTTTGAAAAAACTTTCAAAAATGAACATCAATTTGGAGGCCCCCCTGCAGTGACTCTGAGTACCCCCTAAGTGTCCCGGACCCCCTGTTGAATCTCTGCTCTGAACAAATATTTTAAAGTGAAAAAAAGAAGAAGAAATAAATGTGTCACCTTTGATATTGGCTGTGTGCTCAGGTGTTTACAATGATCAGGTGTTTGCAATCATGGTGTCTACTCTGTGGGGAAACTGTGTACACCCTGAAGAAGGCTGCTTTGTGCCGATACGCTACTTTTAATGTTAGAATTCGATATGAAATAGCCAACTAAATAAAGGCTTTGTCATTTTTTCACAAGAAGAGTGCCTTAGACCTTTTTTCCCTTTCCAAAGAGCACCTTCATCATTTGTTTTGAACTTCTGAGCACTCCAGACTTTTTTTCTTCCCATTATTTTGAAATTGGTGGAAAGAAATGATGAAAAGCCAAAAACTTAAAGCTGCTTTAGTCAATCATGTTTATATCTACAAAGGAAAACGTACGCACACCAATTCCTATGACCTACCGTGGTGTTGGTGGTGCCATGTCATTTCTCCGACACTCCATTGTTCCGACCTCTCAATAACCTGAAAAATTCCCTTTGGTCCTACAGCCCACTAGTCCGACGTCCCTTTGTTTCGAAAAAAATAAACCCTCTGCTCCGACATCCCATTGTTCCGACCATATAGCAGTCCCTCCAGGGGATTATGCGATCGCAGAATTCAATGCATAATCAGCCAAAGTCCGCATATTTATGCGGGGGCCGCATTTTTTCAAATACGCCGGACTTTCGCCGCATAAATTGCCGATTTCCGCGAAAAATATGCGGGGCTTGCATGATTTCATAATCCCCGCATTTTCGTTGCAAAAAAGTCACATATATCTCAGCAGAAAGTTGAAAAATGTTGCGTTTCCTTCACACAAGAGCAGCCATTTTCCCCTGTTGCCATGGGAACGTTATGAAGTGACGTAATTTCACCTACTGAGAACACGGTGTTGGGGGAATCACTTTTTTTTCTCTTTTTCATCAAACCGCAGTATTCGCAAGTTCCCGCAATTTTTGCAAGTTCCCGCATTTTCATCGTATAAAATGGCATAAATATCCCGCATATTCCATCGCATTTTTTAAGAAAACGTGCCGCATAATCAAGGATTTTTGCCTGCAACAATCACAATAAAACTCCGCGTTTTTCTGGAGGGACTGATATAGGAACAATGGTTAAGCTTTATTATGGAGCGCACTCAACTTTGAGGTAAGGCCCACCCTTCAATAGCATTAACACAGTACTATTGGCCAGGCGTCCATGCTTACGCAAGGTAACATACCTATCTCCTGACCAATCGGCTATCCTAACCTTAACCACTCAAGGTCAATGCCTTACCTCAAACAATCAAGCTGCTTCGTAGGGAGGGACTTGCCTAGAAGTTACGTGGGATCCACAAAAACCTATATGGTCGGAACAATGGGATGTCGGAGCAGAGGGTTTACTTTTTTTTAAATAAAGGGACGTCGGACTAGTGGGCTGTAGGACCAAAGGGAATGTTTTGGGTTATTGAGAAGTCGGAACAAGGGAGTGTTGGAGAAATGGGCAGTCCCCCTGTTGGCGGCCATTGCTAGTTGAGTTTAGCCGACAATAGGTTACTGGTAAGCGGCTACAGAGCGGCGTGAGCTGTCAGACGTTTCAGAGGCCGTTACTAGTTGAGTTTAGCCGACAAAAGGTGAATTTGAGCTGGGAACAGGGCACCGCGAAGTGACGAACCTTTCAGCGATTGTGGCTGTTGAGTTTAGATGACAAAAAGTGAGCATTATGCCACGTCAACAGTTAAGTTTAGGCACCAAAACGTCTAGGTAACTTCATGGAAAAGGTGGTGGTTTGGATTAAAACACTCGTTTCCTGGGTGAAAGTCTTTTGTTTTCCCCGGGAAGCAAACTCTGCTCCCCGACTTAAAAGCCCCCCCCCGACCTCCTTTCTATGCAGTCCACCTTATTCATACATGGATACAGCAAGAAATGCATTGAATACATACGAATTTAGTGCTTTACCTTTTGTAGCTATATGTATAAATGGTTCATGAGAGCCTGCAACAAAGGATGATATAATTACATGCAGTGTGAGATTTTCCAGGGGGGATGTGTGGGATTTCCCCCTTTCTGGTCTACATATCCCTGCCTCCGCTGAATAATTTTCATCCCTGGTTGTTGGTTGTATTTAGCTGATACAGAGCTCCGGGATGCCGGCTACCAGCGGCAGTTGTTCAGCCACCAATAGGTGACTGTGAGCCGGCTACAGGCACCACCAGATGACGCTCTCCAGCTTGAAAGCGCTGTGTTTTCCATTGAATATTCAAGTGCATATTTAAGTGTTTTGGCATGGCTGGCCGAGTGGCACTATATCCATGGTATTGCAAGGGGAACTAAATTATTGCATGTTTTGTTTTGTTGTGCATGATCAAAACACCTGATTACATGTATTGTAAAAAGTGATGAACCTGCAGAGAATGATCTCTACAGTTCCCCTCAGGTTTGGTTTTACGGCCCACAACATTAGTGTTTTGGTTCACTCTCTCTGCTCGCAAACTCTGATTGTGGGTGACTCTGCTTTAAGAGATGTAAAAGGCACGTTCAGTAAAAAAAAAAAAAAAAAAATACTCTGCTATCCCAAGGACATGGCCTCTGACTTGGCAGAAAGAATCTTGCATATTGTGGCAGCACACCCTCACTGTGAAAAACTACTGCCCATAGAGTCAAATGATGTGGTCTGTCTAAGGTGCTGAAACGTGACTTTATGGATCTGTTCCCAGTCAGTTCTCTAAATGCTGAGGTGTTTATCAGCGGCCCTCTACTGCCAGTCAGAAGAGGAGTTGAGAGATTCAGCACACTGTTGGCACTGAACACATTCACGCTTTTAAACTGCATGTACTGTCCATTCAGTGCATTTTATTGACAATTTCAACTTTTTCTGGGACTGCAGACATCTTTTTAAGGCAGATGGGCTTTTCCTTCAGTCAGGAATACAGCTGTTCACCAGTGGTGGAATGTAACTAAGTACATTTACTCAAGTACTGTACTTAAGTGCGAATTTGAGGTACTTGTACTTTCTTTGCATGCCACTTTCTACTTCTACTCCGCTACATTTATCACAGCTTTAGTTACTAGTTACTTTAAAAATTAAGATTTTTGCCCACAAAACACATAGTTTATAAAATATGTTTTACTATAAATTAAACTAATATAAAGGCCAATAATCTGAAATGATAAGCCGATCAAACACACAACTGTTTTGACCCGCTTCCAGTTTCTAAAACATGAGTACTTTTACTTTTAATACTTTAAAGTACATTTTCCTGATGATACTTACACACTTTTACTTAAGTAACATTTTCAATGCAGGACTTTTACTTGTGACAGAGTATGTTTACAGTGTGGTATTATTAATACTTTTACTTAAGTTACTTAAGGATCTGAGTACTTCTTCCGCCGCTGCTGTTCACCTATAATTACAGATGACTTCCTGCGTCACCTCTCTGTTCCCTCTGCCAAGGACGTGAGACAGGAGGAATCTAAACAAGAGGAAGACAAAACAGCACGGCCCCCCGAGGAGAGCTATGACCATGGGAGACGTCAGAGCCGAGGCGAGGAATCTTAACCCCCCACTACCCCCCTTAACAACACGCCTCTGGGGATCCATCTCCTTCACTGCCCTATACCCCATCCATCTCACAGTTGTCTCCATTCACCCCCCCCCCCCCCCCATACAGAATATACCAGAAAAATTAATAGTATAGAATACCAGAACAACTATTCAAAAAATACAAAGGAAAGGATGTACAAATGTTTAAACAAGTGGTGATTAAAAATGTACAATCTACTTAAATAGTGTTTAGAAAGATGTGAGTAAAGCCTATGTTTGTGCAGGTTACACTTAGTGCAGTATTGTGATCAGTGCTTGAAGTGGGAAAAAAAAGGTGGCGGTACTCTCTTGCATTGGCAGATCATCATGACATTCTATAGTGAAAACCAAAACTTGGAGATATTGCTGGTACAACAATTTATTGTCATTTATTAACAATATAAATGTATGGATTTATTTAAACAAGTTTACATAACTTTAGTGCATAAGCTATTAAAAAAATCATGTTTTGATTTTAAACATACATGGCACAGTGAATGCTTATTAACTATCTATGGATGGCCTAAGCGACTAATTTACATGTAGGCTGGTATCAGTATTGTTTATTTTTTCCACAAATAAGCTGATTTATTTGCTAATATGTTGGAGCCATGTTAAGAAAAAAAAAATCATTCATTCATCAAAACTATACATTTTAACAATAATTTGGTGCTCAAACAGATGCAAAACAGTCACTCTCAGTGAGTGTGTGTGCGTGTGTGCGTGTGTGCGCGTGTGTGTGTGTGACAGAGACAGTTACTCACGTTATTGTTGACGTCGGTGTCATTGACTAAGGTAACTAAGGTTAAGGTTGGTAGCGGCAGACTCATTAACGCCAGCTGTTCCGCTCACATCAACGCTAACGTTAGCTTGAGCGTTAGTTTGAAGCTCATAAATCGTACTACCTCCTGATGTTTCTGGTTGGACTTGGACCTCTGTTGACGTGTCTGGCTCTGGCTCACGCGTTCTTTTAGTACCTTTCTGAAGCCAGGCGGCTAACATAACGACTTACAAACTCAACACTTATTTTTAGTTTCTAGGTTTTCAGCAGTGAAAAATCTGTTCATGTCAGGCCGACAGCTTTTTCAAACTAGCGTCCGTGGAGAAGCTAACTTCTGATTGGGTGGGCCGACTGCTTGCCTTTACGTGATTCGTCAAGATCTAAAATGTAAACACGTAGTGCCCTCTGGGTAGTGTAGTTTATGTAACGTTAGGGTCACTCTCTCTGACACTGACGCTTTCTCTGTCAGTGGTAGAGTACCGGCTGCATGCGAGAAGTAGCGGTACGCAAGAAAAAGTGCAGGTACGCTTAAGAGTAAAATGTAGAAGTGCCGGTACTGCGTACCGGTGAGTACCGGCCCACTTCGAGCACTGATTGTGATGTAGTGAAAAAAGTCTCAGAAAACTGCAACTCTCAGTTCTTTTAAATCATAGGCTGAAGACTTTTCTGTTTGATGCTGCCTTCTATTGAATCAAGTAATTGTTCATTTCTTACACAGTGCACTGTAACTTTTATGCATGTCTTTTTCTATTTTAGATTGTTCTATTATCTTTAAATTGCTCTTAAATGAGGCACTGTGAATTACATTGTTGCTGAAATGTGCTGTATAAATAGTCTTGCCTTAAGATGTTTTTCTCAGCACTTGGCGGATACCAAAACAGAGCTAAAAAATAGAGAGGGAATATTGGATTTCAATTCATCAGGTGGTCAGAAACATGACTGGCTACTTATCTGCTGGATGTATAATTAGGCAACTGTTTGCTAGCACTTTACTCAACAATGCAGTTCACCCAAGTGCTTTACAGCGCATGCACACACACACACACACACACACACACACACACACACACACACACACACACACACACACACACACACACACACACACACACACGCACACACACACGCACACACACACACACACACAGAGGAAAACAGCGAAAGGAGACAAAACAATAAAAGACCATTTCACACTTTTTAGACACACATCAAGGTTTTGAATTCATTCTATAGCTAACAGGAAGCCAGTGTAGGCAGGTGAGAATGGGAGTAATATGATCCTTTTTTTTACTTTGTTAACACTGAAGAGTGTAATCCCCAAAAACACATCAGCCTATAGAATATGATGTATGACTTATTGTTAAAGACTAAAAGCTATAATGCCATTGTGTTGCTTGCACATCATTTGTTTCACAGATAATAATTTGAGTAATAGCCTATACGTTGTACAATAATAGAACACTGGAAAAATGAATAGCACTTCTTTTTACTCACTTTTTTCTTCAACAGTTAGCTGATAGTTATTTTGTGAATTGTGATTGCAAGATGTATACTTTTTTTTAAATAAATTTCGTACGTTTTTCATAAGTACAGGCTTCTGATATTTGTAATATAGTAATTATAGTGAAAAATTCGCTGCGGCAGTTTACCAGAAGGATTTGCCTTCAAAATAAAAGCAATTGGCACCATGCAGAGCTACAAGTAGCATTTCGAAATATACTCCTAATATGCAGCTAGTTGCTTAGTTAAACGTGAAGTTAAATGTGAAATAGAACTCTAAGTGTAAAATACTTAACAAAAATAACCATACGCTGCATTGTTTCTCAAGTAAAGTTTTATTGTGAAGGGAGCGGCAGGAAGTCGTAGTTGTTGTAATGTGGGTGACTTGTCACCGGTGTGCTGGGGGCATCAGTCAGAACTGCTGCAGGTTGGACTCAGACCAGACAGAGCACAACAGCGCCCGCTCACTCACTGATGGACTAACCTGGAGCTCTTATTTTAACACACAGGTACGTGACTCTTGCTAGATCAACTTTAGCCAAACTGCCACTGGCATGCTAATGTGGACACTAGCTGTTTGCCTTGTTTTAATGTATCATCAAATACATTTTCATAATGTAGTTGAAATACTTCTTCCAAAAACTTAGCTAAATACATCCTGAAACTAACTAGGCTAATTAATGTGGTTGCTTGTGGTAACAGCGGCAAAGCAGTGTGTGTGTGTGTGTGTGTGTGTGTGGCACATTTCATACATAGGTAGGATTCAAAATGTAAGTACCCCTACTACACTGGTACAAGTAATCAAAGCAGGATTAGTGGTAACGTTATGGTAATGAGAGCTGTGGTGGAAGTATTTCAGTGGCAGCAGAAGAGCAGCAGTAGCCTAGTATTACACCAGAGTTAATGATAATAGCTCTAGTAGCAGTCATTTTAATAGTAGCCCAATTGTAGTTGTAGAAATTAGTAGGAGATGTTGTAATAATATTATCACTAGTCATATCAGTAGCACTAGTGATAGAAGTAATAGGGGTGGGCGATATAAATGAAATTCTTTATCATGGTATATATATGTAGTTTTTTTTAATCACAAAATCTTGTATATTGTAGCATAAAATTGGGTTGTGCAATTAATGGAATATCGATTTGTCCTTGATCCCAAAAACAATGTAATTGAGAAAAATGATTATTTGGCACATTACTATTTGCAAAGTAAACTCTTATTTTGTCTGAAGGGGAATTCAAAAAGATTAACGGGAAAGGTATGAAGGCAAATTCCACAGTTCAAGGTGTTTTCACTGTTGGAGTTCAGTATGCAACATCTTTCCAAAAGTCAATGAGCAATCGTGTTAAATAATTGAGATTTCAATATTGACCAAAATAATCGTGATGATGATTTTTTCCCCCATAATCGAACAGCCCTAGCATAAAATCAATTATGATATTGTCAATGTCTGGATAAAGTAACCACACAGGAAAGTCTGTTTTTGGCTAGAGCTACATGATAAGTGGAAAATGTGCAATATGTGATAACGTTGTTAAATATCACGATAACGATATTACTTGTGATAAATGAACACATATCAACGTGTACGATTTCTGCATAGAAATACAGCAAATTGCGTGTTGAATTTAAAAAGACAACATTGAGCAAATTGAACATTGAATTGAGCATAAAAGGCATCACTAACAAAAAGGATGACAGTTACATTTTAAAGTGTAGTTTTCTACTGGTATTCACTAGGGATGGGCATTCGATTAAATTTTCTTCGTCGATCGTCGGGAGAATTAATGATCAATTATCGATTAATCATTAATATTTTTATATTAAAATTCATTATTTATTTGACTTTTTATAAATTAAAAACGCAATGAAAATACAAAAATACAGCATGTTTTTACCTCGATGAGATCTTAATTACAAGAAGAACAACGTGTGACAGTTAAACTGGAGGTTCGGCTAAACTTGAAGATATATGCGCTGCGGTGTTTAATTTAGCAGCGGAACCGTTGCTGCGAGCCGGCGTTGTTAAACAGAGACCCTCGTTTGTTCCAAAATAATAAATAAAAATAATAATGTTCAATAATAACTTAACCAAAAACATAATACTACTTAGATCTGACAGGTTTTGTCAAAATGTAACTCAAAACTATCCAAGGCACGGACAAAGCCTAATACAAAATAACCAGTTACTCACATAGAACTTGTGCACCAGTCTACTGGTTTTTGTTGAGAAAAATAAGCAGGTTGACATGATCTGGGGTCCGAGGTTCCCTTAATACATCCATGGGTCAGACGCGACCGCTACCTGTTGATCGTCAGTCCATCCGCCGAACACACCCGCCGGCACGGGATGCACAGGTACCTCCGCGCTAACTTGGCCAGCCCGGCCCGAGGAACTTCGTTCTGTTCTTCGTTTCGTAGTGAGTTTCTACCAGTCTGGTGATGGTACGTCGTGACGGAATGTGAAATGCTGGTTCCAATATCCATCTCAATGAACGTGCAGATCCCTCGGGTCATTTCCTCTGCTCGTTGTGCATCGCAGCTCCTCCGTGCTAACGCCGAGTTGATGCTAGGTTGAGACTGAGAGCAGGACGCACCGCCACCGACATTAACCAGCGGATGCACTTTGTTTAAGTGGTACATCATTCGAGTCGTGGCCGTGTTGTACTTATACACAGTGTCGCAGTGTTTGCAGTGAACTAAGTCGTTTTTTAAATCAAAATGGACCCACGCCACACTTCACCGTGACCTCTTCATGTTTACTTTGAATCAAAACGTAACTCGCAGCTAACTGAGCAGCCTATGGCGCCCCCGGGTGGTAAAATGTTTAATTACTGCTGACACACTGGAAATCATTTCAGTGCTGCAATCACACTACACAACGCAACCTGCATTAGTTTAATCGATGACAAATTAACGTGATCGACGAAATTCTTAATGATCAATCGTCGATCATCGATTAATCATGCCCATCCCTAGTATTCACTAACTCAAAACGTAGTATTTTTGTCGATATGTCGCTGCCTTTTGCAATGTGTTTATTGCACTAAGTTGATATTGTGATAACAAAAACATTTCTTTTGGCTAATAGATCAACTAATATACCTGACAAATGGAAGTAGGCTACTTCATCACATGGGCGTTGTTTGGCCTTGGCGTCCCCAGCTACAGCCCCGAATGTTTCCGGTAAAACAGGAAACAACAAAATAAAAGCACTATAAAAATTGCAATACAAGCTTTACACACAAACACACACACCAAAGGGTCTGCATCCAATCAGCAGGCGTTTTGAAGACAGAAATACGTGTTATAACTATTATTTTTCTCCTGGGGGGATGGGGTACCCCGGACCCCCCTAGATGACTTTTCTGGCCCGGGCTAAGCACCCAATGTTTCAAGATCCTAACAACGCCTCTGCTTCATCACATCCATGTACAAATCCTATATATAGAATAGTGGTATAAATCAGTCAAACAGTAGCTGGGATTACACAGTGTGTGACCCCCCCCCCCCCCCCCCCACGATAGCTGAATTGTGTGACCTGTAAACCGGCTGAGGGATGGATGCAGCTGCTGAAGGAACTCCGCTGTGAGCAGTCCTTGCAGTCCTGTCTCCCTCTTGTGTCCATGTGGAATCTCTTCTTTGCTACTCGTGACTGAGTGTGGATTTAGGTGATGCTGCAAGGCAGATGTCAAAGGACTGATGCTGTGCATTAAGTCTCATACTGTAGAAGCATACTTTACCACTAATGCTTCTACTCTATAATCTTCTCTCCATTTTCCCAGGCTGAGCAACTGGATTGAACAATGACTATGTGGTGGCTCCTAAAGGTTTTGATCCTCATGTTGGCCCTGTCGAGCCCGACTAGATGCCAAAACAGAAGGAGGAAAGGCCAGAGAGATGATAAACAGGTCATCATTAACGAGGGAAAAAGTAAGTGTTTTAAAGCAACACTTGAGAACTTTTCCCGCTTCGGTCCCCCTACAGGTTGGAAGTTGGAATTGTCCATTACATTACATTATGCAAGTTTGCCAGATCAGGTAGCGGATCTGTAGTTTGAATGAACTGGACAATGTAATATAATGGACAATTCCACTTCCAACCTGTATTGGGACCAAAGCGGGAAAAGTTCTCTATAGGCAAAGGCAAAGGCAAATTTATTTATGTAGCACATTTCATACCCGTGGCAATACAATGTGCTTCACACAAAACAAAAGCAAGGGTCAGTACATGATCATAAAAACAGTACGAAATAAAAACATGAGTACATTTAAGGCATAAAAACAGTAAAAGATAAAAGCATTAAAAAAAACTACAATAGTTGGGGTGTTTTTGATGCCTTCTGGAAGTTTGTTCCAGAGGTGAACCGCATAATGGCTGAGTGCTGCTTCACCCTGTTTGGTATGGACAGTGGGTTTTTCTAAAAGATGTTACTGCTCTGATCTGAGAGACCTGAATGGTACATACTGCAGAAACATGTCTGATAAATACTTTGGCCCTATTCCATTTAGCGACTTGAAAACAAGCAGCAGTGTTTTAAAGTCAACCCTGTAACTTACTGGGAGCCATTGCAGGGATTTCAAAATAGTTGTTATGTGCTCAGTTCTTTTTGTTTTTGTAAGAACTCGGGCTGCTGCGTTTTGCATCATTTTAAGCTGTTTAAGGGTCTTTTTAGGAAGGCCTGTGAACAGTCCATTGCAGTAATCAACCCTACTGGAGATAAAGGCATGAATCAGTTTCTCTAAGTCATCTTTTGACATAAAACCCCTGAGTTTGGCAATATTTTTGAGATGGTAAAATGCTGATTTAGTAACTGCTTTCATGTGGCTGTGAAAGTTGAGATCACTGTCTATGAGGACGCCAAGATTTCTAATACTATTGTTTTAAGTCCTTTTTTGTCGAGAATGGTGGCAATCCTATCTCTTTCCTCCTTTTTTCCAAAAAGTATTACTTCAGTTTTGTCTTTGTTTAGCTGGAGGAAGTTCTGAGACATCCAGTGGTTTATTTGCTCAATACAATGACAAAGAGATTCAAGAGGGCCATAATCATTAGGTGTCAAAGCTAGGTAGATTTGGGTGTCGTCAGCATAGCTATGATAGGAGATAAGATTATTCTTTAAGATTTGTCCAAGTGGGAGCATATAAAGGTTAAAAAGAACCCTGGGGGACTCCACAGGTCAAGGACGTAGGTGCTGAGGTGCAGTTGCCAACGGCAACAATAAAACTCCTGTCTTGTAGGTATGATTTCAGCCACCTGATAAGCCAACCCAGTTTTTTTGAGTAAAATGCTATGATCGACCGTGTCAAAGGCTGCACTAAGGTCCAGCAACACTAGTACTGATGCTTTACCTGCATCTGTGTTCATGCGTATGTCATTTATAACTTTGACAAGAGCTGTTTCAGTGCTGTGATTAGCATGAAAACCTGACTGAAAATCATCAAGGCAGTTATTCAGTGTTAAACAATTAAAAACATTTTTTTCAATAATTTTACCTACGAACGGTATGGGCATGTAATTTAATGTGGAGGTGTCCAAATTATTCTTCTTCAGCAAGGGTTTTACAACAGCTGTTTTCAGGGAGCTGGGAAATGTGCCAGTCTGTAATGATGTATTTATGATTTCAAGCAGATCTATCAACCAAGTTAAATTCAGACATCAAGTTAAGTGCTCCCCTATTTGTCAATGGTGGTTCAAGGTTCTGAGTGATTTGCGTTAGAGATGATATGCTCAGTCTAATTTGATCAATCTTACCCTTGAAAAATAATGCAAACTGATGGCACTTTCCCGTGGAAACAAGCTTGGATCCTAATTGTGACGGGGGATTAGTTAACTTTTCGACTGTTGAAAAAAGAACTTGAGTATTGGTCATATTCTTGCTGATGATGTTGGAAAAGAAAGACTGTCTTGCTTTGCATGTTTCACAGTTATGTTTGCGTAGCATCTCTTTGTGTATTTGAAAATGGGTAAGAAGTTTGGATTTACACCATTTTCTTTCAGTCTTCCTACACTCTCTCTTTAGGAGTTTAACCGTTTAATTTGGTTTCCATGGAGCTTTCTACTTCTCAGTGACTCTTTTAAGCTTAAATGGAGCAATATCATCCATAATGTTAACCATTTTTTAGTTAAAATGATCCATTAAATTGTCTGAGTCTGATGGTTGACTCAAAGTTTCTAAGAGTGCATGTTCAAAGAGAACACCAATGTGATCATTCATGATTCTCTTTCTTACCATCACACAACTGTTCTGAATTTGCGGGGACACAAACACATCAAAGAAGATGCAAAAATGATCAGACAATGCCAAATCCTTGACATCTATAGTGATGTTGAGACCCTTTGTAATGACAAGTCAAGCGTATGGCCATGAGAATGTGTTGGCCCCTGTACATGTTGTGTTAAGTTAAAAGTGTCAATTAGTGTAAGTAGTTTGTTGAAATAATTGTTTTTTGGATTATCTACATATAATTTGCAATCCCCTGATATGATGAGACAGTCAAACTCTAAACAAATGTCCGACAACAGTTCACCTATTTCTTCCAGAAAAACTTTAGCTGAGTGTTTTGGGGGCCTGTAAATGGTAATATAATTTGAATTTGAGGAGAACACTTAATTATTGCGCTTAAATATTCAAAAGATGTAAAGTCTCCAAAGAAAGACTGTTTGGACTGGAAAGATGCTCTGAATATTGTAGCTATTCCACCCCCTTTTTTATTTGCGCGGATAGCACTTGGAGGGGCTGATTCAATAAGGGTAAGAGCATTGTTGGCTTGGTCCAACCATGTCTCAGTTAAAAGCAAAAAATCAAGATTATGTGAGCAAATAAGATCATTGATTAAAAAAAAAACTTGTTCATGAGAGACCTGATATTCAGTAGAGCTAGTTTAACTGTACATATGGGAGTGGAGCTAGCTGCTTGTACATTTTGAGGTTGTCTAGATACAGATAAAAGATTCAACAGATTTATCCCATAGGCTCGAAGTAATCATTTCTTCCTGTTTGTTGTCAGTACAGGAATAGAACAGCAGGGGGTGCTACATGGACAATAATCCTAGAAATTGTAGTTGGGAGAGTTGGCAGCATCTCCCGAAGCTTAACCAGGACATCACTTATCAAGGCGCCTGGCATACAACGCGTACTGCAAATTGCTGTGACTCATCTTAACTATATGAGCTGATAAGTAATGAGTTAATATAACCTGTTAAAATTAGCAGGGACAATTCATAGGTTAGCTTCTGTTGGAAATCCACTCATTAGTTTTCAAGATGTCTTGTCTTTGACCAAAACCAAGTGCTTGAAACTAGAGCTGGGCAATATGGAGAAAATCAAATATGACAATATTTTTGACCAAATACCTCAATGTCGATATTGCGGCAATATTGTAGGGTTGACTATTGGTGCTTTCACAAAATATTTACATAATGAGATTTGTGATAAATAATCATCAGTAACGTGGATATTAGGGATGGGCATTTGATTACATTTTCTTTGTCGATCGTCGGGATATATAACGATCGACTATCAATTAATCATTAATATTTTTATATTAAAATTCATTATTTATTTAACTTTTTATAAATTAAAAACGCAATGAAAATACAAAAATACAGCATGTTTTTCCTCGATGAGATCTTAATTACAAGAAGAACAACTTGTGGCAGTTAAACTGGAGGTTAAACTTGAAGATATATGCTCTGCGGTGCTCTGAAGCAGCGGAACCTGCTGCTGCCAGCCGGCGTTCTTGAACAGAGACCCTCGTTTGTTCCAAAATAATAAATAAAAAGAATCATGTTAAATAATAACTTAACCAAAAACATATTAATACTTAGATCTGACAGGTTTTGTCAAAATGTAACTCAAAACTATCCAAGGCAGGGACAAAGCCTAATATAAAATAACCAGTAACTCACATACAACTTCTGCACCAGTCTACTGGTTTTTGTTGAGAAAAATAAGCAGGTTGACATGATCAGACGCGACCGCTACCTGGTGACCGTCAGTCCAGCCGCCGAAAACACCCACCGGGATGGACAGGTACCTCCGCGCTAACTTGGCCAGCCCGGCCCGGGGAACCTTATTCCGTTGTTCGTAGTGAGTTTCTACCAGTCTGGTGATGGTACGTCGTGACGGAATGTGACATGCTGGTTCCAATATCCATCTCAATAAACTTACAGATCCCTTGGATAATTTTCTCTGCTCGTTGTGCATCGCAGCTCCTCCGTGCTAACGCCGAGTTGATGCTAGGTTGAGACTGAGAGCAGGACGCACTGCCACTGACATTAACCAGGGTTGGATGTCGGATGTACGGATGTGGTACATCATTTGTGGTACATCGTTTGAGTCATGGCCGTGTTGTACTTATACACGGCGTCGCAGTGTTTGCAGTGAACTAAGTCGTTTTTAAATTAAAATGGTCCCACGCCACACTTTGCCGTGACCTCTTCATGTTTACTTTTGAAATCAAAATGGAAACTCGCAGGTAACTGAGCAGCCTATGGCACCCCCGGGTGGTAAAATGTTGAATTGCTGCCACACTGTGACAATTAATTTCATTGCTTCAAGACTCACACTACGCAACGCAACCTGCATTAGTTTAATTGATGACAAATTAACGTGATTGACGAAATTCTTAATGATCAATTATCGATCGACGGATGGCCATCCCTATTGGATATGATGACTAAGTGGGTAAAGGCAAATAACAGAACAGCTTGAACATTCTGGAAAGTTCAGAAAATTACATCACTTTACTGTAATGCAGCCTTTAGAACCAGGAAAAGACAACACTTATGCCATATTACAATATTCAAAATTTAAGACGATATCTAGCCTCATATATTGATATGGATATAATATCGATATATTGCCCAGCTCTACTTGAAAGCTCTCTAAATGTTTGCTGTTTGAATGTAAGCGTGCTGTGTTTTGGCTCCTGCCTAGCCCTGATATGCCCGGTGGAGATCATGTTCATTGTGGACAGTACCGAGAAAGCCAAATCTCTGCAGTTTGAGCGCCAGAAGGACTTCATCCTGCGCTTCAGCACCAAGCTGATGCAGCTCCAGTCGGCTGGCTGGCGTCTGCGTCTGCGCCTGGCCGCTCTGCAGTACAGCAGCAGCGTGTCCGTGGAGCACAACTTCCGGGACTGGCAGGACGTGGACGTCTTCCAAAGCCGGGTGGCCGCCATGACTTTCATCGGCCACGGCACCTACTCGGCCTACGCCATCACCAATGCCACGCAGGTGTTCAGCCGTGAGACGTCGCCCAGCAGCCTGAGGGTGGCGCTGCTGATGACGGATGGAACGGACCACCCGCGCAGCCCCAGCGCTGTGACGGCTGCAGCCGAGGCCAAGCAGCACAACATCAGGGTGTTCACCATCAGGCTGTCGGGCCTGCCGAGGGACGGCCCCATGGGCACAAGACTGAGATCCATCGCCAGCGCCCCCCCACAGCAGCATGTCCTCAGCCTCACCGACAGCCATCTGGATGACAGACTCTTTAAGGAACTGGTCAGTCATGTCTGTTTTCAGGGTTGCATCAGTGTTATTAGTCTTCAATAATAATGATGGTTTCACACTCCCAAATCAAAAATCACACGTTTTATCACGGTGCGATATTATATTGATTCTTTGGACAACGATACAATATTTACTGATATCACAAAGTCTGCCACAATACCATTTTGATTCAATTCAGGGTCCTGCTACCGATACGAGACGATACATAAGCCCATTTAACACAATCTGTTACATTTGTATTTATTTACTTAAAAGCAAATACAATATGATTAGACAATTCCATTGCTAAGCTCTTCCAGTCATTTTCATTAAAAAACAAACTACTCTTTTTAGTAAAAAAGAATAAATATAAAGTGGGAATTTCAAAGTAAAGGCGCATTTTAAAGACGACCAGATGAGAGTTCAGCTACTCAACAATCTTTCCACTAATTTGAAAACAATTTAAATTAGGATTTGATGGGAAGAATATATCCACTTATTAACATGAAGTCAACTGTAACACCTGAACACTACGTGTTACAGTTATGTAAGAGTGTGTGAAAGCTAGCTGGCAAGCACAGACGTTTAGACAGACAGAGAGAGATACTTTTATTGATCCCCGGGGGGGAATAATGAATAAATGGTAGAAATAACTAGTTAAAAGTAAAATGATTAGCTAAAGTAATGGAGAAATGGTTAAACTAACTAAATGTTGAAATAGTTAGCTAACGGTTAAAATAAGCTAAAAAGTAATGGTTTAAACTTAACGTTAATGGATATATGGTTAAAACATTCAGCTTCATTCCAAGTCATAGTAGCCTTAAAGGCTTGTAGTGGTAGGATTAGTGACCAAACCAACCTTAATATTGACAGTTCAATTGCATGAAATAACAAAATTCGCTTTTTATATAATGAATAGTGTTATACATTTAGAACATACATTGGGAATCGATGAAGAGGAATATGACAGGGCTGAGTGGGTACCTCGGACCAAAAAAAGGTTGGGAACCACTGACACGGGATGAAGAGAAGGAGATCAAGGTTAGGGCGCATTGCCAGACCTTCCTCCATAGCGCTGTAGAGGAAGGTCTAGCTAGAACACACAACATTCCCGAATGGGAGAAAAACGTGCTCTGGTTTATGAGCATTTCTTTAAACCAATCACAATCATCTTGGGCAGTGCTAAGCACCGGATGGAGCCACGGTGCCTCTGCAAAATAGCCTCGGGAAGGAACTTGTTTTGGTGGAACATGTTTTAGTCGTGTGAGAGAAAACTCAGATTGGACAGATAGTCCTGCTAGCTGTCTGGATTTACCCTGCAGAGATCTGAGGAGCAGTTAACCAGAGTCCTCAGAAATCCACCAGAGTTTAGAATGCCAACACAAAGGAAGAGGAAGGGGACGGACATCCGGCCAGAAATTAGGGTCATCCGGCAGATCTTCTGGCGGCACCTGAACCATCCCATAAATTAATCATTGTCGATATAGACTAGGCGCATTCAGACCATTAATAGCACTACAGCAGCAACTCAGTCATTTCAATGAGAGCACTATGTTGCCACTGAGGTAGAAGCTGTGACAAAACATGCAAGGTAGTTTGACCAAAAAAATACAATGCAAGTTTAAAAAAAAGATTTTCTATACAATGAAAACTCACGGTACCTGAGAATATAAGTACCTCTAATGTTTGTTGTTATGTTGGTCCGAGTTTGTGATTTCTGCAGGACGGGACTATGAATAACTAGTAACTTCCTCTCTTTTTTTTCTTTCAGAACACAATTGTCAAAACTGGGGTAAGTACTATGTGGCAGAGATGCTCACAAGTCTTTGAACTAGAGGTCAAGTCTCAAGTCTCTGTGCTATAGTCTACATATTTGCATTAAGCACTTCTTTTGTATAGGCGTTGTTTGACGTTTTTAAAGCCAAAGCTTATAATGAATGGCATAGCAGCAGTAGGTGCGATGAACATTTGTGTTGTCCTTTCTCATGTGTGGCCGCGCCAGCAGATACGTTATGTATTATTATGTGTAATGTAGGTAGGTTATGGGTTACGCAGGGAGGGGAATAACATTCATCAGACGTTTCCTAAACATAAAGATTGTTCACAAGAAGTCACTGTGTGTGCAACTTAAGTGCGACTCGAGTCCGAGTCTTGAACTCGATTCCCCATCTCTGCTATTGGGTGTTTAAAGTCCCACTCCAGACACATTTAACGTTTATAAAAATACCTGTATGTAAAGATACTGTATTTTGTAACATGGTTTACCCACATAAAGAAAAGGGGCTGGAAGCACATCTGCTCTTTGTCCCTTGTTGAGAAATACTGGATCTGGCCTCGGCCATCACTGCTGCTCGGGCCAGGCTGAGACTTGTTTAGTGACTACATTCTAGCATCTACCTTAGGTTGACCGTTCGAAGAACAGCACACTTTTAAAATGGCTAGAAACATCGGAGGGATTCAGACATGGCCTACATGTTTAAGCCTCAAAAAAGACCAAAACCAGACAACATAATTTTGTTAACACAAAACAGAAGCCAGCATTTTTTCACTTTCATTTTTTCTTCTTACTATTTCACCTTCTTTTTTGCTTTGTATTTAAAGCACATTGTTGATAGTTTTGTTTATGTATTTGTCTTTTACCCCTTTATTACAGTGCCCCCAGCCAAAGAGCTGTCTGTGTGAGAGGGGGGAGAGGGGTCATCCTGGAAGCCCGGTGAGTGTATTATAGTATGCTCATTCATCTTTATGTACTAACATCTACTGTATAACACAATCTGTGTTCTATCATTCAGCAATCACTTTATTTAATACCAAACTACTACCTGAAATGGCAGACAGACACAGAGACAGACAGACAGACAGAGACAGATAGACAGACAGACAGACAGACAGACAGACAGACAGACAGACAGACAGACAGAGACAGACAGACAGACAGACAGACAGACAGACAGAGACAGACAGAGACAGAGAGAGAGACAGAGACAGACAGAGACAGACAGAGACAGAGAGAGAGACAGAGACAGACAGAGACAGACAGAGACAGAGAGACAGAGACAGATAGACAGAGACAGACAGACAGACAGAGACAGACAGAGAGACAGAGACAGACAGACAGAGAGACAGAGACAGATAGACAGATAGACAGAGACAGACAGACAGACAGACAGAGACAGACAGAGAGACAGAGACAGACAGAGAGACAGAGACAGACAGACAGACAGACAGAGACACAGAGACAGACAGAGAGACAGACAGAGACAAAGACAGACACAGACAGACAGACAGAGACAGACAGACAGAGACAGAGACAGACAGAGAGACAGACAGACAGACAGACAGAGAGACAGACAGACAGACAGACAGACAGACAGACAGACAGACAGACACGCTGGTAGGTGGTGCTAGACAGAAGACAGGGTTATTAAAATCAGGCTGGCATTATAATAATAATAATAATAATAAATTGAATTTATATAGCGCTTTTCATAGACTCAAAGTCGCTTATTTATTATTATGAATACGATCTGAAAGTTCTATGGAGATCTTCCCTTTAGATTATGAGTTATGTTGTTTTGTGTAATTAGGAGATTGTAATGCTGGCGCTAAAGGCAAGGTCAGGGTTGGCGAAAACAGGTATCATGTAATTTAGATCTGGACAATAAACTAAATTCATCAACATTATGAATCTCTTGCTGACCCACATTTACATATATCACAATTCTCAATAAATGTTTATAAACTGGCAATAGCTACAACAACCAATGACAAGTTTCAGCCAACAGCCCAAAATCTTGAACTGATCATAATGTAATTCAACAGGACAAACATCAATCAGACGTGAGCCAACATGAAAGAAGGAAATGCATTTTTCACTTCATTGTTTATTTGACAGGGACAGTGCTCATTAATCAACAGCAAAGGAACTATTAATGAGCCAGAGTTAGCTCAGCAGGCTACTTTTCTTCTGTTGTCCCTGGCTAGTGTATAGGTCATATACTGAGCTATACAACATGCAAATCTCGCTCTGCATGAGCGAGGGAATGTAATTCCTGACCTTGGAAATTCTTTCATTTCTTCATCGATTCCCAATGTATGTTCTAAATTGGTAATTTGACAAACAATCCAAACTTTAGGTCCTCCTATTAGCTTTCCCATCAGCTTTCTCAACCCCAAACTAGGGCTAGGTGATGTGATGTACAATCTATATCATCGCAGTTTTCCAAACAATCCAAACTTCAGGTTCACTAACTAGCTCTTTCTGGAACTCAACCATATAACATGGTCTTTCCTGAGTGAATGGAGATGGATCTGCTAAAATGTGAGCTTATTAGCTTTTATGACTACATCCATAGCACTTTTAGGACTTCTCATCTACGGTGGCTACTAGGGCTGCACAATGTATTGTTTTTTTATCGTCGTTGCAATAAACACATCGTGAAAGGTTGCGAAATATCGCGAAAGACGTTCAGAGATTTATTATATTATATGAAAGAAATATCAGCAATAAACTGCACCTTAAGGGCGCTTTCACACCTGCCTCGTTTAGTTTGGTTGAATCACACTAGAGTTAGTTTGCCCCGCTGGTGCGACGGACCAAACGTAATGAGACATCCTTGATGAGGTGGTCTCGGTACGCTTTCACTCCGAATCTGGAGCGGTTCGTTTATGGTGAGAACATGATCAGACCTTGAACCGCACAAACTATATATACTGTGCAGGTCTGAGCTAATGTCTCCTGTAGTCAGGTCTGCTTCTCAATCTGCCATGCAGCGGAGCAGCTTGCAGCGTTTCTCTCACAGAAACAGACAGTGGTCAAGCTCGCCATCACTCACATCTCCGTGGCAAACCAGCCACTGCTAAAGTTGGAGACAGACGCCAGCAGGGCAGAGCGAAGTCTCGGTGAGCAGAGCAGACGTAGTAATCAGAATCAGCTTTATTGGCCAGGTTTGCATAAATAAACAAGGAATTTGACTCCGCTTAATCTTTGCTCTCAAAGTACAACACTCACTTAACATAAAGAATAAAACACAGAAATGACAGTAAGAAATATAAAAAAATACTGTTAAGTATACAGTATAACAATTTACAAATTTACAAGAAATATACAATAACAGTTGAAACAATGCAAAATAATGTCTGATTATTTAAATGAAATGAGCTGGTTTGACCGTGGAGATGAGAGAAATATGCACTAGTCCAGAACACGGGACCTTCTTCCTGTATTTACTTTCTTGCTCCCGCCCCCAGACACATCTGACCAATAAGAGGAGTGAACGTTCTTGCGTGATTTGTAAGGACGCATTTTAGTACGCTTGGATTTTTCCAGCTGTGAAACCAAACCAAACCAAGGGGAAACCGCTCCAAGTTTACAAACTCATCAACTGATTCGGACCAGAGCAAACCAACTATAGGTGTGAAAACGCCCTAAAATGTAACCGTCATCCTTTTTTTGGTGGTGCCTTTTATATTCAATTCAATATTAAATTTGCTCAAAGCAGTCGAAATGCAGAACTGAGTACATTTTAATATCTGTTTATTTATTGCAGGAAATATCGTTGTTGTGATATTCAATAGCGCTATCGAATATTTTCCTCATATTGTGCAGCCCTATTGGCTACGCTCAAAATCAAACATATTGTGAAAAAGCTAGTAAGCGGACATTGAGGTAGGATTGTTTAGTCGAACTGTGTGGACATATTGTCCAGCCCTAGTATCATCTTCAATGGAACCTGAATATCTGTAGTAAATTTCATTGACGATCTTGCTAGCAGTTGCTTTGCCTCAAAGTGTTAGCCAGGTGGACAGAGCGACTGGCCCGTCTCACCATCACTGCCATAGCCATAGCTGCCGAGCTCACTTCCTCCGCCACACAGAGCCCAGTAAGCCTCACACAGTGGCTTGTTATCCCTGGATGGCGGGGGAGCGGCCGGGCCGGCCGCCTCCGCCAGCAGGTGCATCTGGCCTGCATTCAAAGTACTGCCGGAGGGAAAAATGTGAAAGAGCAGGAAATGTTTCCCACAACGCAAGTGTAGCAGGTGGTGCAGGGCCCCGCTGAAAGGGCTGTTTTCACTGGTGGAGAGGCCCTCGGAAAGAAGCAAAGGTCAACGCCGGAAGTTAAACACGGGCAAACACACGGGCTGAGAAGATCTGAGAACCTGCTGCACTGAGGTGGACGTTTATGGTGGACAGGGGTTACAGACAGGTCGCACCGAGAATGCCCCATCTCACCTTTGCCTAAAAACACACAGAGTCCAAACTGAACAAGGGGCCCAAATATTCTCATTGGGCATAATCTCTCGCTTTTCTTTCATGTAGGGGAAACCAGGCGAGCCGGGCTCTGACGGAGCTCCAGGTCCGAAGGGATTGCGTGTAAGTCTCTTATTGTCTCCTTAATCCAGCGCTGGTTACAGAAAGAATCCATGAAGTGTCGTTTGATGTGCTGTTTTGTCTGGGCTCTGTAGGGGGAATCGGGCATTAATGGACGTCCAGGAATGGAGGGCCTTGAGGTAATCGTCAAATGTTTTTTCCCAACCTTCTCTTGCCTGGGTTAAGCTGTAAATCGGAGTATGGTATTCTGTTTATATTCTTTATTTTCTCCATGCTATTATCTAAGCATGGAGGGAGCTCCAAATGGATTCTATTGGGCCTTTCTTTACAGAGTTTGACCATTAAAACACTGTACTGTTAAATAGGGGTGTGAATCTTCACTGGCTCACATATTCAATTTGATTATCCTGTCAATGATTCAATACGATTCTATATCTCGATGCATCACGATGCGCCACCTTCTCAAATTTATTATATATTGCTACACATGGTTTTCATCAGCAAATTTAAGCAGTCAGATATACAATATACTCCCCTTTTTATTGTATCTGTTCTTTAAAAAACACTTCCTGAATGTAGCGGAGTCTGAACACAACAGACAACAGACAAAAGGCAGAAACTAAAAAAGCAGCGACCGGAAAATCAGCAAGTAACATCAGCAGGCAATAATTGATTATGGTCTGTTACTGCATCGATGCAGAATTGTCCACGTCCGCATTGCAATGCATCGATGCAATGATTAATTTCAACAATTATAATTAAATAATGCAGTCTTGAATTAAAATGTCCCTTTCTGTAGGGTCGGCCTGGCAGCAAAGGGGAAAAGGTACGTATGTCTTTAATGTCATTAATATTTGATATAATACGTTTTTAAAATACAATTTCTATTCATGATGCTTCACCGCTGCCACATCCAGGTAAAGAAAATGTCTGAACTGTTCCTATGCATTTTTAGAGGGCTCTGTGACCCTACACACACACACAGACAGTTTGAGTACTACAAAGCGGGCAGACTTTGTGAGCGGTGCCAGACAGTCAGACTTGGCTCAGTGTCCAGATTAGAAAGGTGTTCTGATCTACACTCACCTGTATCTGTAAGACGTGTTTATAGTGTACACATATTACCCTTATTACTCTCTTCTTATTGTTCCTATTTCTTTTATTATTCTTTGTGTATTTTTCTATCCTATTTATATTTGATGTGTATTGTTGTTTTGTGCTGTGCTACATTGAGCTGCTGTGACAAGTTAATGTCCCCATTGTGCTATCAATAAAGTCTCTCTTCTCTTATCTGGTTGTATTTTCTAGGGAGAACAGGGTGAATGTGGTGTCCCCGGTAAAAAGGGAGGACAGGTAGGTGTTATTATTTATTTATTTAATCAACATGTTTTTCTGTTGCTAAGAGCTGCTTGTAAATGTAGTGATGCTATGTTGATGTCTTTCCTTAGGGTGCAGATGGAGCTCCTGGCCCCAGAGGCCCCAGAGGAGAACAGGTGAAGTTTTTTTATTTTTTCAATTTTGATCCCATTAACCAATACTCTTTGTACATTGCACACAGAGCCCCAGATAATGATTTCACATTCAATTGAAATGTGTCTTAGCTCAGATGTCTTCCCTCTCATTGCACACTCATCTGATGCTTTGTGATCATTGTGAACTCCAAACATAGTTTTGATATGTTGTACTTCACAAATATGGATCCACAGTCACGGAGGATATGAGATAGATTGAAATCATGAATTCCAATTACTTATAATAGACAACAAGTACATCTTTATCACCCTATTAGAGTTATGACAGTGAGCTAACATTCACATGGAGGGCATTAAATGTACGAATGGAAATAGAACTGCAGTTCAGTCATTTCGCACTGTAACCACCATGTTCTTTTTTATTTTATTATTTATTTATCTTCTCATCTCACTCTCAGAAAGAGAGTGAAAAAGGGCATTTGCCAAAATGTCATCTATCCTTTTAAGAAATGGCCAACAATGTGTGTCGTTCACATTCATTCAAAGTAGTAGACTAGAATCTCAGGGTCATTTATTGTTTGAGTAGGCATTAATGTAGGTGTTCATGTTTGATATTACCATCATGCAGTACACCCATGGAACAGAGGCATGTTTTCATTGAAAAGTTGAGGAGACTCTATGTGTATGAGTCTTCATACCTGAATGGGTGTGTGGTCAAATTGAAAGATTCCTGTGTCCCCCCACATCCGCGCTGAAACAATCAGCGCTGCAGTGAAAGCCACACACTCCGAGTCCATCTCCTGCTCTGCACTTGTGGAATGTGAGCTGTGGATTAGGTATTATCCCCCTCCTAATGTAGCCTTTCCAAAGCGGGGATTCCAAGCTCAAAATGTTTGGTTGTAGTCTTTGAGCAGACGTTGTCCCAGAGGATTAGGATTTGAGCACATGTTATCAATTCGCCCTCTTCTTAAATGCTTGTTGCCCCCTCTAGCATCGGTAGAACAACAGCGGCCATCGTCAGAGTGCCATTCGGTTTCACGTCCTTCTGATCTGTCTGTCTCCATATTCCCATGAAATGTACCTACCCACACTGCCAAAAAGTGTATTCACAAACCTGGAATACCAAAGTATACACCATCACAGTCTCAGTATGAGACCACCGGACTCAGTGTAGTTTATATCTTATATAAATTCACAATTTCAAATTATGAAATGATCTCAATTTAAAGAAACAACTGGGTTTTTTGCATGTTTTGGCCCATTGACCATTTTGGATTTTCCATTCCATTTTCAAAAAGCATGCTTTTGCCTGGAGCTCAATACAGAAGCTCAGTTTAGCCCCTCAGTACAGTACGAGATTATCATAAAAAGGGTCTAGTTTGAAGAGTCCAGTGGCTTACTGTCAGGAGCCTATACTTCACCACCACCGTGTAACTGGTGGCCCCTACGTTGTGTTGGTTGTTATTGCAAATATTTATTTATTTATTTATATTTTTAAAAACAGGAAAAGATTAAAGACAATCGGGCCTGGCTCAGTATAAAACTGATTTTCAGCAGGTTCCTGCTCTGCAGAACATAAATATCACATACACAACAAAGCTCACACAATAGACAGCTAGAGACAACAACAAACACACAAACCAAGATATAGGGCAACAGGAGGGGCCATAGAGCCGTCTCAATGGTCACAGATATACCGGTCCATTAAATGGCGAGCAAATGTTATTTTAAATAGTCTTCTTGATGTGATAGTTCTGATGTACTGTGGGATCTCATTCCAGGCTTTAGTGAGCACATGAAAAAAAGATCTCTGTCCATAACAGTTTCTAAAAGCCGGTAAAGGCAAAAGTCCATTTGTAAAAGATCTTGTAGTGCGCTCAGACCTTGAGCTGAGTTTCGGAACCAATGCAGTTAGAGCAGGTACAGTGTTTCCATTTGAGATTTGATGAAACAGGTTTATCCCATGGCTTAATTTATATTTCTGAAATGTTAAGGCATTACACAAAGATAGTGCAGTACAGTGGTGAGTCCAGCCTGGAAGCCTGACATGAATCTTATGAGCTCTATTATAAAGTCTTATTACTGGATCAATAATCTCATTTGTTGTAAGTGACCAAACAGGTAAACAATATGACAGAGTGGACAGAATGATGACATGAAGATAAGTTTTTGAAACAGAAAGCAACAAATATGGTCTAATTTTGCTATAAACAAATAACTTTTGATTTAAAATTAGGTTAGGGTTTGGACATGTTCTCGATAAGTAAGATGTGAGTCAAGATAGACTCCCAAATAAAGATGTTGATACAATTGAAAGCGTTTGATTTGAAAAAGTGATAGGATTGGACATGGATAACTGTCTCCTAGATGAGTAAAAATACATGCATTGTGTTTTCTTGACATTAAGTGTTAAATGATTATCTTGCAGCCAGTTATGTAAATGCTGCAGATCTGTATTAAGTTTGTAATTAATTGTGTCGATATTTAAACCAGAAAGAAAAATAACAGTGTCATCAGCATATAGTAAAGAGCTAGAACAATTGAGAACACTAGGAAGATCATTAATATACATAAGAAAAAGTAAAGGACCTATAATACTGCCCTGTGGAACTCCCATAGAACACACTCATGGCTGTGATGTTACTGTGCCAATTCTTACAGTCTGAGATCTGTCACTTAAATATGATATAAACATATCTTTTGCGGAAGAGGACAAATGAAAAGAAAGAAGTTTGTTTATATTGTGACATTAGGATCTCTTCAGCGTTGATCCCCAAAGATTTTGTTCTGAGAAGGACAGATGATGAGTCAGAATCTCCATGGAAATAAAAAATGCCATATCCCGCTCCTACACAAGTGATGAGAGTGTTATCTTAGCTTTCTGTAACACTTCTGATGGAGTATACTGTCAGCCTAAATACTTCATTTAAACCTAAACCATGATCTTTTCCAAAACCTCACCAAGTCATTTTTGTACCTAAAGCAGAGATCTTCAACAGGGGGTCTGGGACCCCCAGGGGGTCCTCAGAGTTACTTAAATTGTATTAAATTAAAATATATAATATTTAATATCATAATCAACTTGCAGAAGCGTAATTCTTGCTTGAGTCAGGAAATCTATCCCAGTCAAGATTATGCCTGCTGTGGCTGATGCATTCAAAGGCTCTGACTGTTTTGAAATATCAACCATACTGAAACTTTGACACATATTTAAAGCACACATGATCGGATTTATGACTTCACAAAATTCTCCCAATGAATAAATGACTCATGGCTTAAACAATTAACAAATTGGCTATCTGATATAAGCCCTGACATTTTGTTTGGTTACTTTTTCCTGTTGAATTTCTGTGGATTTGTAACATTTGAGGATAGAATGTGTGTCAGAGAGCTTCCGTGTGAGCAGACATTCACACTCCTCTCAGCTTCCAGCAGAGGGCAGTCACAGCTCACCAACCACAGACACACACTGGCTTCCCAATGTTTCGCATGCCAAATATATCGCTCATGGGGCGACCTCTAGCTCTGCCAGTAGAGTGTGTGCCCCATGTAGGCTGAGTCCTTGGCAGCGGCCCGGGTTCAAATCCGACCTGTGGCCCTTTGCTGCGTGTCATCCCCTCTCTCTCTCCCCCCTTTCCTGTCTATCTTCACCAGGGCTGTCAAACGTAACTAAGGGCCACACTGGAAATGAGAATCACAATAAGGGCCAGACATGTGTAGTAGGGCTGCAGCTAACGATTCTTTTTGTAATCGATTAATCTAGAAATTAATCGACCGATTAATCGATTAATCGGATAATTTTTTTTGCGTTTTGAAACGACCAAAACAAATAGTGTATAACGAAAATGATGTGGCTGTAAAATGATCAAGCATTTGGCTTTTATTTCTCAAAAGAACAGCGGTATTTATTCCAACTCCAACATTTGGCAATTTCATTTAATTGACCTGACACCTGCAGCATTTACCATTAGGCTACTAACAAATAATATAGAATTTCTGGGGTGAGCCTATTTTCTGTGGTAACCTAGCAACCTGTGTGTGTGTTTGTGTGTGCATGCGGAAGCGTGAGAGACGAGGGTGTATGTACGTGTGTGTGAATTTTTTTTTTTTTTTTAGACTATACTCTCTTGCAATTGAACGTGAATAAGTTTACTAGTTAAAAACATCAAAGCTAAACATCATATCTAGTCAACCCGCATCACGACGTCGCTACAAATACAGTATGCGATTAAAACCAGCGGCTGCTTAGGCTACGTTACCTTGTTTCAGCAACGCTCGGTGAAACAGCATGGAGCGGATGTTTTCGGTTCAGATGGTGAAGTCGTACTGCTGTGGTATGCCAGGTCAGTAGACACATTGCACCTTGTTCTCTTCCCGAACTTTAGACATTCTCTGCCGTTTCTGGACACCTTTACTCTCCGCCGTCGCGCTAACTAAATTCAAAATGTATCGCGCGCTAGTGGTGTGCTTCCTGAACAACGGTCCGTGTGGAACAATCAGATCCCTGCGTGTATAGTGCGCGTCATAGGAATTTAACGAGGCTTCGAGGCAGAGTTTTTGCCTCGAGGAATTTTTGTAATCGAGTTACTCGAGTAACTCGATGAATCGTTTCAGCCCTAATGTGTAGTTTATTGACATGATTTTATTTAACAGAAAAAGTCAAATATCTTTGTATTATTGCATGTCTCATATAGCTTTCTCCCATACAGTTTGGTCGACATAAAACCCTTCATAGAATTTAGCAAATCATGAAAAACAAAGATTACATTTTCAAAAACAGGCTACCACATAGCCGACTCACAACAACCTGTTTCACAGCCTGAATACGTAAACTCTCTGGTTGTGTGGGAATTTCTGAGGCTCAAAGTCGTCAATTCTGCCAAAATCTGCTTTGAGTGTCACATAATTACAGTCTGAAATTTTTTTTTGGTGGGCTGCACAACTAGTCAGGCCAACATTTGCTGTAAATCATATATATATATATATATATATATATATATATATATATATATATAACACAGATATATATATATATATATAACACAGATTAATCCATTCCATATTGACCTTTCACCCGGAGCCGTTCTAGCCACCATTTGACTGTTAAATGTGTTGCTACAGGCAACAGAAACATCGCTGCACGTGACTCTAGTTAACACTACACTCAACAGCAGCGCTAGCTAGCAGCTGGATTAAACACGGTTAAAATCCTGACAGCTAACGCTACGGTGTAAAATTTGACTGTATTTCACTCACTGTAGAGGATTCTGACACTTCTGCAGCTTCAGCCATTGTCCGAAAAACACAGACGGTGCGTTCAATGAAACTGGTAACCTACAGTCTCGTGGTGCATTCAAAGTTATTGTAAAATCTGGTGGATGTTTTTGTCGTTCAATAGCTATTTATTAGTGAAATAACCCTATTCCTGATTCAGGAGCACTTTTGAATTTATTTCCTCAGCATATTAGGTCATATTGTTGATTGTTATGGTCATTATTTGAACGGTGAAAATAATAATAAAAAGAGGTTTTTTTAACTTTAATGTCACTAATGCTGATTATTCATTGATTCATTTGAATTGAAATATTTAAAATACTTTCACAGCAAAAATTATGTATGCGATTAATTTAGATTAATTAATCACAGAGTCTGTAATTAATTCGATTACATTTTTTAATCGATTGACAGCCATGAAATATATATATATATATATATATATATATATATATATATATATATATATATATATACTCGTGCATGATTAACAGTTACATTATAGATGCTCAGCCCTGGTTAACTGTCTTTAAGGGGATCTGAATGGAAGGTAGAATCAACATGATCACATACCTTAAAGGGGAACTCCGCTGATCTCCAGGTGTTGGAAAGTACTACTGCATATGTGAAAGAAGTTATGTAAAGCCTTTTGCCCTCTGATAAATTGCCTTAACTGATGTCACTTGAGTCAGTGTCAGTTGGGTCTGAAGCCTACAAGTTTATACATTTGGGGGTGGGGAGAAAGGATTGAGCTTCCCCAAAACCTCCGTAGCCCTGCTCATCTCTGCTGCAGGCTACATTAGCCGCTACTAGCATAACGCATCTGGATCTCCGACCCAACTGTCGGAGGTCTGGCTGTGCTATGCTAGAAGCACCACAACCAAACCTCCGACTGGTCGAGCTGCACTGTGGGTAATGCGCCAGGTTTTTCACAAGGAAGAAATACGTAACATAAAAAAGACAATATCTCTGATTCTCTGCATCACATTTAACGTCCCATAGTTAATAACCCATATGTAGCTGTTATCCTTAGCCCAAACCCAGCCATTTAATCCTAATAATATGACTCTAATATGAGACTCTCAGTAATCACAGCAGTACCCCCCCCCCCCCCCCCCCCTGCTGTCGTAGCCAGTGGGAAGCCAGTGAGGGATCTGTGTATCAGTGACACACACACTTCCCAGAGAGTTGGCAGTGACAAGAAGGGGGAACTGAAAAAGAAAAAACCCACAGCTCTTACATTACCTTTAGTTTGAGCTCTCCGATAAAGGCAAAGACGGTCAAATACGCTAAATGTCACGATTTATGTGTCTCAAACCCAAAAGAGACCAGCCATATCAACTAGTTCTTCAAATTGAAAATGGAAGAGTTTATGTTTTTCTTTAATATTGAATTCATTTTATTTATTTATTTATTTATAGAATCATACGTATTTACTTGCCCTTCTGTTTTGTTCCTATCTCAGGGAGCCAGAGGAGCAACTGGAGACCAGGGTCCAGAGGGGACACCTGGATCTAAAGTAAGAACACTGACAGTCATGTTTTCTCACACACGTGTATATATATTTTTACAAGTGTCTTTTTCTCTCCCGTAAAAGGGTGACCGAGGACTGAGGGGAGCATCTGGACCTCCAGGAGATAATGGCATTGGGTTCCCTGGTCCCAAGGTACATTTAGGTTTGGTTTAGCATTTGATTACATCATGTTCTTGCCTATCTGTGAGAAAGCCGATGTGTGTCTTGTATACGTTAGTTTATCTCTAATCTGTAAACTTTATTTTTCAGGGTGACAAGGGGAACCAAGGAAGACCAGGTCCTCCTGGACCAATGGGTATGGGTGAACCAGGGACACCAGTGAGTTGACAAAACTAAAGCCCCTTTCCCACTGGACAAAAAAGCCTTTAATGGTGCTGACACACCAACCCGATTATCAGCCGTCGGACAGTCTGGCGAGGTCAGTGACTCGAGTCTGTTCGGTGTGTTCCGTGCCGTTGTCCGTTGGAGGGGGCCGTCGGCCTTCTTTTGGGCCGACCTGACATGTTGAGTCGGAAGGCGGGCACTTGGACTCCAATCTGATTGGTGGAGTGCTAACCCGGAAATGTCGAGCAGGATAAGCGAGAGTAAGGCCTCTCGAAATCTGATAAAAATCTTTTAAACTGACCGTTGTCGATCTGAAATGAAGACAGATTCAGCAACTGCATGGCCTATTTCTCCTTAAAATGTTTTCAGAAACACGTTTCAGTGAATTATCTTCATAAAATATGAGATTGTGATTCCAAATGAGCTGCCATTATCCCCGGTTGTAAAATCCGGGAGAAGTCAGACCCATAATTTTTGGGCGACAATACAGATTAGCGGCTTGTCTCTGCGGTGTGTTCTGAGGCACTTTTTTGACCAACTCGGGGAGACTGATCAGTCCGACTGGCTTTTCTGCCGAGGGTCAGCCGTCTGGTTGGTGTGTCAGGGGCTTAACATCTGGTGTTTGTCTGCAGTGGGTAAGGTTACAATCGGCCCTAGGGGGGTCCTCAGAGTCACTGCAGGGGGGCCTCCAAATGATTAATGTTTTGAAATAAAAAAATAAAAAAATAAAAAAAGTGTCTTTAACATGAATCCAACATAGTATTAGCACATATATAATCAGCCTATTTGTGAAAAAAAAACAATGATAAAAAAACAATGATGATAGACTGGCCACAGATCCAGTTAATCCTGAGTAATCACTGTGCCACATGTATGTTTAACATTAAAAGGTGATTTATAAAATCATGCCAACTCTTTATAGCTTAGTATTCTATGCAGTGAAAGGTACTGTATGTATAAAGGCTTTAGGAGCCCTACATGTTATTGTAGGCCCAGTTTAACATGCAACTTCATTTTATACCACATATGTATCTGATCTATCATATGATCTGTCTGTCTTTAAGTTAAGGGGTCTTTGGCTTAAAAAACATTGAAGCCCCCTGCATTCAGTCGGTGCCTAAAAAGTGTTATAAAGTGTGGTGGTGATGGCGCAGTGGATCTGACACATTCCTTTGGTGTGGGAGATCAGGGTTCAATTCCCACTGTAATACATCAACCAATGTGTCCCTGAGCAAGACACTTAACCCCTAGTTTCTCCAGAGGTGTGTGACCTCTGACATATAGCAATTGTAAGTCGCTTTGGATAAAAGTCAGCTAAATGACATGTAATGTAATCATTTTGAATTCGGTACCCAGCCCTACTCCGTAGTAAGCTCGGGTGTTTATCTAATTTTTGCCCCTTTTCTGGCGCAATGCTATGACTTATTGTCATCTCAGCCACAAATTCCGTCCGTCTTTCTGCAAGCGACGCTCGGACATCGTTCCAAATAAGTGGGCACCGAGTTTGAAAGAGAGACTGAATAAGCAACCAATATAAAAAGAAGTAACCTCCGTAACATTTTCACTGGCCTCCATGCTGCTTTCTACTTGTACTGAGCCTGTTTGTGACACACACACCAGACCAAAAAAAAAAAAGTTCTTTTGGCAATGGGAAAAGTGTCTATCACCTATTTTAAGTGGGAGTGTTAAAAACCCTACATATACACACTAGTTTTGATGTATAAAGGAAAAACACATTATGTTGCTAACCCAAAGTGATGGTTCCACACACATAGTTTTGTTTTTGTCTGATGAGATCCCCTCTAGGATTGTACACCCAGTGGTACAATGGAAAATTGGGGAACATACTACAATTATTTCAAAAATATTTAAATGATGTCATTTCCATACATGTCTTATATACTAAACCACAAACTAAGTAACTGAGTCTGTTTTCCATGCAACACATATTTGTGTATTAACACATCTTTCTATTGACTTGTGTTTTTGGCTGTGTGAACTCTTTACCTCTGTTTTGATGTATGGACCCTGATGGCCTAACTTTATGTTCTTCTGTCTATCTAAAGTGCAGAGACTGGCTTTTCTCTGCCTCCCAGTTTGGTCCCAGATTTGGAGGTCAGAGGTCAGATGGACTGATAGTCAGAAGGGCTGTTAAGTTGACCCCCTCCCCACTGCTGTCAGCTTGTAGAGGGTTAATAAGCAAGTGATTCTCCAAGACTCTTTGTTCATTCTCTCAGACTCTCATGATGAACTGAACCTTCTTTGCGCAAAGAAGGTTCAGTTCATCATGAATAATAAATACTTCTGGCAGCAGGTACATTATCTCAAAAGCTCCACATGTACAAACAGCTGTCTGCATGGCCAGATCTGGGGGTTTGGGTGGAACTGACCCTTTAAACCACATTACAGCAACTTTGTATCATTGTTTTGCGTGGATATTATAGTGCTTCCAGTTTACAATTACTAATATAATGTCATATCTGTTAATGCAACATTTGATATTTCTCTTTGTGTTGCCGAGTTTAGGGTCCAGCAGGGCCACCAGGGACGCAAGGATCGCCAGGGTTTTCGGGTGAGGGTCTCCCAGGGCCCAAGGTAAGTTCCAGGACAAGCTGGCTCACTACAACTAGCATCTGTCATTTTATCCATCCTTCATTTAAGATTGTCTACAATGCACGTGGATATACGCATTTCCAAAAACAATGACAACGTTCTTACAAAATATGAGATGTGACACAAATAGAGGGAAGAAAGACTAATTTTAAAGTTCTGTTTTATTTCTAAATTGTGGTATAGGTATTAGAAAATCAGAAGCCACCTGATCAGAAATTATGTGGAAGGTATTCAAATGTAACTGCTATACTGCAGCCTGTGACATTCCAAATGTTGCTGTACAATTAATTGTCTCAGAAATAATTGCAACTATGGCCGGGATAGCTCAGTTGGTAGAGCGGGCGCACATATATAGAGGTTTGCTCCTCGACGCAGCGGTCGCAGGTTGGACTCTGACCTGCGGTCCTTTGCTGCATGTCATTCCCCCCCTCTCTCTCCTTTCATGTCTTCAGCTGTCCTGTGAAAATAAAGGCCTAAAATGCCCCAAAAAATAATCTTTAAAAAAAGAAAAGAAATAATAGCAATTAACAATAGAATTGTCTCTTTCAGTCAAATTTAAAAAATATGTATTAATGTATTACTTTTTAAAACAAATTAAAGTTTTGAATTATTTCCAGGATACATGTTTTAGTTATATCACTGTTATGTGACCCAGATAATGTGATAACGCAAATACACAGTCTATGAGGTAAACTGCACCTCTTTATTATCATTAAACATGTTTTCTAACTATCTATTTGTTATTTCCTGGGCCTTACTGTTCTCCTAACCCTCCCCGTGTGTGTCTTGCAGGGCGACCGGGGGTATGAGGGTCCCAAAGGCAGCCGTGGACCTCCAGGAGTCGGCTACAAAGGTGATAAGGTACGGTTAAACATGGTTGGGATCGCAGACACTCGTATCGTTAAAAACCCTGTGATGCTGTGACGGATGACCTGTCTGACCTGTATCCTGTCTGGCCCTCAGGGGAACACCGGAGCCCCAGGGCTGCCAGGCTTGGTGGGCTTTCCAGGGGCAGGCATGCCAGGAGATAAGGCAAGGCCAATACAAATGTTATTAATCTGCTCCCCCTAATTATCCTTTCATGCTATATTTTGAATTGTGATGTTTTCCTCTGTCTTTAGGGGGACCACGGGCCAGCTGGGCCTTCTGGTCCCAGAGGACCTCCTGGACTGGGTATAGTTGGACCAAAGGTTAGTAGCAGTTTTTTTCATTTCATGTGTATTTGAATAGGGACAGATGCTTTGACATAGACATTTGTGCAACACATTCCCAATGTACAACTTCACAGCTTTTATGGCTATTGCTAATTTCCATTGCATAATTCAATTTTTTTTAAATAAACATGAAACATTGCCACATTAAAATACATAAAGCACATAAACATACAAAGCACATCCATCTGTACCCCTACGTAGGGCTGCACGATAGGACCTAAAATCAAAATCACGATTAATTGCACATTCTACCTCAATGACGATAAAATGAACAATTATTAATCATGTTGTTCTGAATCATCTTTTCTGAAGCCAAAATGTTTCCAGACGACAGACACTGCGTTTCTTTGGGGCACAAGTTGCTCAGTTGACTCGGACTCTGTGTTTGAGTTATCCTACGTTATGCTTTCCATGCAGCTGACTGGTCCGTGAGAAGTCACGTGACTACACACGCGGTAGAATGTTTTAAGGAGAAAGTAGGCCTATCAACAGGAATAAATTATCGTCATGGGAAAAATATGTTGATAACAGCTTCAGAATTTTGATGTTGATACATTTTCAATTAATCGTCCAGTCCTACCTCCACGTCACCCCACAACACCCCATGCCAGCCCACCCCTAGTTGGTAGTAGAGAGTTGATACTGTGGCGTTTGTATTATACAAAGGAATGGCAGTAACGGTTGCCCTTGGCAACCAGATTCGTGGTCTCTGGTTGCCCCCTTTGGCAACTACCTGTTCAATATTTGTGTTTTTTTAAAATATAAAACAAATCAAAACTTTATTTCAAAAGAAGTCAATATTTTATTGCGACTAAAGCTATGAGCTAAAAGACACAAACTAGCACTATGGTCACTGCTGTTGTTGGAGAAACAACACAGACGGGACTACATGTTGCACTTACTTAAAACTGGTAAATCTTGTGGTGCATTCAAAGTTATTGTAAAATATCCTTTTCTCATCTGTTTTTTTTTTCTTTTAACAGCAATTTACTCGTGAAAGAAGTAATTATTGTTAAAAGTTATTGTTTACATTTTTAATAATCATTTAAATTTCCCCCTTTTTTGTGTTGATCCAAAAATTGATCCAATCCAGGACTCAAAACCGTGATCCAATCTGTGAGTTTTGTGATCCGTTGCACCCCTATTTGAGAGGGATGGGAAATTATATTGCAAGCCATTATCTCAATGTTTTATTATTAAATTGTGTGGTATAGTTACATAAGAAATTAATTGCTCCAAATATAGGCAGTTTAAAAACCTTTAAACCTTTAAAAAGTTAGCATTGAGCCCTGTTAAGTAATTTCTACATTTATCTGACATTCATGACATAGGAGAATATACAGTATAATACATGGCTTTAAAGCAACACTGTAACATTTGAAAGAAGAAAAAAATCATTCTTTTACAAATGTAAAGTGGAATTAAGCACTAAAACGCACTTGATTCTCCAAATGCTTGCTCTTGGGGGGTAACTGTTGGGTCTCTGTAAATTATAGAGTGTGGTCTAGACTAGGGGTGTGAAAAAAAAATTGATTCACATTCGTATTGTGATTCAAGCTCTACCGATTCAAAATCGATTCATTGAATTCCAAAAATCGATTCATATATTTATTTATTTTCATTTTGTAATGGCGTGTATACTATTGTCCTGAACTGAGTTTAGCTCGCCATTCCCATAGATGGTGCTGCGTTGAATTCACACTGACGCCTGGGCACTTGTTATAATCAAAAGAAGAAAGAGTGCAGCAGAAGTAGTTTAGTCGGCGCAAACAATGGCAAACCTCAAAGAAAGAATTATTCAACCTGCTCCATCCTCATTGAAGGCAAGAGTTTGGGCACATTTCGGCTTTTATAACCTTGAGGGGAAGACGGAACTTTGCAAAGCGAAAGTTAAATATTTTGGAAACACCACAAACTTGAGAACTCACATGGTACGCCATCACCCAGAGATTAACATTAAAGGCGTACGAAGTACCAAACAGTCAACCAACGACCTCTCTTTCAATGCTCTAAACTCCTACCAAACTCTGAACAAAAAGCTCTTTTTATTTAACAGTTTTATTTTATACTTGAATTAAATGTATTTGAAAGCTGGCCAAAGCTCCAAATATAGGCAGTTTAAAACTTTGCAGTTTTTAGTTGCAAAATTTGTTATTTTTGTATGAAGACATATAAAGTAATATCAGACTACATTTCATTTGTTGTGTTTCTTTTCTTTCAAATTGTATGTCTACTGCAAAAAAGTAACTACATCTACATACTGCAAATCATTTTTGAATCGAGAATTGTTTTTGAATCGAAAATCGTTTTTGAATCGAATCTTGAGCATGAAAATCGATATTGAATCGTGACATTTTCTGAATCGTGCACCCCTAGTATAGACCTAGGCTGAATCCCATTTCTCCGTCTTAACCCTTCCTCTTCGTCTTACCCTTGCCCCTTTGTCCCTCGAACCAAGTGGTAAGGGCTAGGGGTGAAAACATACCCCCATGAAATGGGACACGCCTTGGTTACGGTTACGTCACCATACAGTATTGATCACAAACTTCAAAGATGCCGTCTGCAAGTGTGTGTATGTCTATTGTGTGGGTTTTGACAACAGTGTTATATGCATGTATATATTTTATAGTTCTTTTATGTTCACTTTGGTGGTGCAGATGTTCTTATCTGTGTACTACTTAGGTTTGTTTGCAATACATCTTTTTATACACACTACATGGTGTGTTGTATATCAGTTATCACTGTTTTGAATGTCATTGATGTTCAGAAACACTTTCTTTGTTAATACAAATCTGTCTTTATTGCCCAATAAAGTAAACACAACAGGCAAAAACATTATATAAAAATACATCATATTACAGAACCATTATCAACTATTAAAACCTTAACTTACATGTCACACACACATATAAAAAGGCACTCAAATGTATAAAACTCAAAAAAGACATGCAAGACCACAAAAAAACCTACAGCTATTCAGAAATTCCAGACCAGTCTGATGCCTGTTGGCCAGTAATCTTTCCCTCCTGTATCATAACCAACAACAATGTACAGGTACAGGAACAGGTATGCATTACAAATGATTACAATAATACAGTACCAATACAATAATGAATGGCTACAACATGAACGCATGACTCACTCCCATAGTTGCTTTGCAGCATATTTTGATTTAAGAAACTTCTGCTCGTTTTCAGCCTGAAAGTGGATCAGCTGCTGGGTTTCCTCCTGCGTCCCTGTGTGATATATATATATATGTAAAGTACGTATTGATGTCTCCAAAGCAAGTAGTGTTATGCACTGATATCAAACGAAAATCTCTGCTAATGGAGTTTAGTTAACACTGTAGACATGCATGGAGTCCTTTCAAGACAGAGAAATGCGGGACAGTTGTGCAAATAAGCAATGTAACGTTAACGTTATACGTTAGCGTTAGCAAGCTAGCGTTTTTTAAAAACGTTTCAATTAAGAACATGGTTGCAACTATATATGTACAGGACTGTGTAGAGCACAAGATAACACCTTCGTAATTTTTAAATCAATTCTTTAAGCCGAGAATACTTAAATTTAAAAGAACGAAATGTCAGCCATCTTGAATCTTCGCTAAACAGGGCTCTCTCAAAGAATTTCTAATATAGGAAGTTCCACTCCCTCGTTACTTCCGGGTTCTGAGTTCCACTAGATGGCGCTCACAGGCCAGTGTAGAATGAATGGGACTCTATGGAGCTATACCCCTAAATATCCACTTTTCTCAGGATATAATTTTTTGTCTAGTAATTTGAATGTTGCATTCGAAAGGGGAGGCAAAGAAAATACACACTGCTGGGTGTTAGATTTTTTAAAGTCGTTTTTTTTATCTAAAAAGCCTTTTAAAATGTCAATGACGTCATACACATATACGGCCAGAGATACTGCTTTACGGCAAGCTCTGAGTCGCTTCCTTTTCTCTCTCGAGGCATCGACAACACAGCTAACAGGTTAGACTCTCCCTGTCAATACACATGCTAGAAAGAGGTTTGCTAATGTTTTAACGACCACGCCGAAATATTCACTCTGACATTCTGCCTCCGCTTCGGATGGCGTCAAGCGGGATCTCCGATCGTAAACAGTCCTTCACTGACCAATCAGCATTCATTAGCATAATGCTAGCGTGGTATGGGCAACAACGACTCAACCTGTAAGAAATCGAAAGGGCAGCAACTTTTGACCTATAATCCATGTTGAACTTGCAAAAACTACAATCAAATCTGAGATTTCTCAACGACAATCAGGCGAAAGAGACACATTTAGCCGTCTAGCTCCATAGGGTCCCATTCATTTTGCACTGGACCGTGATCATCCCCAGTGGAACTCTGGTGGAACTGCAACCAAAGTCGGTACAATGGGGCTGAATGGGGAGTGGAACGGCTTTCCGTAGACGGGCTTTGGCTCTCTCTTCTCAGCAGCAAACTTTTACAACAATGATGTGCATTCAAACTACCGCACATGTGTACCACTGGGATACATTGCTACAGATCGGAGAATATGCAGGAAACGTTATTACAGAAGGAATAATCGGCACACTACCAGAGCTTCGCCTGCACGGAGACCAGCACGGAGACCAGCACGGAGACCAGCACGGAGACCAGCGGTCTCGCTCGATGCCCCGAGCCGGGTAGGGGACATCCTCGTTGGCTAGGTGGGAAGCTAACGCTAGCCGGCCACCTGTCCCATCAATCTTGTTTGCAAGTGTCCGTTCATTAAACAACAAACTGGACTACATCCAACTTCAACGAAACTCCCAACGAGAGTTCAGAGAGTGCTGTGTTTTTTGTTTTCGTGGAAACATAGCTGAAGAACAGCGTACCGGACTGTCCAGCTACCAGGCCTGCTAGCCCTCCAACGATCCGAGCTAGAGATGCTCTGTCACTGGGTAAAAGACTTGTGAAGGTGGGCTGTGTTAACACGGACTAGTGCAGACATGTGGTGATTTGTATCCAACTAACTGCTAACCGCTGGAGTTTGTGACTGTTACATGGCAACCATTCGACATTCCACGCTAATTCACGGCTGTGTTTATACTCGGTGTTTACAGCCCACCAAGCGCTAATGCTAGTATGCTTAGCTGAACTTTACGGAGCCTATAATGTGTGCACTAAATGTAGCCTGTTTCGTATGTCGTTTTTATATAATTTTGTTTTTATATATTTTAAATGTGTAACACCACTTGAGCCACGATGAAAAGTTGTTTTGTGTATATGGTTGAAATAACAATAAAACACATTTGAGTTGAGTTGAATGCCTCACTGTCTGTCTGTCTGTCTGTCAAGCGGTAGGCGTGGCTTGGGAGTGGATTCAAAGCAGCGAAGCGAAGTGCATTCTGGGATTTGTTGTCTTTCATCCATATGAGCCAAAAACACATTTTCTGGCTTTTCTCGGCCTAAAAGGCACCAATTTAAAAAGAAAAATTCACTTTTCTGCTACATAAGTGACCCAATTTAAAGATTCAGCTTTCCAGCGGTGAAATATCCCTTTAATATAAAAAAAATTACACACTAAGGGCCCTGTCTTGCACCCAGCACAATTGACTTTGTACACATGTCTCATTCCTATTTTGCACCTGACGCACAGCTGACTTTTCCCTCCACAGACGCACGTCGGTAAATTAGGGAATTAACTTGCGCTCCTGGGGGCGGTTCAGCGAAAAGAGGAGGCGTGTTCAGGCGCAAACGTTTCCTGGTGCTATTTTGCAGTTTCAGAAAACAATTTCCACCAGCAGTTCCCATTTTTGCAAACCATACATTATTACAAGGAGAAATATTAGTGAAAATGCGCTTCAGGTGTTTGGATAGGTCAGGAGGCACTTCACAGTACAGTCCTCAAAAAGTCGCAGCATTCTTTGTGGCTTGTTGTGTAAAACACTCCATTTCCATGAATCATGGATGTGTTGATGACATTTGTTACTTTGCCGCATCCCTATGGACTCCCGCTCCAGCCCTGACGAGAACGTCTCCTCGGCTGTGATCCGCTCATGGCGTGCGCCAGGCAAATCCGCCGTCATAATAGCAATCTGTCATGGAACAAGCGCACCTGCTCTTAAAGGGAATGTGAGATGACGCTCCGATTGGTTTACTGCATGTTACACCCAAACCACAGCTAGGTACTTCAGACCAACCCATTTTAGATTTGCGTCGGGCATCGGCGTTTTTGACCCGAGGTCCGCCCACAAAGCTAGTTGCGTTTCAGATCATTAAAATAGGGCCCTAAAGCTTTAAGATGTAAAATCTTTAAATATTTAGATTTAGCTATGGAGCACTAAAGCATGTTTCTGTTATTGGTCATCTGCTGTGATCAGTCAGTGATTTATATGGTTTCCCAGGGTGACCCGGGTTTCCCTGGAGAGCCTGGACCTCAGGGAGAGAGGGGTGTTGGTGAACCAGGAACAAAGGTAGGATAACCAAGCTCCCCTTTAAATAAAGCATGTTCAGTGAAAAAGCACAGTGGGACCTAGGAGTTTTGAGTTAAAGGTCCCATGACATGGTGCTCTTTGGATGCTTTTATATAGACCTTAGTGGTCCCCTAATACTATATCTGATGTCTCTTTCCCAAAATGCAGCCTTGGTGCAGAATTACAGCCACTAGAGCCAGTCCCACAATGAGCTTTCCTTAGGACGAGCCATTTCTGTGTCTGTAGCAATTGAGGAGGAGAGAGGGGGGCAAGGTGGAGGGTGGGGGTGTGGCCTTGACCAACTGCCACTTTGCTCGTTTGAAAGCCATGATGTCTCTCTCTCATGGGTTGGCCAAATTCTCTGGGCGGGCAAAGCAGAGAAAGGGGAAGTAACCTTCCTCCTTATGACCTCATAAAGAGGAGATTCCAGAACGACTCATCTGAGCTTACTTGTTCTCAAAGGCAGAGCAGGATACCCAGGGCTCGGTTTACACCAATCACCATTTCAAACCAATTGGGGACCATAGGCAGGCTGGGGGAACTCATATTAATGTTAAAAAACCTCATAAAGTGAAATTTTCATGCCATGGGACCTTTAATGTGTGTTTTTTCCAGGGGGAGCCCGGGCCCAACGGGGCTGCTGGGATACCTGGCATTCCTGGGGAGGATGGAGCTGTTGGGCCTAAGGTGAGTCAGGGACTGCAGGCCAAAGGTTCATATTTTGTAAGTTTTGTAAGTTATATGGTCCAGTCTGGCTTGAGTGCAGTTCCGATATGGAACATACCCAGTTACCAAACAGTTAGGTAGCCTACTTTCTATATTTTGAAATGGGTAGTCATAAAAATATATAAACTAAACTGTCCCTTTCTGGAAGTCAGTGGATCTATGACATGGGCCCATCATGGTGTAACAAGATGATTATTTGAAATTAAATTATTATATAGTTGTGTGAAAATATTTGAATCAGCTTCCAGAGAAACAGAGCAAAAATCACAGCTTGAGTGACCGTCATCTACTTGCATTGTCGTACTGATAAATTAGCACCAGGACATTTCTCACACCAAACACAGTGAGACAGCTGAGCAAGTTGTAAGATAGCTAATCCCCTTAGGCAGCGGTGGAAGAAGTATTCAGATCCTTTACTTAAGTAAAAGTACTAATACCACACTGTAAAAATACTCTGTTACAGGAACTAAAAGTCCTGCATTAAAAATGTTACTTAAGTAAAAGTATGTAAGTATCATCACGAAAATGTACTTAGAATATTAAAAGTTAAAGTACTCATTACAGAAAAATCCTCCCATTGTAGAAAGTGTAAAGGATCCAACCAGTTATGTGTTTAATGGTCTAATCATTTCAGCTGGACATGTAGGCCGTTATATTGTTGGCTAATTTCATTTAGAATAAAACATCAGACATTATAAACTAAGGGCCCTATCTTGCACCCAGTGCAAATGACTTTGTACACCGACACATGTATGTATTTGTATGTATGTATGTATGTAATTTTCATGCCAAGGGACCTTTTAATGTCTAAACCGCTGGCAACAAAAGTGAGTACACCCCTAAGTGAAAATGTCCAAATTGGGCCCAACGTGTCAATATTTTGTGTGGCCACCATTATTTTCCAGCACTGCCTTAACCCTCTTGTGCATGGAGTTCACCAGAGCTTCACAGGTTGCCACTGGAATCCTCAACCACTCCTCCGTGACGACATCACGGAGCTGGTGGATGTTAGAGACCTTGCGCTCCTCCACCTTTCATTTGAGGATGCCCCACAGATGCTCAATAGGGCTTAGTCTGGAGACATCCTTGGCCAGTCCATCACCTTTACCCTCAGCTTCTTTAGCAAGGCAGTGGTCGTCTTGGAGGTGTGTTTGGGGTCATTATCATGTTGGAATACTGCCCTGCGGCCCAGTCTCTGAAGGGAGGGGATCATGCTCTGCTTCAGTATGTCACACTACATGTTGGCATTCATGGTTCCCTCAATGAACTGTAGCTCCCCAGTGCCGGTAGCACTCATGCAGCCCCAGACCATGATGCTCCCACCACCATGCTTGACTGTATGCAAGACACACTTGTATTTGTACTCCTCACCTGGTTGCCGCCACACACTCTTGACACCATCTGAACCAAATAAGTTTATCTTGGTCTCATCAGACCACAGGACATGGTTCCAGTAATCCATGTCTTTAGTCTGCTTGTCTTCAGCAAACTGTTTGCGGGCTTTCTTGTGCATCATCTTTAGAAGAGGCTTCCTTCTGGGATCACAGCCATGTAGACCAATTTGAGCACTGACAGGCTGACCCTCCACCCATTCAACCTCTGCAGCAATGCTGGCAGCACTCATACGTCTATTTCCAAAAGACGACCTCTGGATATGACGCTGAGCACATGCACTCAACTTCTTTGGTCGACCATGGCGAGGCCTGTTCTGAGTGGAACCTGTCCTGTCCGCTGTATGGTCTTGGCCACCGTGCTGCAGCTCAGTTTCAGGGTGTTGGCAATCTTTTTATAGCCTAGGCCATCTTTATGTAAAGCAACAATTCTTTTTTTCAGATCCTCAGAGAGTTCTTTGCCATGAGGTGCCATGTTGAACTTCCAGTGACCAGTATGAGAGAGTGTGAGAGCGATAACACCAAATTTAACACACCTGCTCCCCATTCACACCTGAGACCTTGTAACACTAACAACTCACATGACACCTCATGGCTAATTGGGCCCAATTTGGACATTTTCACTTAGGGGTGTACTCACTTTTGTTGCCAGCAGTTTAGACATTAATGGCTGTGTGTTGAGTTATTTTGAGGGGACAGCACATGTACACTGTTATACAAGCTGTACACTTAATACTTTACATTGTAGCAAAGTGTAATTTCTTCACTGTGGTCCCATTAAAAGATATGACATATTTACAAAAATGTGAGGGGTGTACTCACTTTTTGTGAACATAAAATGACCCCTCTCTGCATTATGTCCCACCTCAGCATCTCGCTTCAGCATGATTGATATATCAAGGAAGTAAAGATGCAAAGTCATGTTGTAACTCCCGGTATACCAACACAGAAGGTCCTTTGCGAGTTCCCAGCAGGATGTTGCTCCCTGCTCTGCCTACATGCACACGCATCACAAAGCAGCTTGTGTTTCGCTATTTGCACATGTTGGTTTAATGCTGTGATGTGGCTCGGTCTGCTGTTTAATCTAGGGAGAGATGGGGTTGCCAGGTCTGCGAGGCCTAGAGGGAGCGCCGGGCAAAGGCTTCCCGGGAGAAAAGGTAATGCATACTCAGCCATGGAGTTGCTTTTAATCTCATTGTACATGTGTATAGTGACAATACAAGACATTCTATTCTATCCTGTGGTCCAGTTGCTGCCCAGGTATCATATTTCCAGAATCTACGAGGATATCCTGATTGCTGTTTGTTTAACATGAACAAAGTTGCTTTGTATGAATAGCCCTTGCATGTGAGTTCCTTGAAGGTGCAAGTTGTCAAAACTGGCACGTACACAAGTAGTTACTTGGAATTGTGTAAGTGGTTACAGTACATATTTACATATCGGTATTGATAATGTCCTCATTGACTTACGCAGGGACATGCAATGTTGATTTACTGGATTGTTGTATTAACTAGCAGAGATTCCTTTTGAATTCAACATATACCTTCCTATTACAGTACCAGACATGCTGAGATGTAAGACGTCATGTGCATTCTCGTTTGGCTCTCAACGAAGGCGGTCGCATTTTCTCTCCTCTCCTCTCCCACACCTCCCCTGCTTGCTACTCTTGTCTCGTCTAACTCTTTGAGAGACTCTCTCAGCACTGCTCTGCAAACCCTAAAACCATGGATTTGATCAACTGGTCTCTCAACGCAATTGACACCATCTTCTCGACGAGGAGCTTGGGTTCGGGGGAACCTGCTCGCCCCGCCGGAACGTTTGCTGCTGGCTACACGATGGACGCGTGGGAGAAGTGACGGGTCGTGTGTCTGGCGGCTCATTCCGGGGAGGACGTTGAGGATATCTACCTATTCGGAACCATGATAACAGGCCCTTGCTGACCGGATTAGGCATTGGCCTGGTTTATCAACAAATTTGACAAGACTATGACAGCTGTTCAAAGCCCCAAAAAGCTGCCTGGAATGATTGAAGCGGTGGGCAGAGCGTCCAGTGTTTGAAGCTGGGACTATTAACCGCACTATGGATAACAACATGGAGATGAACTGCAATTTGGATATTATCTTGGATAGATCACCGCTTTTACAAAGACAGATTGACCAGAAATTGACTAACAGAGTGGCTGTGTAAAGGAATGCAGCTACTCGCGCCGAGACAAAATAACTCCAATCTTATCAACTTTCGGCCCCCTTATCCAGCACTGGCCTCGGCCAAGGCCGCTGCTGGAACAAAAACATCCCCCTCGAAGAGCACTGCAGAGAGACACTCTTGTGTTCCTCCCCAACTTCCCTCAGACACCTGCTGATTGTTGACTCTGCTTGGGACCTATTCAAGGTTGTCTCCATGGCAACTTGCTGTGTTAACGCTATGACATCCTGCGGACTGAGGCCCCAATGGGTGCCAGGCTAAGCGACTCTCACCAGGCCCCCCTCCCCCCTAATACCCCCGTCCCACGCCTTCGCAGCTTTTTTACCCCCCAGTCTGACAAGCTGGTCTGTGACCAGCGCCATTCGGTCGGACGGAGAGGACGCTGGCGCTGTTTATTCGCCACTTCTCTGCCTGCTCTGATGGCTGCTTGCCCAGAGTGATAGAGAAAGACACTATCTCTATGGCTCTGTGCTTGCCTATGTCTGGGTTACCTCCACCCCCATTCCCCCCATTCCCCCCCATTTCCCTCCCCTGTTGCAAGTCATGTGTTGAATCGTGTTGTATGTGCTTACTGCCGAGGTGTTTTTTTTCCTGTTCCCACACTGTACTCTGTACTGTACTGAGCATAGTTTGGGAGTCGCTTTTTTTTCTCCTCCCCTTTCCTCATGTTATGCTGTATTTTCCTTACTTGTAATTCTTCCCTGTAAAGCAACTTTGAGTCTATGAAAAGCGCTATATAAATTAAATTTATTAATATTATTATTATGTGTTTTTCCACAGGGAGACAGAGGTGACCGTGGAGCGAGGGGACTTTCAGGGTCTACAGGCCCTGTTGGACCTGCTGGAGCTAAGGTATGTGAAATACAGGCTACGCCTAAGTACTGTCAGAATAAGGAGAACACTTTATTAATCCCCTGGGGGGATTTACACACCCACATAGGACACACACACACACACACACACACACACACACACACACACACACACACACACACACACACACACACACACACACACACACACACACAAGCAAGACCCATGCAGTTGGAGAGTTGTTAGAGTGGGTCAAGGCCTAGTAACTGCTAAGATGGTCAAAGCAGAAATCCAAAGCTGTTTTACTATGTCTAAAACAAAAAAGACACAGTACATGTTTGCTTTGCTTTGATTGTCTTGACACATGCATTTACCTGCTGACAGCGTGATGCCATTTATTAATGACCCCTTTGTTTTCAGGGAGAGCCCGGGAGTCCAGGGATGATGGGCCTACCTGGACCGGCTGGGCGTGGCTTACCAGGACCAAAGGTGATGGCACACACACACACACACACACACACACACACACACACACATGCACACGCGCACATGCACACGGACACACACACACACACACACACACACACACACACACACACACACACACACATGCACACGCGCACATGCACACGGACACACACACACACACACACACACACACAGTCAAAACAAACAGCCACACTGACTGACAAGTTTAGTCCTGTGATCGAGTGATGGGTGACATTCATATTGTTGCACAGTTAAACATGCATGGTGCGCACAATCATCTACATTTAAACATCATTTCAAACATGGACTATGTAGCCTCAACCACAAACTGATGACTGGGGAAAGAGTCATCTCTGTGCCAAACTGTTGCAGCATAGGCAACTAAAGCTTTTTTCCTGCTTACTGTACTGTCACTTTTCAATTTCATGTTCACCTATTACCAGGGTGCGATTTGTGATCTTTTTCCTAAACTTAACTAGTGGTTTTGGTGCCCAAACTCGCATGATGCTCACTTTTTCTGGCTAAACTCCACTATCACGGCCCTGAGAGGACCGTCATCTGGCGGTGCCTGTACCTGGCTCACAGTCACCTATTGGCGGCTGAACAACTGCTGCTGGTAGCCGGTGTCCCGGAGCTCTGTAGCAGCTAAATACAACCAGCAACTGCTGCTGGGGTTTTATCCTTCTATGGTACTATAGACTGTTCACGTTACAGCGCTTTACTTAGTTTAATACTTCTATTTTAGGTATGTAATACGCTATTGGTGAAGTAGCATTGATCACTTTGAGGGGGGCATACATTTCGTCCCCACCGGGGGTAAAAATAATTCAGCAGAGGATTCCAGAAGATTACACACGCAAGGAGCAAAACCACCATTTATTTGTCTGTGTGAGACCAACTTAAAGGTGCCCTGTGGAGTTTTCTTCAGCAACAACAAATGAAAAACAAACAAAATATGTTACTCATCTAAACACATTGTATGTATCCTTGTGGTCTGACAAACATGCTTAATGCGCTTCCTTCCTCATAAAACATTTGCAAAGCCGATTTATTGAAAATGAAAAATGTTAAAATGTTTGCTAGCTTTCAGTCTTCTGTAACACACTTTGCGGTGGAAGGTCTTTAAATAAAAGTAGCAATACCTCAATGTAAAAGTTCTGCATGCAGGATGTTACAAAGTAAAAGTGTGACAAGACAACATTAAAGTAACAAAAGTAAAAGTAATCATTATGCACCAGAATTGTGTGTATACAGTATATATACTGTGTATACAGTATATATATATATATATATATATATATATATATATATATGTATATATATATATATATATATATATATATATATATATGTCAGAATTAGAATACTTTATTGATCCCCTCAGGGAAATTATTTGGTTGTTAAAGTGCACATATTAGGCTCATTTTCAGGTTCATAATTATATTTAGAGGTTGTACCAGAATAGGTTTACATGGTTTAATTCTCAAAAAACACCATATTTTTGTTGTACTGCACATTGCTGCAGCTCCTCTTTTCAGCTTTGTTCAGGTCTCTGTTTTAGCTACAGAGTGAGACATCTCACCTCTATACCATCTTTGTAGGGATTCACACATGCGCAGTAGTTAGGTAAGATCACATCAGCTAGCTAGCTTTTTCTCTAACTTCAAGGCAGGATTAGCCAGGAGACTTCTTCTAAACGAGGGCACACATGTAAGTACTTCTTTTGTAGATTATAGTGAACTAGTGTGTGTTGTAGCAGTGTTTTGCCATTGAGAACGAGCTAGCATGCTACGGTTAGCCACCACGTCTCGGCTACTGACGTAAAAAGCCGTGCAGATTTTGACCAGCTCACCTGGAGACTGAAGGCAGGAATCATTCAGAAACCCGTATCTCACTCAAAACAACATGGATGGATTTTATTCCAAGTTTGTATGTGTGTGGAAGCACCAGAGACACAAAATAACAACCAAATCCCAAAAAAAGTGATTTTTTCATAATGTGGGCACTTCAAGTTATTTATATATCATTATTTGATTATTACAGATGCGATAACATGTATGCAGCATTTTAATGTTGTACACCGTAGCTGGTCGATGGGCAAATTTGATCTTCCTCATATATATTTGTTGAATAGTTTATTCTATTTTAAGAATATCATGCAGTTTGTTTAGTTGGTAGAATCACAATGTGTAAAGAAACTAGTAGCTATAGCTGTAAATTTAGACTATTTAGAAAAATGTTTAACCACAACTGTGTTTGAAGTCTCCTGATACATAACCAGTGCCTGAAATGGGCCAGTACTCACCAGTACTAAGTATTGGCACTTCTGATTTTTGTCATGTCAGCCATAAAAGTGAGTTGTTCATTCACTTGTCCAAAACAACAGGGGGATCCTGGGCCTGTAGGACCAGCTGGACCTGTTGGAGAACCTGGAGTAGGAATCATTGGCCCGAAGGTAGCATCTATCTATCACACCTCATTACTTTCTCCGATACTTTAATAATGTAGGGTGTGAATGTTTGAGGTCAGTTAAATCACATTACAGTATGTTTGCAATATACCCACCTGCAGGTCAGTATATCTTTTATACTGACCTTTGTCCCCCAGTATTTTGACTGTTCTTCTGCTCTTCTTTCAGGGTAACAAAGGAAACATTGGACCTGTGGGGCCGCCAGGAATGAAGGGAGATGGCTTCCCAGGACCACAGGTGAGAGGAAACAGCCATCACAAATGAGGAGCACAGTTAAATGATCCTCATATTCAATGCATGAGAAAGACGTATGGCCCTGACACACCAACCTGATAATCGGCCGTCGGACAGTCTGGCGAGGTCAGTGACTCAAGTCTGTTCGGTGTGTTCCGTGCCATCGTCAGTCGGAGGAGCCGTCGGCCTTCATTTGGGCCGACCTGACTTGCTGGGTCGGAGGGCAGGCAGTTTGGCTCAACGACCAATCTGATTGGTGGAGTGCTAACCCGGAAATGATGAGCGGGATGAGCGAGACTAACGCCTCGCAAAATCTGACGAAAATCTTTTAAACTGACCTTTGTTGATCTGAAATGAAACCAAATTCAACAACTGCATGGCCTATTTCTCCTTAAAATGTTTTCAGAAACACGTTTCAGTGAACTGACCCATGTGACACGTTCGTCCAATTAGCTGCCGGTTTTCATTTTTTGAGCGACAATACAGATTAGCGCCGCCTGCTGTTATGGAGACGTAATACGTCTCGTGCACACGCAGAACGTACGCTCAAGTCGGTGTGTTCTGAGGCACTTTTTGGACCAACTCGGGGAGACTGATCAGTCCAACTGGCTTTTCTGCAGACGGTCAGCCGTTGGGTTGGTGTGTCAGGGGCTTTAGTTTTGTGGATGAACATCTTTTCCTTGATCATTAGGGGTTGCCTGGCTTACCAGGAGTGCAAGGAGAGATGGGACCTGAAGGGAAAGGACTACCAGGACCTAAGGTGAGGCACAAGTGTCCAGGGTTTCCCCCAGAAAAGTTGTTTAGCCCGGTGGCAAGTGTCTTTTTCAACTGTGATGGCACAGTTTCTGTGATAACACAATCATGGAAGGAATTGCGAAATTGAGAATTTAAAAATGCTATAATCAGATATAGAATACTTTATTGATCCCCTCAAGGAAGTGAATTGGTTGCAGTTGCTCACAGTCAAATTCAAGGTAAAATAAGAGTGAGAAAAGAGCTAGTTAATAAGTGTATAAAGTAACATACCGTAATTCCTCAAATAAGGTACCAGGCTTTTATTTGAAGCAGGCTTTTATTAGAGGCAGGCCTTTATTTCTAATTACATCTGTTTGATAAGTATACTTGTTTTAAATAAACTGTTAAATTAAAAGCCATAGTGCCAACACATTGCTGGTTTGCAGCACACCAGTATCTGATTAACGTTACAGATGGTAGCTAGCTAGCTCTGTTTCTAGCTCCAGGCTAACTTGTTTCCTCCCACCTCCAGCTAGCTAGTCGTGCTCTGCTCTTGTCGGCTAATCTTGTCAGCTCCTCCTTCTGTTTCTTCCAGTACCAGATTCTCCTGGGGTCAATGTCCAAACGTCTCGCAGCTTTTTCACCTGAGTTTTCCTCCGCATATTTTAAAACTCTTTGTTTAAATTTTAAATCAAATTTTCGTCTGGGTGCCATGCTCCTCAAGTTCATTTTCAATAAGTTGTTGAAAAGTCTGTCACTAGCACTAAATGAGACCCGTGTTACATCCAATGTCGCTACTGCCATCTATTGGCACCTGTACGTTACTACAAACTACATTTGGCTGAGTGTACACACATACAGCCGCATTGACTAAAATACCGGTAGGACAATAATACTTTACATGAGTACCATAATCCAGAAAAATAAAGTGTGGAAAAAAACATGAATATATTGTTGAATCTGTTAAATTAAATTGGTAGAAATGTACATTGCGATGAACTTGAATTTTATTTTTACTTAATATTATATGAAAGGCATTTAGGAGATTATCCACACAAATTTTTCCCCTTATTTGTCCATGTTGACCACGCCCCCGGCCACTATCAGAGGCCCGGCTTTGAATTGACTACCAGCTTTTATTTGAGGAATTACGGTAGCTACAGTAAGAAACAAATAAAAATGTTAAGTAGAAGTAAAGTGAGATTAGGTTACAAGTAAGATTAGATTAGGTTATAAAGATTCTTTCAAATGGATTGTACAAATTATCTTGTAGTGCAATGTCAACATGAATACAGTACTAACATAAATAAGTACGTTGTGAATAATAAGTAACAGCAGTGAATAAATAACACATTTTGCACATGTTGCTGATAAATTATCCCGCAAAGTAATTATTGTACATAATTGTCCAAGACAATTGAGATGTGATGTGGGGATGCGTGCTGTGAGTCCAGGTTTGACACTAAGGGCTAGATTTATCTAAAAAGCAGGTCTAACCAGCTGCAATCGGGTTTCCTTGTAGGCATATATGCCGCTGGTGAAATGGCAGCAGTAATCCGAGCAAGATGAAGACATAGGCCGGGCTGAAAACACAAGGATCACACTTTGTCAGTGGAGTGAACATGAAATCACGAAGCGTTACAGATTAAGCAGCCATGCAATATTAGAGTTACTAGAAGAAATCAAAGATGACACTGAATCTCCGACTCAGTGTTCACATTCCATCCCAGCAGTTGTTAAACTCCTCGCTACATTACAAATGTTGGCATCAGGATCATTTTAAACAGTCATAGCATCAGCAGTGAGAATATCGCAGTCTGCGCTCAGCTGTATCATAGCACCAGTACCGCTTTGCTACAGCGCAATTTACGGTATAGTGGGCGGAGAAAGACCCTGATTGCCTAATGGGTGTCCGGTTTGATAAATACTACGCAAAATGTGGAACTGCGCTAGTGTTAGTAAATGAGGCCCTAAATGTGTGACACTCTGAGGGAGGAGCCACAGGCAGGAATGACCTCCTGTGGCGCTCTGTGGTCCATCGAGGGTGTCTGAGTCTGTCACTGAAGGTGTTCCTCAGACTGCCCAGTGTATTGTGGAGTGGGTGGGAGGAGTTGTCCAGGATGGACTGTATTTTGGACAGCATCCTCCTCTCTTGACACTGTCTTTAAGGAGTACAACCTTAAGACAGATGCCATAGGGCCCCACATTAACTCATTAGCAAAAACTAATGCTATGTCAAGTTTCCAACCGAGCTGCCCCACTGTAACTGTAGTTTTAAAAAAACATCTTAAAATACATTCAAAAATAATTCCCAGTGGTTTCGGCCTGGTGGAGGGCAACTGAGGCACGGTGGGCCACTGGGCTTGACTGGGGGAAACCCTAAGTGTTACTTCATGAATATGAAGTGTTAGGAGAGTCCTCAGGGGGCATTCACTAAGGCCCCATCCAGACGAAGACTCTTTTTTTTTTGCATCGTTTGGGCCGATTGTCCACACGAATCCTGTAAACGCACTGCCTGTAAACGCACTTTTTTGAAACCTGGTCCCAGGGTGAATTAAAAAAAAACGGCTCACGTTTGGCTTCGTGTGTACCGCGAAACCGCATAAGTGCGTATCGATGATGTCATCCCCACACACCTCGGCCTCACAGCTGACTGCCTTCAACCCAGCTGACTGCTCTAGCAGGGACGCAATGCTGTTTATAGAGTGGAAGTAGAGAACTTATCAACTAGCTAGCTAATCTGTCTGCTCATTAACTCCTTGAATGGATTATAGTAACTTTTAGCACGGCTTATTGTAGAAAGGCTACCGCAAGAAAAATGTGTAGCTAGATTATCAAAAAGACATCGGATCAGTGATGTTTGACTGCCGATGTTAGCTAGCAGAGCTAACGTTAGCTCTGCTAGCTAGCGCAATGCAATCATGTCCGATAGCAGACAGAATTGCAAAATAGAAAGCAATCCAACAGCACATTATACAATGTAACGTTTTCTAGCGGTGGCCTTTATATAATGAGCAGTGGTGAAAGTTATTAAAATCTAGTCCATGGATGTATTAAGCATAGGCGTCGTTTTAGGGGGGGACGGTGGGGACGTGTCCCCACCAGATTTTGTCATGAGTCATTTTGTACCCACCACTTTTTTTTTAAACCTCGAGCTCAATTTAGTTAAAAAATAAAGTTCATAACACATAAGATCACTTACTGTACATGAGGAGCAATATGAGAGAGAAATGTGATCATTGATCTCTGTTTAGGAACAAAACCACGTTAAGCTTTTTCACGTTATATTAAGACCATGAGAACCGTGGGGAGTCAACCCACAGCCGCTGCTGCTGAAGATGTGAAGCAGAAACAAGCTTAATGTCAGATAACGGCCATAATAATTGGACTTTTGGTTCGATTTTTTCAGAGTTTTTGGTGGTTATAAGGAGCAATATGAGAGAGAAATTATTATTGTTTAGGTACATTAAACCACGTCATGTCATATTGTCAACATGGTACGAAGCAGAACATAGCGGGTCATGTCTTGCTTTTTGAAAACTTAAGGCTTTCTTCTTCATAAAACGAGTCGGACATCATCACATTTTTGAATACATTTTTATTTATTTACATTAGTAAGCTACAGGGGCCTGTACTGAACCCAGGGTTTTCTGTACCACGACGGTGGATTAGTTGTTACCGGGTTCAATCGCCGTGGTAATTATGCTGAACACCTAACCTGGTCGGAGCAGGTTATGTTGGAGATCAGAGATCAACTGGTGTAAAAGCACCGCCTACTGACCAATCAATACTCCATTGATAACGGCATCACCGTTCTTAGAAGATCCATTGACTGAATGGGTGGAGTTCAGTGAGAAAAAAAGAAGAAAAAGAAAAAGCTTGGTGCGTGGAGAGAGAGAGAGAGAGAGAGAGAAGGAGAGAGAGAGAGAGAGAGAGAGAGAGAGAGAGAGAGAGAGAGAGAGAGAGAGAGAGAGATGCGCTCTTAAAAGTTAAAACATTTAGAGACTGACAACCCCGTTAACATCCCCTGATGGGTATTTATGAAAGGTAGGGCCTATAGATTTTCAGTGGAGGGAATAACGTAGGCCTATTGTAAACTTCTTGAGCCGTGTGTTGCCAATGCGCGCATCGGTTTGAATTATGTTTTCACATGTTTTATTTGCTCCCACCATCGCTTCCCACTGCCAGGGTTGCAACTGAATAGACTAACGACAGTTTATGGAAAGAACAAGTGTAATTATGGTCACATCTTGTGCCTGACTTATTGATAAGCCAGTCCCTCCAGACAAACGTGATTATGCGATTGCAGAATTCAATGCATAATCAGCCAAAGTCCGCATATTTATGTGGGGGCCGCATTTTTTCAAATAGGCTATGCCGCACTTTAGCCGCATAAATTGCCAATTTCCTCGCAAAATATGCGGGGCTTGCATGATTTCATAATCCCCTCATTTTCGTTGCAAAAAAGTCACATATATCTCAGCAGAAAGTTGAAAAATGTTGCGTTTACTTCACACAAGAGCAGCCATTTTCCCATGTTGCCATGGGAACGTTATGTAGTGACGTAATTTCGCCTACTGATAACATGGTGGGGGGAATCTCTTTGTCATCAAACCGCAGTTTTTGCAAGTTACTGCAATTTCATCTCATAAAATTGCACAAATATCCCACACATTCCATCGCATTTTATAAGAAAACGTGCCGCATAATCAAGGATTTCTGCCCGCAACAATCACAAAACTCTGAATTTGTCTGGAGGGACTGATAAGCGTTGTGACTTACACATTTACAGCGTCGGCTTTTTTGCCAGTTTTTCTTCCTGTTCTAGGAAGCAGCGACTGGATTGCCTTTTGCTTGTAAACCGTGTCTGTGTTCTTCATATTTATGTAGAATTGCTCTTATGTAAAATATGTGGCTCTGGTAGATTGATTGCAAACACCGCCTCTTTTATGTGAACGTGCGCGTCTCTAGATTGGGAAACCCGGGTTGAGTCAACTAGTTGATAAACGTTGTGACACAGTTTAACCGCGGTTGTTATGGTTAGTGCAGCCGGGGAACTGAAAGGAATCCAGGGCATGTTAAACTTGATTCGTAGTAGCTACAGGCCCCTGGACAACGTCTTTCAAAACATGACCTGCGCGAAAGAGAAAAAAAATATGAATGCGTCATTGTCCCCACCACTTCTGGAAATGCACTTCCGAATGCGTCTCTGTCCCCACCACATTTCAAACCAAACTGACGCCCATGGTATTAAGAGAACTATGGTTCTGAAGGCTGCTCTTCTTTGTTCCGTTAATTTCTGTAGCAATAACAGCGCCGCCTACAGGCCTGGCATATGAAGTAGCGTGTTGAGTCATTTACATATGGATTCATGTGGACATGAATTTTCTTGAACCGAATCCAGGGAAGACGGATGCGTTTTCATCCTAACGTCTTCGTCTGGATGGGGCCTAAGGCGCATAGGAACTGTAGTGTCATTCGACATACCAGAGTGAGAAAATAGGATTTAATTTTTATTTTGAAATATTTCTACAAAATAGCCATAGCATACTTCTGTTACAAGCCTGAAGCTGATTCACAGAAGACATTGTACCGTCTGACTTTCAGCTTCCACACAAGTGGAGCCAAAAAAATATAACCTCCTCATAAATGTGGATATGGTTGTGAAATTCAAAGCAGGCCACATGGACCGATTGAAACAGATACTGTTGACCTGTGTTTATTGTCACTGGAAAGAGACAATAGCGGAAATGGAACAAACTAAAATGTGCGTAAGGTGCTGTTTAAGATGGATAAGTAGTGGAACATATTTTTATTAAGTTTCTCTTTTTGCCAGGGTGACAGAGGCTTGCCGGGCGTGCCGGGGCCATCGGGCCCTCCTGGAATTGGGCTTTATGGACCGAAGGTCAGTGTGTGTACGTGCAATCTGAAAGGAGTTAAACAACTTCTATTGTTCCTAGAAACCATTTCCTTTGCATATCATCATGACTTTAGCCGTATAACTTGAGTTGCTGTGATCCAGGGTTCTACAGGGCAGCCTGGCCCACCAGGCATGATGGGGCCTCCAGGAGAGGGCATACAGGGACCAAAGGTAGGCCATAAAAACACTTAACAAAGGCTGGTTTAGTGTTATTCAAGACAATGGGATCACACATGTATTCAAACTAGGGTTGGGTATCGTTTGGGTTTTTTTCGACACCGGTGCTAAAACGATAGCCTAAATGGTGCCTGAAACGATACTTAAAAAAAAGGAAGAGCACAAAATGACAGTCGGCTTGTTTATTGCTAAGGCCATATGGTCTAAATTAAATAATTTATTAAAAATGTAATAACAATAACTTATAACAATAACTTATTTCACCAGTAAATTGCTGTTAAACGACAAAAACAACCACCAGATGGGAAAAGGGTATTTTACAATAACTTTGAATGCACCACTTAGGCTACCGGTTTCAAGTAAATGCACCGTCTGTGTTGTTTTTCAACAGCGATAGCGGCAGACTGTTGTACGAGCCGGTGTTGGAATCCTCTATAGTGAAATACAGTCATACTTTACACCGTTTAGCTGTCAGCACTTTAACTGTGTTTAATCCAGCTGCTAGCTAGCAGTAGGCTAATGTTACCTGCTGTCAAGTGTAGTGTTAACTAGCGTCACATGCAGCGATGTTTCTGTTGCCTCTAACGTCTGTCTTGGAGCATCAGAGGGCAGCAGAGGCATTTGAGTGGTACCGGAATGAGGCACCAAAATCCACGTTGCTATTCGGTGCGGTAGATACCGATAGTTTCGGCTAAGGGTGCTCCGATCAGGATTTTTGGGGCCCATCACCGATCATCGATTGCTGGAAGACGTATCGGCCGATACCGATCACCGATCACTTTTATGAACTGAAAATTACGCCATTACGTAACAGTCACACATGTTTAGAGAATGTATCAGTAACTGTTTGGCTTTCTGTCCTAGCTCAAAATCTAAAAAATGTCCTTTCAATCACTGCACATTTCTTCAGCACACACAGACACACACAGTCAGTCACACACACACACACTAGCTGCTAGCTACACGACTCCGCTCTGCCTTAGCGTTAGCTAACTTTGAAAACTCCTCATACTCCTTTCTGTGACTAACCTTCAAATGTCTGGTGAGGTTGGTGGTGTTGAAATGTCTTTGGAGCTTTCTGCCTCGTGGTATTTCCTCGGCACGACGTTGCTAATCGCTAGTGTATTGTCTTTTTCCCAGATAGCAAAACACATTTGCCGGAGCACCACCAGTGGCAGCCGCTTTTTAAAAGCGGTAGCCGTCTTCCTACCGTCTTCGTTCCGCAGCCGGCCGTGGGCCAAATGCTGTTCTGCCGCCGTTCAGACACCTTGTAGAACTGCCAGACCGCTGAATGTAGGGACGCCGCCATTTTAGCTCCATGTTGAAAATGTTCTCAGGAGTAGTGCGCTCTTAATACATCCGTGGTAGTGCGTCATCTGATCGGCCTATCTGATCGGCCTTTATGGAGACCACCAATCAAACTATTTAAAGCCATTATCGGCCGACACCGATCGGTGGCCGATCGATCGGAGCACCCTTAGTTTGGCACCGGTACCATATTAGTAACGGATTTCGGTACCCAACCCAAATTCCAACTGTATCATGTTGTTCACCAAAGGTGGGTTAGGTACTTTTTTTGAGGATTCAACACCAAGCTCTGGTGGAGCTGAGCGTGTTGATAGGTTGTCCCTATGCTGTTACATCAAACCAATCAATCTGTGGTGTTCCATTCAATGGGAAGGACTTCCAGATAAGTCTATATGCTGATGATACTCTTGTCACACTAACAAATTCATCCATCTTTATTCTAGGGAGAGCCTGGGTTTCAGGGGCCAGTGGGTCCTCGGGGGGCACCGGGGGATGGCCTTCCAGGGGAGAAGGTAAGAACAATACAGCTACTGCATGTGTCAGTGGCTGCATGGCCTGTGACATATTGCCTCTGATTAGCAGTGCTCCAAATTTGCTGTACTAATGACTGCTTTTACACACACACACACGCACACACGCACGAACACACACACACACACACACACACACACACACACACACACAAACACACACACACACAGGGTGACAGAGGCATTGCTGGAGACCGGGGAGGGAAAGGAGACAAGGGAGACTATGGAGAATCGGGATCTACTGGACCAAAGGTAATATGGCAATATATATAATATGTCTTGGAATAACTTTATATAGTAATCTCCTAAGCAGTTCCTCAAAAGGTTCTCTGTGAATGATTTGTTTTTCAGCTATAATTTGTTTTGGGACTCAGTTTCTTTTTCTTCTTCTTTTTCTTTTTAAACAAAAATGGTGCGTATTTCTCCATTTCACTTTTTTTTATTGTTTAATCTCCCAAACCGCAACTGTCAATATGTATGTTTTAAAGGAAGCTTTATAAATATGTGAATTTCCATCCACCGGTTTTTATAGGTATTTACATAAAATTCACAAAAATAAATTTGTGTAGAAAAGTTGCTGTATCAATAGAAACCAATAACGACCAAGCGCAATTGAAACAGACTTAGCGAATAACTTTTGACGTACATAAAGCATTTCAAGCATTTCTTGTCACTGAAGAGACGGAAATTAAAACATCTGCGTGGACCAATATGGAGATTGTAACCTCCCTAAATAAATATCCATATCCAATATAAAATGTCATATTTTCATTTTGTTTTTCACATGGTTTTTCATTGTTTGACATTTTACAGGAGCTCTTTTAATAACATAATCTCATTGTGCTCTCTTCTTTTAAAATGGTTTAATGAATGGCACCTAGCGGGAGAATTCATCTCGATGAAATAACTCCTAATATTCACACGACGGTTGTGGATGGAAACAAACATTAATTACCATTACCGGTGATATCAGAGCGTCCCTTACAACCCGTTCTGACTCCCAACTCGTAAAATACTGACGCTTGGTCAATGTCTGTATGGGAGCAGCAGCTCGGCAGCGGCGCTGTAAGGTGACGTAGTATTAAGAGAGACAACACTAGAGGTGTGAAAGACCTCAGATCTGCTTAAGGATGCAGGTTCAGGGGGTGGATGGGTCAAGCAACACAGGACTTTCACACGTGTCACTGAAATGTACATTTTGTACCCCCACCCACCGTCTTTTCCTAAACCTAACTGCCTGTTCTCGTGCCGCATGTCAGTTAAACGTACATCCCGACCCAGAGCGTCAAAACATGACGAAAAGAGTCTCGACCCAGAGCCTCTAAATATGACGCCAAAGGGCAAGACGTGAGTCCCGAAAGTGTCAAATAGTGACGCCAAGAGTCCCGACCAAGCGCACCTAGATATGACACTAAAGGAGACTTTTGCTTCAAAAACAAACGCGAAAAGGCACCTGACCAAGCGTCGCTTTTTGACGCGATGGGAGTGAGAATGTTTTCTCTCTTACATAAGCTCACTGTGTGCTTGTCCTATGGAGATTGGCCCATGCTGTTATCATTCCACTTCCTAATCGGAGGTTAATGTTACAGGGGAGGGCTGGAGAAAAGGGAGAACCAGGACTGACGGTGAGTAAAGTGACTGGCACAAATGACACTTCTAACATCTATCTTAACATTGAAATTTAAGACCTTTTTTCTTCTTCGTCTTCTTTGTTTCTGCAAACAGAGAGAAGAGGTCATCAGGATTATAAGGGAAATCTGTGGTAAATTACACATTTTATCAGGTTTTGCAGCAGTTAATCATCAGTCAAAAGTAATTGTTTATGTGTTACTTAGTTTGGAGCTAATGTGTCTAATAAATGTACATTAAGTTGACGAAATATTAGACACATTAGAAACATATGATCTAATGCAGTCCCACTAAAAATGCTTTGAAACATGGTCAGCATGGTCTAACTGCATGTCAATCACTGCTCATGCACACACATTCATTCTCCCTTGTGGGGGGAGGGGCTTAGGAGACCATTTTGGGCTTTAGCAGACAAATACCAGTTCCAAGAAGCTCTTCAGTGCTTCGGTTTTTCATTTTTAGTTAAGCGAAGTCTGAACAGATATTTGTAACGCAAGTTATGTAATGAGCATATTTTGTCAGATATAGTACTCGCAATGTTGCATAGCTTTGTTTTGCAATGGTCATGTTTTTGTATACCTATATAAATGTATATAATTTATCTCTGACATGTTGCCCAGGCTGTGGTCTCAAGTGCAGAGCGAGCCCTCTGGAGCTGGTGTTTGTGATCGACAGCTCCGAGAGCGTGGGACCAGAGAACTTTAAGCTAGTGAAGGGCTTTGTGAACGCCATCATCGAGCGGCTGCCTGTGAGCCGAGACGCTGGTCGGATCGGCGTGGTGCTCTACAGCCACGTGGACACGGTGGTAGTCAGCTTGCAGCAGCAGCTCAGCCGGGACGACGTCAAGGCCGCCGTCAGGAAGATGCCGTACCTCGGTGAGGGCACCTTCACGGGCAGCGCCATCCACCGCGCCAACCAGCTGTTCCAGGCCTCGCGGCCCGGCGTGAGGAAGGTGGCGGTGGTGTTAACGGACGGACAGGCAGATGCCCGCGACGTCATGCAGTTTGAAGAAACGGCGATGGAGGCCCACGCTGAGGGGATTGAGATGTTTGTGATAGGAGTCGCGAACAAGACGGACCCTCTCTCTGAAGAGTTCCAGGCTCAGATGGATGTTATTGCTTCTGACCCTGATGAAGAGCATGTCTACCTCATAGATGACTTCAGGACGCTCCACAGTAAGCACTCAATGTCACCTCAGACAAACCACAACCACACTGTTGACTAGGGTTGGGCAACGTTTTGATTTTAACAATTCTGATTCCAATTCCGATTCTCCCTTTCGAATCCGGTTCTTATCCATTCTGCTTTCCGATTCTTTGAGAGGTGGAGTTGAAATGGTGATTTAAAGTTTTACCGGGCTTTTTCAACGGATCTAAAACCAAATTTTCCAATCGATTCCAATAAAAATCGTCATTTTTGAAATGATTCCAAGTTGGAACCAGTTCTCGATGCCCAATCCTTCTGTTGACCAAGGGCGTAGCGGACACGGGGTACACGAGGGACATGTCTTTCCATGTCGGTGCCCTCTATCCCCCGCACTTACAACACTCTTGAGGTGATTTGAACGCACCATAAGTAGGTGAGTGTGCACGTTACTCAGGTTGCGTCAGTTGATTGATAGACTCATATACATATAGGCAATAATAAAATAATATATAATAAAATACATACAAAATATATAGGAGGGAAAACTCATTAAATGCAAAAATTAAGATCAGTGTATATGATATAGTATGGTACATGAATAGTAGCATTAGAATGTGCCAGAGGCCACCAAATTTGGGGTATTACGGCCAAAAAAACAATCCTCCGCGGGGGCATGCCAACGGACCCCCCTACTCTCCCCTCAGATGACAAATGGTAGAGGATGTTTTCAATGAAAATCCTCCTCCTGAACAATCCCCTCTTCATTTCGGAAATTACGGCTACGCCCCTGCTGTAGACTATTGTTGATAGTGGCATGGTCACACATTTAAGAGTTTGTCCATACAGAATTGGTTTTCTATAACAAGTTGTTCACCCTGCAAACCTAACTGAGGGGATTTGTCTGAAATCTGCAATTTAGTCCTTCTCGTGCTTTCAGTATCCCTGAAAATCCTTTCGGCCTGGAAATCAAAGAAAAAGATGTTGCTTATAACTTCTCATATCGCATCATAATCATCAAATTCAAATGAAATTCTTTTCAGCAGTTATCCAGAAATAGTTGTCTGTGTGTCCATGGTCACTGTGCAAACAGGAATTAGGAGCTAGCAGCTAATTAAGCAATATTACACCAGAGTGATTACACTCATTACACTTCAGTGATGCTGTCGAGCCAGTAATGAAGTTAAAGCACACCCTCTCGTATAATATTGTGATTATACATACAACAGTTATCAACAAAATCAAAGATATAGTCAAACTGTATTCATATTGTAGGGCAATTTTCTTACAAAACCCCCAGAGAATTTCTAGCCCCTGCTGAATCATTGAGCGACTTGAGTTAACTTTAGCTTTGTACAGATCGTAGGATTTCCCAAACTGAAAGAATACCGCACATATAAACACCCAAACTGCTTTGCTAGCTCAACGGTGTTGTAACTAAGATATCTGCTAAAAAAATGTTTTTCCCATGAATAGATTGTTAGCTACTGTGTCCTTGAACTTCCCATGTATTTTTAACAAAGCGGCATGTCACCGACTCACGGGCACAGCTGACGATGTGATCCAAACATTTCCAATAACTCCAGAGCGTGATATAATAACATTAACTAATTTAATCCTAACAATCACTTTATATAAATATGTTGGAGAGCTTCTGTGTGTTCCACTATGGTTCCTGATTTATTTTCATGAATACACATCTTTCAAAAACAGTTTTTTTAATTCAACTCTGGAACATTGCCATGGAAATGGTGGAGTAATATTTTTTTGTAATGAGCATCGTGTTAACAAACAGCTCTGGGTATGCTGTCATGCTTAGCCTAGCACAGATCCTGGAGGTAACCGGCTCCAACTAGCCTACTGCTCCAAGTAAGTGACAAAATAATGGCAACATGTTCCTATTTACATGTTGTGATTTGTATAGTCACAGCGTAATACAAATAACAACGTCACGAGACACAGCCATCTTCTAACTGTATATAAACTGGGAACTATATTCTCAGAAAGGGAAGCAGTGCTACATTGCTCACAACATGTAAATAGGAACATGTTGCCGTTATTTTGTCAATTATTCAGAGCAGTAGGCTAGTTGGAACCAGTTACCTCCAGGATCTGTGCTAGGCTAAGCTAACGGTGGAGCTGTCAGACAGAGATACAACACGCACGGAGATGAGAAGGGTATGTATGGACTTGTCTAACTGTCGGGGTTACGGTGAATAAGCTAATGTCCCAATAAGTCGGCGTGTTCCTTTAAAATGCCAAGCTGCACAAAACAGGGCTACAGTAAAGATAACTGTTGTCTTACTGGATGGAAAGTATGATGGAAACTGTAGTACCAAAAACATGTTTATGTCAGTCAGAACAAACAGTAGAATGACAAACTCCATTAATATTACCAGTGACACCTCCGTTTGTGCAGTACAGAATCACTCTGAAGGGCTGTGCATAATGTGCTGACATAACACTGTTATGACTGTTGTGAAAGGTGAAATGAACAGTAGTTTGACATTAGCCAAGGGGGGTATAACTTACTACTACTTTGGTGTATTATTAATCCTGCTTACTATTATAAATATTTCCTCTGTCATTTCCTGTAAAAAATATTCTTTCTAATTATGTTGTTGTTCATTTTGGTCCAGCTCTGGAAAGCAAAATACTGAGTCGGATTTGTGAGCAGGATGACACAATGGCTTTTCTACCAAACTCTGTCTTTCCACCGATGGAAATCCACCCGAAGGCTCCAGAAGACCGCCGCTCCAAAGAGTTCCCAGTCGAGGAAAACATCGAAGTAATGCTGCTTTAATCTCTTTTGGAAAAATGATAGATTGAAAAAACTGTCTTCAGGTGATGAATGTGACAAAACACCTTGTTTTGAAGAACCTGTTGACCTCACATTTGTATGTGTATGTATGTCATTATTTAGTTAGAATGAGAGAATGTAGGACCAGGGTGCGATTTTCTGGGGGAGGGGGGAGATGTCTTTCCCTCTTTCTGGTTTACATATCCCTGCCTCCGCTGAATTATTTTTAATGAATAGACCATGTATTATTTACCTAAAATAGAAGTATTTTAAACTAAGTACACCGCTGCAACGTGAACACATAGTGCCATAGAATGATATAATCCCAGCAGCAGTTGCTGGTTGTATTTAGCGGCTACAGAGCTCCAGGACGCCGGCTAAAATGTTTATTATTATTAAGGGTGCTCCGATCAGGATTTTTGGGGCCGATCACCGATTGCTGGAAGACGTATCGGCCGATACCGATCACGATCACCGATCGCTTTTATGAACTGAAAATTACGCCATTACGTAACAGTCACACATGTTTAGAGAATGTATCAGTAACTGTTTGGCTTTCTGTCCTAGCTCAAAATCTAAAAAATGTCCTTTCAATCACTGCAGACATTTCTTCAGCACACACACACACACACACACACACACACACACACACACACACACACACACGGGGAAACAGCTGTTTGAGTGGGGCCAGAGCTGCAACACTGCTCTGTCTTAGCGTTAGCTAACTTTGAAAACTTCTCATACTCCTTTCCGTGATTAACCTTCAAATGTCTGATGAGGTTGGTGGTGTTGAAATGTCTTTGGAGCTTTCCGCCTCGTGGTATTTCCTTGGCACACACGTTGCAAATCGCTAATGTATCGTCTTTTTCCCAGATAGCAATGAGTCGGCGGACCACCCAGAGGCAGTAGAAGCGTCAGAATGGCAAACACGTTTGCCGGCGCACCATCGGTGGCAGCCGCTTTTTAAAAGCGGTAGCCGTCTTCCTACCGCCTTCGTTCCACGACCCGCAGGCCAAGTGCTGTTCTGCCGCCGTTCAGACACCTTGTAAAACTGCCAGACCGGTGAATGTAGGGAGGCCGCCATTTTAGCTCCATGTAGAAAATGTTTTCACGAGTAGTGCGCTCTTAATACATCCATGGTAGTGCGTCATCTGATCGGCCTTTATGGAGACCACCGATCAAACTATTTAAAGCCATTATCGGCCGATACCGATCGGTGACCGATCAATCGGAGCACCCTTAATTATTATTGCAACAATCCAAAACATTGACCAATACTGTCTAGAATATTCTTCAGAATAACCCCAAGCTACTGTATGCCATGTGTGCTTGGCCAACAAGTGGTAGGGCTATTTGAGACTCGACTACTCCCATGGTAACTCGGTTCACATCGACAGTACATGCAAATAACTAGTATAATATAATAATCTTGTGGAGAGAACCATCTGGAAGGGCTTTGAAACTTAACTTGCCATTCAAAAGACCCTTTACTTTCTCCATTTCTGCTCAAGGAGGTTTGCTTCTGCTAGCCGTCCACAAGGTTACTGCTAGTGGTGGGCGGATCGATCCATATATCGATAATATCAATACCAACGTTGGTATTGATATTGATCAATACCATTGTGATAAGATCGATACTTTAGTTTCAGTTTCTCTCCAGAATGCACCGCTGCGGTTTCATCAAAGAGGTGACCTGGTTGTCTGTGTCTGTGTCACAGCACGGAGCAGGCACACTTTGCTCCTCCTCCCCCTCCTCTGATTTGATGTTGTGCCAGGCAAGCATGCAAGCAGCCAGGCCCGGCGGCGGCCAGCAGCACTTACACACAAGCAGCACAGAGAGGGAGCAGAAGAATGGCAGAAAGGAAGGGGAGCGTCGTGTAGCTATATTTTCAGGCCAAAAATGAAACAACGGCAAGCTGTATAATTTGTAAAAAGGCTGTGAGATGCAGTGGTAACACAAATTTATACAAGCATATGAAAATTCTGTCCAGGTTTTTAAACGTATTAATAATCCAAATGAAAAATCACAAAAACACTTAGGCTAAAGGTCATGAAAATTCATCCATCTTAATTATTAAAAATTATCGTATCGGTATCGGCGATACTGGCCCTTATACTGCACTTACTTCGTATTGGTACTCGGCTTGATACCAAACATTGCAGTATCGCACACCACTAGTTACTGCCAAAGACAGTATATAAACTGGACCAACAGATCCCGTTGCTCTGGACAGAGACGAGTGAAGTCTATTAGAAGCACTTTTCCAGTGATGGTTGAGCGTTACTGCGCAGCTGCAAACTGAGCTTGCCGACGTAGATGTGACGTGAGCAACGTGTCTGAACGTTGTAAGTCTTCTGGTAGCTGTGCAAGAGAAATCTCAATCATTCCCAATCTTGCAGAGACGGAGAGCGTAGGTATATGTAAGGAGATAACATAGGCACAGGCTAATTATTGCTAACTAAAATGCTACTTAACATTAGCAATTCAACTAAACAGCTAATGTAAGTCGAAACTGCCTGCGAGCTTCTCCTGTACTATACGGTAATTCCTGTACTATGCGACAGTAGGTCGCTTGGTTATGACACAATCGTTAGCCTATTTTTATAAAAACGTCTGCTACGGAGCCATAACGTGAGATACAAGGTAATGGAGCCTTTTATACATTGTCGTGTTTCTTTAGAAATAAACAATGGTCAAATGAAATCTTTAAACGCTTCAGATGTAAAGTTTTTGGCTGTCAAAGTGACGCCAAAATGAATGGCAGTCAAGGGACTGCCTTCACTCTGTGGAGAGAAGCTTGCCCCCTTGGTTACTGCAGCATCACTTCCTGATTTCCCAAACTACGGAGCGGCCCGAGGCCCAAATCACAGAACGCTTGTGCGTAAATCGAGCGTCAAAAGAATTAGTGGCACTAAAAAGGAATTTGCATTAACTCGTTATTATAGGGTTCATTTTGGCAGCCCTGGAAAAAAAATCTAATTGTGTTAAAAGTTTGACCTATGAGAGTGTCTGATCTGAGCTCCTCTACTTCCTAGCTTGAACTCCCACTGGAGACAGTAACTGCCCCGACTCCACTGTCCCACGAGGCACGGCGGCCCGACGGGAACCTGGTCGATACTCAACTGTTGGCGGAGCCCTGGAATGAGCTGCCGGACATCACGCTGGACTCTCCTGGGGGCCCCGGGGCCATCTCCGTGGTGGGTCCTCATACTCCCACTGACTGGCTGTACGAGGCTGAGAGCACACAGGTTCCAGCCAGCGCTCCCCCTCCCCCGCTGGCACACTCAGCGCTGCCAGGTAACCACGCAGCACAGCAGCAGGTGGACTACGCCTTCGTTACATGTCACTTAAATCCGACTTCTGATATTCCTGATAAGTGTATTACCTCACAAAGACGCAAACAAAAAGATGACGGGAAATCAACACATCAAAAGGCTGCTCACCACGTTTGGTTTGGTCGGTAAATCTCGCCACCTCCCTTTATCATTTCCTTTTGTTAGTTTTGTTAGATAAGTGAAACCAAACATACCGGGACAGAGTTCTTCCTCAACTTTTTTTCTCTTCATTCATTTTATTTTGTTTAGGTTTTGGGGTGACCATGTCCATATCTTTTGTGATTATTTGTAAATGATGAGAACAGATTCAGGAATGTATGGTGGAATAATATTTCTTAACAAGTTCAATATTTGTGCATTTCAGAGTGAGATATTGTAACTTTTTTTCCACTAGATTCATTTCATAGTTTCCAGTTTTAGTTACTGTAGTTACTTTTGTATATTTAGATTTAAAACTACAGTTGGTAACTTTTATAAAAATGTACTTTTATCACATTTGCCCAAACTGTCACTATATCCTGACAGTACTACATGAATCCAATAATCTGTGAGGGGTGGGGAATCCTGTTCCTCTGCCTCCCCCTGGTTCTCCTAATGACATAAGGAAAACAACCAATCAGAGCCGAGGAGTCTCTGAACTGCGGTCCAACTGGGCAGCGCTGATCTGTGCTGTTACAGTGTTTAGCTGTAAACACTCCGGTTGGCTGGAGCAAACTAAAATATATTTCTGACAACATTCTTGATTCTCCTCTGCTCTGATTGGTTATTAATCTCCGGGCGCGGCGGAAACTTGATACCATTAGGAGCACTACGGGGAGGCAGAGGAGCATGATTTGTTTTACAGATAATTTGTCTAATGTGCTACTGTCATGATGTAGTGACAGTTACAGCATATACGACAGTTATTTTTATAAAAGTTAGCTACTGAACCTTTTTTTTTTAAATATATTTTCTTTATTGGGTTTTTAACAATTACAATACAATATTCCCACCCCTCCCCCTACAGCTTTAAGAAAGAAAAAAAAAAAATATATATATATATATATATATATATATATATATATATATGTATACAACCCCAAATCAGAAAAAGTTGGGACAATATGGAAAACGAAAAAAGAAAGTAGTGATTTCTAAATGGACTTTGACTTGTATTTCATTGCAGACAATGTGAACACAAAATATTTCATGTTTTGTCTGGTCAACTTAATTTCATTTGTAAATATACATCCTTTCCTGTCATTCAGACCTGAAACACATTCAAAAAAAGTTTGGGACAGGAGCAATTTAGGGCTAGTAATCAGGTAAATTGGTTAAATAATGATGTGATTTGAAACAGGTGATGTCAACAGGTGATTGTAATTATGATTTGGTACAAAAGCAGCATCCAAGAAAGGTCTAGTCCTTTAGGAGCAAAGATGGGCCGAGGATCGCCAGTTTGCCAACAAATACGTGAGAAAATTATTGAAAAGTTTAAAAACAATGTTCCTCAAAGAAAGATAGGAAGACATTTGCTTATTTCACCTTCAACAGTGCATAACATAATTAAAAGATTCAAGGAATGAGGAGGAATTTCAGTGTGTAAAGGACAAGGGAGCAAGCCTAAGCTGAACAACCGTGATCTCCGATCCCTCAGGCGGCACTGCATCAAGAATCATCATTCATCTATAAGCGATATCACCACATGGGCTCAGGACTACTTTGGCAAACAAATAAATAATAAAATAATAATAATATAGTGGTTTTAGCAGAAACAAATATCTATAAAAGACCAGCATGCACACATTTAAAAATTAAATAAAAACCAGAAAGATTATATAACAAGGGGGAATTGAGGTAGGCTACTCCATTTTAGAGGCAGGGGAGCTCTATAAAATATCTTATGAAGGGGGACTATGTGTCTTGAAACTTACGTTTTGAACCCAGTATCATGTATTTAATCTTTTCGAGTTGAATGTAGGACATCATTTCTTTCAACCAGCTTTTATGTGTTGAAGGGTCTGCGTTTTTCCACTGAAATAATATTAAACGCCTTGCCAGTAATGTAGTGAAGGCAATAACAGAACGAATATCTTTCCTAAGTTCTATACCCTCGGGAGCAACACCAAAAATACACATTAAGGGATCAGGGTCAATTTGGATGCCATACATATTTTTATATGATTCGAAAATCCCTCTCCAAAACTCCTTTTGGATTTGGTTGGGCTTGATACATATAATAAAACCTCATCTGCATATAATGAAATTTTGTGCTCTCTACCATGCTGCGTAATACCTTTTAAAATTTGCGCAGCAGCCAAGGGTTCAATTGAAAGGGCGAATAACAAGGGAGAGAGAGGGCACCCTTGCCTGGTGCCCCGGTGTAGAGGGAAGTATTCAGAGTATACATTGTTTGTACACACTGAAGCTTTTGGGGAGGTATATAACAATATAATCCATGAGATTAAGTCTGTAGGAAACCCAAACTGTTTAAGAGTGTTAAAGAGGTATTCCCACTCTACCCTATCAAAGGCCTTTTCAGCATCAAGAGAGATTACTGCTTCAAGTTCGCCTGGGGGAGAATTTGTGTATATTATATTATATAGTCATCGTAGATTATTAAATGGGTTACGGCCTCGAATAAATCCTGTTTGGTCAATATAGTAGGGACAATGGGTTCAAGGCGTAGCGCAAGAATTTTGGACAACGTTTTAAAATCCACATTCAGAAGCGAGATTGGCCTGTATGATTCGCAACGAGTGGGATCCTTACCCTCCTTTGGGATAAGAGAAATTGAGGCCTGCATGAGCGTTGAGGGAAGAGTTCCTGTAATGAACGACTTATTATAAACAGCCACAAGAAGTGGGCCCAGTAAAGCTGAAAACGTCTCATAGAATTCTATCGGGAATCCATCTGGACCCGGAGCTTTACTGCTCTGCATTGACGCAATAGCCTGCAATTCTGCTGCAGCCACAGGTCTTCCTTCCTAGGTCAGAGTAAAGGTCTGAATTAAGTTGGTAAATCAATTATTTTAAAGAAAGAATCTAAAATTGCAGAATCATTCGGATACTCTGAAGTGTATGGGTTAGAATAAAAATTAACAAAACTGTCATTAATATCTTTCAGATGATGTAACCAGATGGGGCCTTAATATGAGTTATCATTTTAGAATTATTTTACGAGACTGCAAAGACTAATTTACTGGCCTTGTCCCCAAATTCATAATATGCATGCCGCGTTTTTAACAACCTCTTCTCTTCATGTGCAGTTGACAGCAAGCTATACTCGGACTGAAGACGTATTCTTTCTCTGTATAAGCGAGGGCAGGGAGAGATGGCGTACTGTTCATCTAACCTGTTAATAGCTTCTGAAATATTTCTGAGTTTAGAGAGTTCTTGCTTTTTAGCATAGGAGGAGAAGGAGATTATTTTGCCCCGCAAATACGCTTTCAATGCCTCCCATAGTACAGATCTAGATGTATCATGCCTATGTCAGAAAAATAATGAATTCTTCATCTGCTAAAAGCAAAGTATTTAGTCTCCAGGGTTTAAAGGAAGAATGCTGAGTTGGTAAACTAAGCACAAAAGAGGAAGGAGCATGATCAGATATAACAATGCTATGATACATACTAGATGAGACAAAGGGCATGATACTCTTATCCACTAAGAAAAAAATCAATGCGACTATACGAGTGATGAACAGGAGAGAAAAAGGAGAATGTTCTGGAAGAAGGGAAAAGAAATCTCCAGGGGTCTAATAGTCCAAATTGGTCACAGAAATGTTGAATGTTTATAGCTGCCTTAGAATGCTGTATGACTCTAAAGGAGGATCTATCTAGCGAAGTGTTCACAACACAGTTAAAGTCCCCACCTATAATTAAAGCATACTCATCAGCAGGTGGGGTAGATGTGAAGACTTTGCTGAAAAAATTGCTATCATCAAACTTTGGGGCATAAATGTTAACAAGGATAACTTGCCTGTCAAACAGGCGGCCTGTGACGATAACGTAGCGACCCGAGGAGTCACTAATAACCTTTTCACTGGTGAAAGAGATGCTCTTCCTGATAAGAATAGCAGTACCTCTGCCTCTTGCATTAAAGCTTGAATGGAATACCTGTCCTCCCCAACTCCGCCTAAGTTTAATTACATCTGAGTTAAGAATATGTGTTTCTTGTCGAAAAGCAATGTCTGTGTTTAATTGTCGTAAGTGAGAAAAAGTCTTATTTATATTAATGACATTATTCATGCCTTTTACGTTCCATGTTATAAAATTTACATCACATTTATTAACGTTGGACATGCTATCAGAAAGTATTTGTAAATGAATAAGGCAAATCTAGCGAATCTGTCACAACGCAACACATGAGCACCTTGACTCCGAACGTATGGTGATGGTATATGTATGGTGAGAAGAAAAAAAAAAACAAAAGAAAAAAAAGGAGAAAGAGAAAAAAAAAAATTACAACATTAAATTCCCTTCCCTGTTAAGGTTAGCAGGGAATGGTGGACCCAAATGCAGAGGCAAGGCAGGCAGAAGAAGGTTAAGTGCTCGTGGATTTATTTACACAACAAAAACAGGGAATCCAACAAATATGCAACTGGGAAAAGTAACACAAAAAAATCCAGAAGGAGCTGGCAAAACACAAGTCCAAAAATAAAGAAATCTCAAAGAACAAACTTACAGACGAACACGCTGGCAACCGGAACGAACACGGACAAACAGGGCACGGCAAGAACACAAATACAAAAACAGGAGCACAAGTAGAAACTCACAGGGACACAAAACCAAAAACAGTATACAATGATCCGACACAGGACAAGGGAAACACAAAGACTAAATACAGAGGATAACGAGGAAACAAGAGGCAGGTGACACAAGGGCTGGGAAACAGGTGGAAAACATCAAGCAATCACAAGAGCGGGAAAAACCAAAAGACAGGAAGTAAAACCAGACAAGACTAGGGAGAAAAACCAGACTTCAAAATAAAACAGAATACAAAACAGACTACCAAAATAAGACAAAAACCCCAAAACCATAACACTCCCGCCCCCCTCCCTCCTTCAAACAACGAACATCTGCTGGTATTCTAAGAATCATAACTCACCAGCTCGTGTTTTTGCTCCTTGAAACTAAGTTGCTATTGATAGAAGAAATAAGTGACATTTACTGTCTAAAGAGTGTGGATCAGTCCAAACTTAAATGAGTCTCTTCGTTATCATCACCACTCGAGCCATACAGAACCTGCGCTCAGCGGGAAACAAAAGTGGAGTCACGTAGGTCTACATTATCTGCCGTGATGTGAGTTCCTACTCACTCGTTGAAGGGGGGACAATCCCCCTCACAAATTCCAAAGCCCGCTGCGGGGAATCAACAAATGTTTTCGTTCCGTCATGATTGATCCGTAGATGCGCAGGGAAAAGGAGGCCAAATTCAATTCCTGAGTTCAGCCTTTACCTGGTTAAATGCCGCTCTCCGCGTTGCAACATCAGCGCTTACATCTGGGTAGAAGTGTATACGCGATCCTTTGTATAACAGCTGTCCCTTTTCTTGTGCCAAACGGAGAATCAATTCCCTCATCTGGTAGTGATGCATTCGCACAATGAACGGCCTGGGGGCTTGATTAGCTTTCGGCGGGGGGGCTAGAGAACGATGAGCCCTGTCTTCCCCAGTCTTCTTGGCAAAATTCTGTTCACGGAATACCTCGAGTACCAGAGCTTCAATAAATGCAGAAGGATGAGAGCCCTCGGAGCCCTCTGGGATACCGATCACACAAATATTGTTCCTCCTGGATCGATTTTCCAAGTCATCGAGTTTGGCCCTCAGTCTTTTGTTGTCTTTCGACAGCGTTGAGCACGTAGATTCCAGGGCAGTAACACGACCATCCACGTCGGTAAGGGATTCTTCCACATCCTTCAGTTTCTGTTCTTGCTCTAGTAATGAAGTTTTCACCGCAGAGATAGATGATTTAAGCTCTGCGAGGATCTCCACTCTGAGCGCTGCTACCTCAGATCTAATCCCGCCAAGGAGTTCTCTGATATCCTCCTGACTCGAAGCGGCGCCGTCCGCACCCTGCATATCGCCAGCAACCTCAGTAATATCGGCCGTCTTTTTAGTGTTGTTTTTCGCCATGTTTCCTACTGAGGGTCGTGAATAGTATTTCAAACTATGTCACCGAATAAGTGTTGAATAAGTCGTTAAATAATAAGAAACGTGCAGAGCAGAAAACTTAACGACTTCTCACGCCGCCATCTTGCCGGAAGTCAGCTACTGAACCTTTAACATACACAGATCAATGCAATCAATTTAAATATGCATTTGAATATGTACAAAAGTAAAAGCTCCTTACACATTAATGCAACTGAAATAATGATCCAATAATATCATACATCATAATATAACACTCAAGGGTGTACTTTTACTTTTGATACTTATATTTTACTGATAATATGCTTGTTCTACTTCAGTGCAAGTTTTAAAGTGTAGTATTTCTACTTATACTTAAGTAAAGGATCTGAATACTTCTTCCACCTTTGAATAGATTATAAAGAGCTGAGCTTTACAATTTGGAATGTGTAGGGAATAAGTAGTTAATCCAAACATACATTCTGGGATAGGAGGAAAAACGCTTTGGGTTGTTCGCATTTCTTTAAACCAATCGCAATCGTCTTCGGCGGCGCTAAGCTCCCGACGCAGCGACGGGGGCTCTCAGGAAGGAACTTGTTTTGGTGGAACATTTACACCCTGCAAAAGAAAACACCACATATAATATTAATGAAGTTAACTGTTTACACAATACAGTAACGCAAGATATTTAAATTAGCTGATACATGGTTAAACGTCATTGGCTCTTGCTACTGTGTATCTCCGTGTGGACTTGGTCCACAGCAATCCCACCAATCGCTCCCAAAACCTCCCAGTTAGAGGAAATTACCTAAACATATTATTTATAAAACATCCCAGTTAGAGAGGAAACATCAACCTCAACATATTCTTAGTAAATCTTTACAATCTTTCACTGAAAGAACCAAGCAGGCCTGTCTTGTTGCACCGTCTACATTTACTTCAAAACTTGCCATTTTCAGTGTGTACTGTAGCTTGCTAGCTGGAAGTTTGTGGTTGTGTGCCGACGCGAACAGAGTTTAAGTCTCACACACAGAGAGCGTACATCCTGCACATGGATGTCAGGCTTTATCCAGGAAATGTACTTCTGTTGATCCAGACTAGCAATGAAGTAACTAGTAAATAGTCCACTCCAATTCAACCAGGTTGCTTTTCTTCAGTGTCCTCTGTTTGGACTTTATCTCCATCACTACAGCAGTTTATGATCTGCCACATGACAGGGCAGTGAAATGCAGTTGAAATGACGGTAGCTATTCATCTAAGCCGCACAACTAATTGATTGCACCCTTCTTGTCCTTCCAGATCGGGGGTGCAGTCAGCCTCTGGACCCCGGTCCCTGTCGGCAGTACGTAGTCCGGTGGTACTACGACCCCGAGGCCAACGCCTGCGCTCAGTTCTGGTACGGAGGTTGTCAGGGTAACGCAAACAACTTTGAGACCGAAGCCGGCTGCAAGAACTCCTGTGTCTACACGTAACAAACTGTGAGTTTGGAGAGAAGGGTGTGTGCAAAGCTAACATGCTCCATTACCACTGAGGAACACAACAGACTGATGATGCGGGCCAGCAGCTGCTGCTGTGCTCTCACTCTGAACCAGGTGGGGATGAAGAGCAGACTTGGCCCACGTCAGTGTCTCTCAGGCTACGTTCACACTGCAGGTGCTCCTGCTCAATTTTGAACTGCTGCACATGTACTAACTGTCTGATTATTTTGGACAATACTTCTATCTGCTCTGGGATTTAAACCTAAATATATAACTCAAAAATAATACAAGCTGACAAGAGTTTCACAGTACTGGTTCAAAATGTCTTCCCCAAACTTGTTTTCGCTTTCTTTGTTGCATCGTTGTCCTGCATGCAAACACTAAGCCTAATTCCTCTTTACACAGAAAAGCCAGGGTCATGTCAGGGTTTCCCCCAGAAAAGTTGTTTAGTTGCAAGTGTCTTTTTCTCAAAGAGGGCCCAGCTGGGGCCAGTCCCAGACTGATGGCAGCATTAATGTAGAGCCCAATAGTTTCTGTGATAACACAGTCATGAATGGAATCGCGAAATTGAAATTTAAAAAAGCTAAACCCAGATTCCATAGGGTTCTACATTAAGACAGAGCTAAAAGCTAACTGGAGATTTGAAAATATGACTACGTCTAAGTTTCAAATTGAGCAGCCCCACTGTAACTGTAGTTTTAAAAAACGTCTTAAAGGTGCTCTAAGCGATGTCACGCATTGTTTAAGCTACAACATTTTTTGTCACATACAGCAAACATCTCTTCACTATCTGCTAGTTGCCTGTCCCCTGAACACACTGTAAAAAACATCTCCTCACTATCTGCTAGCTGCCTGTCCCCTGAACACACTGTAAAAAACATCTCCTCACTATCTGCTAGCTGCCTGTCCCCTGAACACACTGTAAAAAACATCTCCTCACTATCTGCTAGCTGCCTGTCCCCTGAACACACTGTAAAAAACACGGTCTCTGTAGACAGCCTAGGCTCCACAGGCTTAGTGCGTTGAAGGGAGGGGGAGGGGGAGGGGACAGGATGAGTAGGAGGAAGGGGCGAGCTCGCCTCTGTTTTGTTTGACAATACTTCGAACGTCAACAAGAAGTGATGTCACCCAACATCGCTTAGAGCACCTTTATAATACATTTAAAAAAATAATTCCCAGTGGCTTGTATCACAAAGCCATGTCAGCTTCAACATTGGTGATCCTGGCACAACACAGCACATTCAAATTCTTCAGTACCATGAGTAGAGAACGTACTATAACAGCCAAAACACACCGCAGGTGTAAGTGTCGCGTATAGCAGCGCAGCACTATTCTGCCGCCCGTGTTATCCAATCTGTCCGTTCACACCGGGTGCATAGCGTCCGTGTCGGCCCGCATGCTGCAGCGATAGTTTCGTTGTCTCCTCTATTTTTTACGTGATGAGAGAGAGAGAGAGAGAATCGCTTTGTGACGATGGTGCGTAGAAATACGTGTCTGGTGTGAAAGGCCAGGCACACGATCAGGCACATATCTACGCTATGCGACACTTACGTGGCAGTGTGTTCCCAGTGTAATATCACTCATCTATCTTTAACCACTTATTCAGGCTCGGGTCGCAGGGGCAGCAGCTCCAGCAGGGGACCCCAAACTTTCCCTTCCCGAGCCACATTAACCAGCTCTGACTGGGGGATCCCGAGGCGTTCCAAGGCCAGGTTGGAGATTTAATTCCTCCACCTAGTCCTGGGTCTTCCCCGAGGCCTCCTCCCAGCTGGACCCTCCTGAGCTTCTCACCCTATCGCTAAGCAAACCCATTTTGGCTTCTTGTACAATGTGATCTACAATATGACGTGATAAACCACAAGGAGAATAACACAATATACTGTCATTGCAGAAGTTGTATAGAGTAGCTGTAGAAAAATGAGGAATATCCAAATATTAAATGGGCTGTTATGAATATTGTCACATTAATTAGTTTGTACAGAGTAGATGATACAACCCCAAATCAGAAAAAGTTGGGAAGGATGAAAAAAAAAAAAAAAAAAAGAAAGTAGTAATTTCTAGATGTACTTTGACTTGTATTTCATTGCAGACAATGTGAACACAAAATATTTCATGTTTTGTCTGGTTAACCTAATTTCATTTGTAAATATATATCCTTTCCTGTCATTCAGACCTGCAACACATTCCAAAAAAGGTTGGGACAGGAGCAATTTAGGGCTAGTAATCAGGTAAATTGGTTAAATAATGATGTGATTTGAAACAGGTGATGTCAACAGGTGATTGTAATTATGATTTGATACAAAAGCAGCATCCAAGAAAGGTCTAGTCCTTTAGGAGCAAAGATGGGCCGAGGATCACCAGTTTGCCAACAAATACGTGAGAAAATTATTGAAATGTTTAAAAACAATGTTCCTCAAAGAAAGATAGGAAGACATTTGCTTATTTCACCTTTAACAGTGCATAACATAAAAGATTAAAGGAATGAGGAGGAATTTCAGTGCGTAAAGGACAAGGGAGCAAGCCTAAGCTGAACAACTGTGATCTCCGATCCCTCAGTCGGCACTGCATCAAGAATTGTCATTCATCTATAAGCGATATCACGACATGGGCTCAGGACTACTTTGGCAAACCTTTGTCAAGTACCACAATACGTAGTTACAGCCACAAATGCCAGTTAAAACTGTACTGTGCCAAAAGGAAGCCCTATGTTAACAGTGTCCAGAAGCGCCGTTGACTTCTCTGGGCTCGGAGGCATCTGGGATGGACCATCACACAGTGGAAACGTGTACTGTGGTCAGATGAATCGGTATTTCAGGTATTTTTTGGGAGAAATGGACGCCGTGTGCTCCGGACCAAAGAAGAAAAGGATCATCCAGACTGTTACCAGCAACAAGTCCAAAAGCCAGGGTCTGTCATGGTATGGGGTTGTGTCAGTGCCCTTGGCAAAGGTAACTTGCACTTCTGTGATGGCACCATTAATTCTGAAAAGTACATAGAGATTTTGGAGCACAATATGCTGCCTTCAAGAAGACATCTTTTCCAGAGACTTCCATGCATATATCAACCAGATAATCCAAAACCACATTCTGCACACATTACAAAGTCCTGACTGCGGAGGAAGAGGATACGGGTACTTGACTGGCCTGCCTGCAGTCCCAACCTGTCTCCAATAGAGAATGTGTGGCGCATTTTGAAGCGCAAAATGCGACAACAAAGACCCCGTACTGTTGCCCACCTTAAGACTTGTTTGCAGCAAGAATGGGACTTTTATTTTACACCTGAAACACTTCATCACTTGGTGTCTTCAGTCCCTAAACGTCTTAAGTGTTGTGAAAAGGAATGGCAACATTACAAAGTGGTAAATGCTTTACTGTTCCAACTTTTTTTGAAATGTGTTGCAAGAACCAAAATATGAATTTTGTTTTTTTGAAAAAAATAAAAATAAAAATCATGGGGGACACATTAAATGATGTGCTGTTGTATTGTCTGCAATGAAATACAAGTCAAAGTACATTAAGAAATCACTACTTTCTTTTTTTATTTGTGTTTTCCATACTGTCCCAACTTTTTCTGATTTGGGGTTGTACATAGATGCATAATTTTCCCCTTATGATTAATATACTATTAGGATTAGTGATGTACTTAAAGGACAAATCCGGCGCAAAATGAACCTTGGGGTTAATAACACGTGTACCGAGTCGACCGTTCCCTTGGATATGTTTTCATGCTCGAACCACAAACGCCGTGCAACCAGTAACTAGCTCAAGCACGCCGTTCGACTGGTCATGACTTTTTCCCAAGATGGCGCCCGCCTATATACTGAACGGTACTGACTTTATAAACTTTTTAATAAACTGTCTGTACACTTACAAAGTTGTCAATGCTTGTGTTTACATGTAGGGACCCTCATTATGCTACCGTGGAAGTGTGGTGCTTTTTTGAGCCTTGTTAGTGGTGTAGAAATAGAGATTTCTTTTTACTTTACCAGTGCCCCGACGACTAGCGTTATAAGGTAATTAGCGGTTTGCGATAAAACTGGTCACATTCGATTAGCATGAAAATATATCCCAGAGAACGGTCGACTCGGTACACGTGTTATTAACCCCAAGTTCATTTTTGTCCTTTAAAGACTGAAGACAAGATTTGAATGCCTGATACGGTCTGAGTAAAATATCAGATTTATATTCAATTTAATAGGCAGTGTATGCTATTCATTAGTCTGTGCCTCGGTCTGTTTTAAACCCAGAGTCTAAATAAAGAAGTCTTCTATCTCTTGCATTTGATGTAATATAATTCATAGTTATATAATTTTTTATGGAACAGCAAAGTGATTCTACTGATCTGTTACAACGTCTCTAATGCTCTTTATTAGTCATCACTCTATTGTTAAGGCAGTATGTACGTCCAGGTCAGGATCCTGTAGGAATAAGGTATTCCAGCGATCTGATTGGTCAGTAGTCTGAAGCTAACCTGCTCCTAAGGTTAGCTGTGCAGCATAGGTTACCATGGCGATCTGCTACAGTTAAAAGGGATCCAGCTTTGTGATACCAGAGTTCAAACCAAAGAGAGATGACTAACTTTCTGACATAGACCCCCGGACCAATCAACTTTAACTCCCCACTGATTTCAGCTCATGGCTTTTCTAACCCAGTGGTTCTCAACCTCGGGGTCGGGACCCCCAAAGTGGTCGCCAGATAATTTCTGGGTGTCGCCAGATGGTTGGGTAGAAAAACATGAAATACAATGCTAGACTGGGGAATGGTTTTATATTACTGAGTGAGTTTGGTACATTTCATGTGTTATATTCAGAGCTCCATTTGTAAATCAGGAAGTCCTTGAACACAGATAGGGGTCTGAGGAGACAAAATGTCACAAACATCAAAAATCCATAGAGCCTGGAGCACATTGGACAAGGCTAGGTGCCTCTTCTCTGTCTGACTTCCCAATGTTTGCCCCCATCATTCAGTGCTGTCAGGTTAGCAAAATCGGTTCTACTTCTTCCATCTTCTCACAGACCCCCTGCTGTTCTCTGAGCTGATGAAATCACTAACGGCTGACACATTTTGTGGTGCATAATAGGCGTGGGAATCACCAGAGGCCTCATGATACGATATCATCACGATACTTGTATCACTTTTCCAACTTCAAATGTTTCCCAATTTCTAATGATGTCCCCAAAAGGAAACTGTCAACATATGTTTTATCTAAAAAGATAAATTTCTCTGTTTGTTCATCTCACTTCAATTTTATTGCTACAAAAAGGGATTGTCAAGCAGACAAACTGACCAACACATATATAATAATAGATCCATACTTGGCGTCTGTGTATCGATACAGTATTGCCATGGAAAATATTGCGATACTATGCTGTATCTAAATCTAAACAGCAGAAACGATTCATGGAGATGATGGAACCACATTTAAACCAGGAGGTGGTTTAAACAGCACCCCTGAAAGTGTCCCCACTGTGTCGTCGTGTTTGGTACTCCCGTGTGAGCAGGATTTCATGGAACAATGGTACAAAAATAGCAACAGGGAAACAAGACGGAGTCAGCTACAGAATACCAAAGCCCCAACAGACAAAGAGATTTCACTCATCAGTTTATTCAAACATTCTGTCTATTCCAGGCAGCCTGGCAGGACTCACAGGTGTGGACAGACAACGTATAGAGCGGGGGTATCAAACTCACTTTCACTTGGGGCCCGGGGAACATGAGAATCACACCAAGGGCCAGACATGTAGAGTTTGTTGACATGCTTTTATTTCATTGGAAAAGTCAAGCATCTTTGACTGTATTACGGTATGTCACTTTTTCTGACATTTGTCGCATTTTTCGTAGTTTTGTAGCTTTTCTTCAACTTTTTTGTGGCTTTCTCCAACGTTTTTGCCACTTTTTTTAATTGTGTTGCTTTTTTTGAACATTTTGTTGCCTTTTCTTTTGCGTTTTTGTCGCTTTTTTTCTTTTGGAGCATTTTTCTCAACACAAAGCCTGACAAAAGTCAGAAAAAGTTTCTTAGCCATCATAGGGTTTAGGAAATCAAACAAAACTATAGATTACATTTTTAAAGGCAGCTAGCCGACTCGGCAACTGGTTTCACAGCCTGGATATGAAAACTCTCTGCTTCTGGGGGAATTTCAGAGTCGCAAAGTCAGCAAATCTGTCTAATTCTGCTCGGAGTGTCGCGTAATTACAGTTTGACAAAACGTTTCCTGTCTGTCTTTTTGGTTTGGCGCTCAGCTAGGTGGCCAGAAATGATTGTGAACTAAAATAAATATGCGAGCCGGGTCAAAATCTGCGAGGGGCCGGATTTGGCCCATGGGCCTTGAGTTTGACACATGGTAAAGAGTATATATGTTTCTGTATATTGCTATGGCAACTAATTTCTGAATTATTAACATTGTGTGTAAATCTTGTCATTTTAATTATATATTGCAGTAATAAGTAGGTCATAACATTATTACTATATAAATAAATAAAAAAGAGCACAGGGGCAAAACATCAGAATTGAGGCCCTTTCACCTGCAATGTGAATATAGTTACTGTTGTTACAGATGTAGTTTATGGACCCACCAGTGTCTATATGTAAAACAACTTGTATTTCATTTTAGGATATTGCATTCTGGGAGTTGTCTGGTTATATCTTGTCTGTGTTTGTAGGTGTTTCTTTAAGATTTGTCCACAAAGCAGTGATGCCTTTAAGGGCATGTTAATAACTAAACACACAGGTGTATTCTTAACCTCTTTATGGTATTTTTACTTTAATGTTCATTTCTTAAGCTGTAGTTGTTTTAGTTCATCTTAACACAGATCTGTTAACCTCCATTCTGATGAATGTTGTATGGAAAGAGACACACTTGACTGTAAAATATAGGAATAGTAAACATAGAACATGGTAGTTCAACATAATAAACTTTTTTTTTCAATAAAAAAAAATATAATTTCTTTCATTTAGATCAGTGGTTCTCAACCCGGGGGTCGCGACCCCCAAGGGGGTTGCAAGATATTTTTTTTGGGGTCGCCAGATGGTTGTGGAGAAAAAAATTCAAATAACATGACTAGACTAGACTGAGGAATGTTTTGTACATTACTGTGGGAGTTTGGTACATTTCCTGTTTTATATTCAGAGCTTCATTCAGTCTGAAAGGGAGAGAGAAAAAGTCACAAACATATCAAAAACCCACAGAGCCTGGAGCACACTGGACAAGGATGGGTGCTACCTGCTAAAACCAAAACTAAAGTGTCATTAAAGTGCTCATATTATGCTTTTTGGCTTTTTCCCTTTCCTTTATTGTGTCATATATCTTTTTTGTGCACGTTATAGGTTTACAAAGGTAAAAAGCCCAAAGTCCCCCCCAAAGGGACTTACCATCTCCAACAGAAAACACTGTTCACAAACTGCTCCAAACAGCTCTGTTGTAGTCCAGCCTTTACTTCAGAGACAAACGTGGTCACTTTGGAACACACGTTATAATGCTCGCCTAGCTGCTAGCATGGCACGCCCTCATACTCTGCTTCTGACTGGCTAGTAGTCCTTACCTAGCTACTGTCAGGACACGCCCTCATACTCTGCTTCTGACTGGCTAGTAGTCCTTACCTAGGTACTGTCAGGGCACGCCCTCATACTCTGCTTCTGACTGGCTAGTAGTCCTTACCTAGGTACTGTCAGGACACGCCCTCATACTCTGCTTCTGACTGGCTAGTAGTCCTTACCTAGCTACTGTCAGGACACGCCCTCATACTCTGCTTCTGACTGGCTAATAGTCCTTACCTAGGTACTGTCAGGGTATGCCCTCATACTCTGCTTCTGACTGGCTAGTAGTCCTTACCTAGGTACTGTCAGGACACGCCCTCATACTCTGCTTCTGACTGGCTAGTAGTCCTTACCTAGGTACTGTCAGGGCACGCCCTCATACTCTGCTTCTGACTGGCTAGTAGTCCTTACCTAGGTACTGTCAGGACACGCCCTCATACTCTGCTTCTGACTGGCTAGTAGTCCTTACCTAGGTACTGTCAGGGCACGCCCTCATACTCTGCTTCTGACTGGCTAGTAGTCCTTACCTAGGTACTGTCAGGGCACGCCCTCATACTCTGCTTCTGACTGGCTAGTAGTCCTTACCTAGGTACTGTCAGGACACGCCCTCATACTCTGCTTCTGACTGGCTAGTAGTCCTTACCTAGGTACTGTCAGGACACGCCCTCATACTCTGCTTCTGACTGGCTAGTAGTCCTTACCTAGGTACTGAGCATGTGCGACTCCCAACGAAGATGGAACAGAAGTGAGATTCCATACTGAACATATGCACCAAAGTAGTATTCAGATAATACTATGCATAATGTACCTAACAATATAAACGAAGCTACAGTGTTGCTTCTGAGATAGTAACACTGAGGTGAGATCATAAC